>VDFB02322586.1:0-305094 GCA_007258455.2 Sequoia sempervirens | reverse complement strand
CCTAGTTCCCAAGGCTCCCTACAGTTGAAGCATAGTTTCTTTCTCTACAAATCCTATCTAATATCATCATCCAATCTATTTTTCTTGGGCCCCTCTATCTGAAATGGTTTCTTGTCTTTGTCCTTCTGAAATGTGGAACCCTTTGATTGCATTTTGTTCTTCAAATTGGCAAAATCCATGTCCCTAGCTTTCTTGATTGCCTCCTATAGCGATCTAGGATTGAGTGCTTTGATCCAACCCCTTAGAGGGTCCATCAATCCATCCATAAACAAGACCAACAACCTCCTCTTTGATATATCCATAACTAGCACAGAGAGTCTCTGGAAATCAGCAATGTAAGTGTCCACTGATACCCCCTACTTTAGTTGAGCTAACTCCTTGAATTGGAGTTCAGGATCTGTCATGTCCCCTCCATCGTGACGTTAAGATAATAAAATACACATTTAAAAGATTAACCATTTGGCATAATTATAATTGTCACAAATCATATTATAATTATAAATATTAAATAATATTATCAGTATTAAGATATATAAATATTAACAATCTAAATAATAAAATAAATATTAAAGATATATAATTATAAAACACAATAAATGTTGACAATTTAAATAATAAAATAAATATTAAAAACTAAATAAATAAATATCAAATTATAATATAAAGGATCTTAGATCAAACATTATAATTATAAATTAACTCTCAAATATAAAATATATAAATATAAATTAATAGACATAAATTGATAAATATAAAACAAAGCATCAAATTATTATAAAAAGACATGGCTCTCTAGAAAGGGTGCGAATAAATCACACGAAGAAATAAAAAAAGCGAAGGAAGATTTAAGGGAAGGAGGGAGGAGATAATATTAAAGTAATACGATGGAGGAAACGTTGAGATTCATATTAAGTGATTGTATTTCATTCAACCGCTAGTAATTAGATTGAAGGATAAGTGTGTCTGAGCAATCGGCCCCTACTCATTCCTTCTCACAACCGCCAATGGTGGTTAGGAATCCAGACAGTGCTAGTGTTGTTATGAGGAGTCCCGATGGGAGGCTCATCTATCTGAGGAGGCTATATTGTGTTGCCGCTATCACTTTTATCGACACTTCCATACACAGGTGCAATATCGAATAGCATATATTGAAGAATGTTGATTCCTGAAGACAACCGCCAAGAATATTGTCAGAAGTTAGCCATTCTCTGGAAGGCGATCATATATTCAGGAAAAGAGAAACACAATTACAGAGATACACCCCCAACAATACAGAAGGAGGATCGGGCTTACATATGTAAAATATGGGTAATGATATCTTAAGCAGCCCAAGTGTCGATAAAGGAAAATAGTTAAAAGAGACGCCAAGGCATGGAAGAGAAAATAAATTGCTATGCCTTATGGATTGAATCCCGATTACACCCAGAATGGAGCAATACCATCATACGCATCACAAAATATATGCCCACTACTGAGTTATATATATATATATATATATATATATATATATATTAAGGAAATCGTCTGATAAAGGAAGCCAACATTAGGGCGAGTACATTTGTGGTAATAGGAAGTTGCTATTGCCAGCGTACAAGAAGTTTCTAAGAGTCAGACCTCACTCAATAAGCATGGAGAACTTGATAGCGGATTAACCAAGAGGTGGATCTCCTATTATATGGAGCATTCTAATAGCCGGTCTATCGTCTTCCACTATGAACTCATAGCACTCAGACCGAGCCACCATCTACTTGAGGAAAGGTTAGCTGGTGATGTGGCCAAGATTGAAGGAGATGGCAATTAGAGGAGGATTGGCCGATAGGTGTAAGGAATGCAAGAAGTTGAAAGATGCCTTTGTAGAAGAAGTCTCTCTTTGGTGTCGTTCTCTCCTATGACTGTTGCCATCAAAGGAATAAAGGAATTAAGGAGCAAATACTTGTATGTACGTGTCGATTGGCATTCTGTTGAAATCTGGGCACCACTGATTAATAACTTTGAAGCTGGTATAGAAGCTATCAAGCGAGTCTGAAGTAATATAAGGAGATAAGTATCTTTAGTTTGAATAATAGTGTAATTAATAATAATACTATGTTATCTAATTTTCATTGATGACATGGGGAATAATGAATCATGTGTGTTTCTAGTTATCTTGTAACATTGCTGATATGTTGCTCCATTGATGTTGCAGTATTAAATATATTATATACGATTACAATAATGATGCTTGCAGCAATTATTGAGCCTTATAGGTAATTGTGATTACTTGATATAAAAACCAATAAATTTATGAATGCTTTTATCCTATGATTGATCAAGAAGAAGGGAAAAAAAGAATCTTATCTGAACATTAGACCATCATAAAAGGATATCTTCAAGAAATCAGGGCAAGATTTGAGGGATCCCAAATAGGGGACATTACAAGATCCTTGTTATCAAACCTCTCAATTAATCTTTTGGTAAACTCAGCATAGGATGTGATCTAAACATGGCCCAAGGTGACCATGCCATGATGCCACCAGTCGTGGGCAATTTCATCTAGATGTATGGCAGTGTATGTGATTGCTTCATCCTCTAGCATTGGATTCAACTGGAAGTATGTATCAACCTTATGAACCTAAGCACGTGCTGAAGTCTTCTCTGAACCATCAAAGAAGGGCAAGCTTAACTTACCAACCTTCCTCCTAAGATCATTGTGATGCTCTTTGTTACTACTGTTGGTCATATGTCTCTTCCTAAGGTCCATATAGTCACAGAGGGAGATATCGTGCTGAAAACCTAGACCTGCATCAACTCGGACCTGTCTAAGTTGTTCCTACAATTTTATCAATGTGGGTCCATTGCCTTCATGAGGCTCAACTTTGTGTGGGAACACAAGCATTAAAGGCCCAGAACTAGCTAGTACAGTATGCTGATTTGGTGTCCTATTATTAACCGAATTATCTCCTTGGCCATTATTACCTCTGTTATGGCCATTTCGGTTATTGTTGTTGTTATTAAGCAAGGTTTGTGCCGTTAACTCCATCAACTAAGACATCCATTGATTTGTTGCTCTTTGTTCTGCCAGCAATGCATTAAGGTCTTCTCCTCACTGGTCTTCGCCTCTATCACCCATCTATGTCTCTCTATGTGCACCACCTCTTGTAGCGGAATTAGTAGCACTATCTAAGGGAGATCTCTAATGTATCCCCAATATTCCCGAAACAATTTCCCCTTCCAGAACTTGAGTGGGCTGCCACTATTTCTTTATTTCCCTATTATAATATCTTCTCTCCCTGTCACTCATGAAAACCGTAGGCTGGCAGGAAAACTTGGCTCTAATACCACTGTAAAGACCCGGACTCCTGATTGGTAGGTTTTTATGATTATTCTATTTGTTTGACAATGCAAGCATTTTGTCAAGCAGTTGCTATACAACCATACTAAGTTATTCCTAGGTGATTTTATCTGACGGAGTCCAATAGATGTTCTATGCAATGCTTCACAGTATATAACTTCCATAGTAGCAATGACAAAATAATAGAAATTTGCAAGAATTATAAAATATAAATTTGTGATTTACAATGGAAACAGAGAGTTGTTATACTAACTCAGCAACTATATGTTAAAATATTTTATATATATATATATACCGGCACATATATCAATTCACAGAAGAATTTAGTCTGACTTGAATGCAATGAGAGTATTTCTTTGACCATACTCTTCTTAAAATTCCCACATATTCCTAAAACTTCCTATTATCAAAAAGTGTGCACAGCAAAAGTATGAAAAACATATTAATATGGCACAATGGCCTTTTTGGAAGTGTACGGAAGCAAAAGTTTGATTGGGTCTTGTTGATGCGTGTTTTATGACACACCGAACACTCTAGAATAAAGAGTCCAAAGACGCTCTATCCTCTATTGAAAAACTACCTCTTATGCTAAGATTGCTAGAAAGGTCATACAGTAATTCCAATGTTTCATTTGGGGGGATGGACAAGCTCAATGGATGATGTGATATGCTGATTTCACAAAGGGACCTTGGATAATAAATTACTAAAAAGGAGGGATTTAGATTGATTTGACATTGAATGCTCTTGTATTTTTGGGATTTTCGGTTTTGAGATAAAATAAAAGGAAAAGGGATGAGGGTTTAGAAACTAGACTTATGCTAAACTACTCCTATGAACTTAAGAGACAAATGTTGGATAGTGAAATTTAAACCAATCTTTGCTTTGCCGAGCACAATGAGTACAACTAGACAAAGATGATGCAATCTTCAAATGGGATTTACGAACGATGTCCTATTACACAATACCACCATCAATTCGAACGATGTATATAGGTAATAGAATTCTAGTTAAACAATTTCAAAGTTCAGACTAACCTTGCACATCAAATTGAAAATCATT
The DNA here is from genome assembly GCA_007258455.2 of Sequoia sempervirens. Taxonomy (NCBI): domain Eukaryota; kingdom Viridiplantae; phylum Streptophyta; class Pinopsida; order Cupressales; family Cupressaceae; genus Sequoia; species Sequoia sempervirens. Next base: position 300,704 of record VDFB02322586.1, on the reverse strand, counting down.
CAATTGAAAAAGGTATGAACTAATTTCACTATTTTCAACACTATCAATCTTTCATTCATCTAAAAACAATGTTGAAACTAGTTTACTTTATTGAAGAAATTATGAAACCATGCAAGCTCTCAAAATAACAAATGCTCAACTCTGAATCAAATCATTATTTGAATAGCACTAGTAGCAACAATTTCACGAGTCTCCCCGAATGAATGAAATGCGTGGGGTTTATATAGGCACCCCAATTACAAAGCAACGGCCCAGATTGATTTGTGATCAATGGCCAAGATTAATTCAAGAAACCCTAACCCTAAAAAGCATAACCTACTCCATGGACACATGGCACAAGTAGGACGAGCCACTTGGAGTGTGGAAAATAATGACACCTTGCAAATTACTTGAGCAAATGGGAATCCAAAATGCAATTCCCTTTGGCCTGCTCCCTGGCTGCAAATGCAAGAAATTTTGTTAACACCAAATTGAGCTCCTCCATTGATATGCTTGGCATAGAATCCGGCTGCACTCCCATTATGTCCAAGGTTTCAAGGCATTGAGTGAAAGTATTTTCCCATCTACCTTCAATCATTAGCGTATCACCTCCTTCCAAACACTCAGTGAAGGTTTGCTCTTGAAGAAAATCCAGCGGTTCAGACTCTTGAAATTCACCCTCTTGTTCATGGTTTGGTTCAATCTCAGCAATGGACACCTCTTCTACTACTCTGATAGATAAAGTACTTGAAGATGGTGGAATTTCACTCACCTTTTGCTTCTTACTCTCCAATTCTTTGCTAGCTACCTCCTTTTCCTTTGTTTGAAGATCTTCAACCATTGCCTTCCTCTTGCTTGGACATGGAAATTCATCAGGACCTTCTCCAACTGCTTCTCCCTGACTTTCTTCATTGCTCAATGTGGCATAGGTAAGGGAGATTCCTTCTTTTCTCAATCTGCTGATCTGATTATCCACCCATTCCCTAGAGTATGCTACAATGTCCTTCATCAATATATCCAAATCAGTCAACTCAGGATGTGTCCAGTTGAGCAACAAGATAGGCTTGTTCTTTTCCTATTCAAATTGAGGATGCACGTAGTCTCCATTGTCCCTTACCTGGTCAGGAATGGGGATTAAGTCACACTTTTTCACAAGGTCTACTGGAATTCTAGACCACACCTTCTTCCTGACTCCATATTCATCCACCAAGTTAGACCAATAGTCCTCAATTTGCATAACATGAAGGGACATCTTCCCGTGAACCCTCAAATATGGATCGTAATCAGACATTGGTTTATAAGTGTCAAACTTATAAAATTGTAACTCTAACTTCACTGCCTTGGCTGATTGCAATGAGGGGCAGACTTCTAGCATTTTCCCAATTGTAACAGGAAAATCCACTCCTTGTTTGTTCTTCTTCCCCTGAATGGAATCCACGTGTGCCAACTGCCTTGCAACTTCAAGCATAATAATCTTGTCTGTTGGATACCGAGGGAGTTTATATGGAGCATCTTGGAATCCATGAACTCTTATGTATGTAAAGGTCGGAAATTGGATGAACCAAGATCCGAATTTATCAAGCAACACCATAGCCTCTTTAGACAACCTTTTTCTGAATTCCTCCTTGAAGCAATCAAGTGATATACATGAGGAAAGCGTCATTAGTTATCTTATAATTGTCCTTATAATGCAACTATAGCTGTGGGTAACACTCATACGCTTTGAACTGGCTATTTCGAAGTCCAACTTCCCCTTTGCAAATCAATCCTCTATACTTAGTAAACCGTGCCAAGATATAAACTATGTAGGAACTCATATGGAAGGTCTTGGTCTTCTCCAAGTTTCTTAACTGGAAATCAATGTTATCACTTATCAATTTTGCCCAATTTATTGCTTCCCTTCCCAATACGACCTCTACGTATGAAAACATCCATACTTCGAAGAAAGCTCCCTGAGAAGTACCCATAATCCTGTTCAACATGTGAATCATGTCACTGTATTCTTGTTTAAAATCTGTGCAAATTAATCTCTTGGGCAGCTTAGAGCGATGCCTTTTTGGTTCTTTAATCCAGTTGGAATTGACTATGTCCATACAAGACTCTTTGGCTTGATCAAACATGGTTTGTGATTCCTCTCAGGTCCTGTTCAACATTTTATGACGACAAGGAATACCAAACACCTCTCTGACTGAATCTTCTATGAAGTATGCCAAAGTGATCCCGTTAGATGCTTTAATGGATCTTGTCTGTGGATTGTATCTTCTGGTGCACTCAACCATCAACTCACTGCACTGAACTGCAGGTGGAAACCCTGTTGCTTGGTGAAATCCGCACTTAACGATGTTAGTTGCAATCGGTGTGGGCATTTCATGCTGAGTACCAAACATCCTTTTCTTGTGCTGAATCGCATTGAACTGCTCGAAATTAGTATCTGCTACTTTCTTCCATTTTGACGACAGTTGGGATTCTGGATAGAATTCCCTGAGAACTTCCTTCACTTGGATTTTTCTAACTCCACCTCCTACGTTTTTTGAAGTAGACATTGTGCCTGTACGAAGCTCGAAGTTAGAATATTTTCAAAATTTGCAAAAAGCTGATTTTATGGCTGGAGAATATTTAAATAAATTAATTAAAAAATTCTAGAACTCGACTACCTAGGCTGGTTGGAGAATAAATTTCAATAAAATAAGATTTTACCAGCCTTTATCTTTTAAAATATCATTCAAAGAATTTTTTAAACAATTTATTGGACTTTTAAAGCTGAAAACTGAAGTTTTTGTGCAAATCCAAGATAAAAATCTTTTTCCCTCTTCAAATTCGCCAACTAGAATTCTGCAGTTGATTGAGAAATCTAAAAAATAGAAGAAAAATGTCCAACCTTGTACTCTGGAATCAATCCAACTTGCAGCTTAAGAAGAAAATAAGAAGAAGGACGCCTTTGGCTGAGAGAAGTTTGCCTGTGAAAAAAACTTAACCTGTGAATAATGAAAAATAAACTCTCAAGCACTTCTTTTATAATAAAAAGTTTCCTTATTTGCCTGGGTCGACCTCTTCTCTGATTGGGTGCTTTGTTTTAAAATGCAAAAAGCAATCTTATCTTCTTCTCTTTGATTTCTCAAGGCGTCCCTTTTTGCTTGCTAAGTAAGTTTTTATTTTTAAATAAAAACTTAAGTTATTTTATTTCTCTTTGCCTTTAGAAAATTCGACCCCTAAGTGGACTTATCCACTTTTCAACTGGATTTTCTCCCTTTACCAAGGTGAGTCTTTGCCTCAGAAAAAATTTCAATTTTCTCCTTGGAAATTCGACTTTCAACTGGAATTTTTAATCATCCAACTGGATTTTAACTTTATCCTGGAATCCTTAAAGTCCAATTCGAATTTTTTACTTGCCTTAGCCAATTTTCATCATTTTCTAACTGGAATTTCGAATTACCCAACTGGATTTCCTTGTACTAGGCGAATTTTAGCAAGACTTCTCAAATGGACGAATTTTAACTAGATTTTTCCAAGATTTAACTAAATTTCATTTTGATGAATGGATTTTTCAAAGATTCAACTGGATTTCCTCATGGGGCGCACCTCTCCAGCCTTAGGCGAATTTCACCATAATTTCCTTGCCTTTTACTTGATTTTTCGTTGATTTTTTCCTCTTGAAGGTGCGATTTTTCAATTGATTTTCCAGATTTTGCATGCACTCTTTTTTGCTTTTCTCATCTTTGCATGCACCTTTCTTTGCTTTTCTCATCTTTGCATGCGCCTTTTCCTTGCTTTTCTCATGATTTTTCCGATTTTTTAAGATTTTTGCTTTATTTTTTGCCTGCTTTTCAATTCTGAAAGTGGAAACTTTCGACTCCACTGCCAGTGAGACCTAACACTTTCTAAAAATAGAAACTTACTAAAAATAGAAAAAAGCAAAAAGCAACTTTCTAAAAATAGTAAATTCCAGATTGGTCCAGAAAAGCCAAAAACGAAAAAAGCAAAAAAGCAAAAAAAACAAAATCCCTAAAAAATAGGAAGTGTCAGAATTGAGCGAAAGCACAGGCGATCCTCGTCTACCGGGTCTTCTAAGCACTTCTATGACGTTTATGTTCAGTTTCAGGCCCAAATTCTCAACTTAGCTTGGGTGATGACTCCAGACTTTGACATGAAATTTTCAAGGCACCAGAGATTATGAAATTGCTACTCAAAGCTAAACCCTAAGAGCAAACCAGCGAGGGTCCCCATTTGCAATGGGGCGATGTGTGAAATAGGTCACAACAGGTCCTTCCCTCCACGCCACCCTTGGTGACTCCTTTGGAGATACAACTTCTTTGTCTCCTTGTGACTTCCCAAGAAGGAGACCTCCCAAGAAGTCCTAGAAGTTCATCACTACAAACATCACTTAAATGCAATGAATTCCAAGTGGATGATTCATGATCATAGAGATAAGTTGTTTTGAACCACTACTCATGAAAGATGGGTCATGAAGATTGACTTGATTATACAGACTAGCTTACTCCTAAATAATGATATTACTTACCACAATGTTGCCCCTTTATATTTCATATTTCATAAGGCCTCAAAGATGTATATCATATTTTTATAAGCATCTTTATGATGGTGGGTGAACTAAAAAGCTATATAGGCATATGGAAGGAGTGTAAATGTAAACAAATCTTCAATCAAATTGGGAGACTAAGGGACTTATGAAAATTCTAAGTGTAAGAATACTACTCAAACTTCTATGTTCAGATTTTCAATTTCCAGATTTGAATTTCTTATTTTGAATGTGTTGATTGCAGAACATTATTCGATTTCTATGTTTGCATATCAAAGAAGGATCCGCCAGAAATAAGAGAGGAGACCCGCCCCTAAGAGGCACGTCTCATGAGAGGACGTGTCTCCACAAGTGGAGACACGTCCACTCATGGGACGTGTCCCTTAGGGTGCGGCTTATGATAAAGTCGTTTATCATTGTTTAGTATAACTCGTATATACCCTTCTACAAGGTGGCGGATGAGTAAGTAAATTCTGATTAATGAAATGCAGAATATAACATCATATATATAATTCGAATTTTATATGTATGCTCATAAATTCGATTAAATGTTTTTCCAGAAATATTTCAATATAAATGATAAACTTTGATCAAGTATGAATGACAATGATGCTTAGAGCAATCGTCATTCATATCTGACCGAAGCTATCATTCATTAACAAGGAGCTTATGTAGCCAAAAATATTTCTTGTTCCTTATTATAAGAGCTCAGATATACTAAATAAGTATTGTACTTGGAAAATATAGTGAAGCATTAAAGTCACTTGTGTTCTTATTTTAAAATAGGGGCAACAATCATTATTATGGCACCATAATATGGCTTTTAGTCTCCATGGAAAAGCCCTCCAGTTACGTTGTGGGTTAACAATGTGCTAATAGGTTTGCATTGCATGCTAAACATTTCAACAAAAGGTTTATGTTAGAAATTGATTTACTTCAATGATCTTTTGTACATGGAGAGGGATTCTTGGCATTTTTTTCAAACTAGTACCCATCTTTTAGAACTCAACAAAAATGACAAAACGAACCAAAAAAATAGAGCCATGCAACAAATGATTGCCTTTGCCATCTAGATGGTGTATATACTAACCTTTCATTCAAGACAGTTAATCCTTCTCCAAAATCGGCATATTTCATTCTATGTAATCTTTGAACCTGGAAAGCAAGAATTCCTATTAGGATGGATTTATCATTTCTTAATTTCTATTTGAATGTCAAATGTCTTTGCATTTTCTAGTCATTGATCCTTAAATTTCAAACTGCAATATTTTAGCTGCAAAATAGGGCATAGTATGGATGGTCAAATCTAAATTAGATAAATATAGACAAAAAACATATGTACAATTTTTTTAGCATAGACAATGAGAGAACAAATATCTACGAAGGGTAAATATTGCACACAATTATTTGAAATAGGAGCATTTTCATTACCATCAAATACAATCCAAATGGTCTACACATTTCAGTGGGCCTCCATTTAGATGGAAAATCCCTTTAGTGTCAATGAACGAGATGCTTATAGGATGAAGTAATTATCACATTAGTTGGACAAAATCAACAAAAAAGGCTACACCATACAAATGTTACCAAGAAAAGAAAGGGTCACAAGTAAATTACATTTATTAAAATTATTTTTGTGTGCATTATGATGCTAGTTATCCTTGACTTTCCACAAATTGCATACTCTATTTTAATATCATTAGCTAGCTAAATACTTCCTCCTTAGGACTTTCCCACTCTATATCACATGGTAAACGTTCTATATAATTGAAAAGTGCATACCCTCTATGTTTTGTACTCATTTTAGTGTCCATCTCTCTTTAGACATAATTAGGTTTATTTTGCCTATTTTTGAGCCTAAGACCCCTTAAAAATGTGCCAATAATACTAACATTATTAAACACCACTAAAGTCACCAGTGACATTATTACAAAAGAGAAGCCTTCTATTTTAACACCCCTCCTTAAGACTTACTATACTCAAATCAAAATATACTAACTCATTAACTAAAAACTAAAAATAACAAAACCAAACAAACCATATATTCTTCAAAGGATTCTCTTTAAAAAAAAATTTGGATCAGGTAGAACTCTATCAAGCTACCTCATAATCCTTGTAAAGGTGTGGTTTCTGAGCTGAATTCTCAAGTTTCTAGATTTTACCTCCCCAAAATCCCAAATTATAGGACAACCATCAATGTTGAGCTACATCCACAATGTTTCAACAAGTTGTCTCATGACCAAACTAACCAAATAAAAACAATGGATACATTAAAAAAATATATTAAATTTTATCAAAAATGAAAAAGAAAAAATGAAAACTAAAACAAACTAAAAATAAAAGCACAGCAGCAAACTCAATGTAATTTTGGACACCTCACTAACCTAGAATACGGGTAGACTTACTTCTTGGTCCTGTTGGTGTACGTTTTATCATCCACCGAACACACAGAATAAAATGTCCAAAGACACTCTATCCTCTCTTGAAAAACCACCGCGTATGCTAAGATTGCGAGAAGATCATATGGCGATTCCAAGGTTTCTTTTGTCGGGTCTCGACGTGTGGATAAGCTCAATGGCCATTGTGATTTGCTGGTAATAAACAAGGGGACTTACGTTAAAGAACTTTTCACAAGTTTGGGACTTAGGCAGATTTATCATTGAAGGCTTTTCAATTAGGACTTTCAATATGGATCTCAAAAAAAATAGCAAAAAGATAAGGGTTTAGGAGGTCTACTCTATGCCTAAGAACTTAAGAGACAGTAAGGATCCGGTGAAGGGGATAAACCACACTTTGTTTCGCCTCCTACTGGACAACATACGCAAAATGGGTGCAATCTTCAAGGGGTGTGATAATAATTTTCAAACCTCAAATGAGGCTGAAGTTAAGCTTCCATAATTATAAGCTCAGGCTAACTTTACGCATCGAATGCAAATCATCCATTCGAAGAAAGTATGAGCAATACTTCACCATTGAATCAATATGATCAATCTCTCATTCACTTAACCAACTTTCAAAGCAAATTCTATTTAATCTAATCCTAACTTTAATCTATGGCGGAAGAAGCTATGCAACCTCGCTTACTATTTGACAATAAAAGTTATTCAAAGCAAATCATGCATAAGAGCTTTTATTATTTGAAATAGTCTCAATGCAACAATCTCATACTCTGTCTCCACACAAATGAAAATGAGAGAGCATCAGTTTATATAGAGTTTCAGAAATCAAATGAAGGGCTGAGATTAAAACAATATCAACGGCCAAGATTATTACAACCAAACCCTAATTAGGGTTTCCCAAAATAACAAGAGTTATCAATGAGAAATCAATCAGTAAAGTGGTAGTTGCAGCTATTATCAAGGAGAGGCGTCCTTATCCTTCTGAGCAGCATTGCGTTCGATGAATCTGGACACTGCTGTGGTGACCTCCTCCATCGTGACAGGTGGCAGCATGCTAATCCGGAATTCGAGTCCATCCAACTTTTCAGCACATCTGGCAAAATTATTTTCCCAATCTGCCTCCTACTTCCCAAAATCACTTCGGATGGCTGAGAATCTTGCCACTCTCGCAAAGTCTTGTCTCAGAAATGGTCCAGTGGCCGAGAAGAAAGTTTCTTGAACTTTATGCTTCAACCTTTCCAACTGCATGTCGTTCTCCTGGACAATCTCACAGTCGAACACTTCTGCAGCTGTCATGTAAATCTTCTCCTGGATTTCTTTGACCTGCTCTTCAATTCCAAGCCCATCCACTTTTTCCTTCTCCAAAACTTCTTCTCGTATAGTCACTGCCCAAAACCAGTGATGGAAATCATATGCTGCTCCTGCAGCAATCACCCTTCTATCAACCAACTCCTCTCTTGGAGTGCCTTTCAAGATCCTAAGGCTTGGAATAAGCCTCTCCTGCATGTCCGGGATACGTTCCCATGTCTCTGCCATATCCATAAGTCTGGAAAGAAAAGAAGAGGTTCGCCCATAGGCAAGTGCCAGTTTTTCCATGAATGAGGCTGCTTCCGTGCCTTCGCTCACCATCCAATCTTGAGCTTCCCTGGTGTTGATGCGTTTTTTCGTGACCGCACCAACGCAGAATAAAGTTGCCAACGACTTCCCTATTCTCTCTTGATCAAAGTATTTCGCACGCTAACATTGCCAGAAAGTTCGTGCGTTCAACTCCAAGGTTCTTTCAGTGCGAATAGGCTCAGTTTGGCTCGATGTGATTTGCTGGTATTTCAAGGGGACTTACGGAATTGTTCGACAGCGGAGAAAGGAATTCAAATGCTCGAAAGATTTGTCTATGAAGCGTGGGTTTCCTATTCTAACCAGAAAGTACTGAATTGAAATGGGGTAAGGTTAAGAAGGCTAAATCTATCCTAAGGCGTGGGACATGGCGATCAATCTTCACAAGCTTCAAACTGCACTTCGCTTTGCCTCGCATCGGACAGCTTCCACGGAGTCGGTGCAATCTTCAAGGGAGATGGCTAAAGATGTTCAAACCACCATTTGACATAAAGATACCATCACAACGACGCATACCATTATTCAAGCTGTGATTGAAGTTAAGTACATGATATTCCAGTTGACCACACAAGGCGCATTCACCATCAGCAAATACACTAGTGGTATGGATAGACGAAGTTGCTTAGATCAAACACCACATTCCACAATTACTATCTACTACTTGCATGAAAATGAAATTTACGCTACTCTACGCTACTTGAAGTAGAAGGGATGAAGAAACCTCGCTAGCTATCCACAACAAAGATGAATTTCACCATCAATGAAAGATCTTTTATTATGAAAGTTTTACACGACAATTTCTTACAAAAGTTTTCAAAGGAAAACTTTCCTTCTCCTCCAACTACACTATCAATCTACTTCTAAGTTATCCCTTCTATTCTATGTCTACTGTCTAACTCTAAGCTAATGAGAGTGCAAATGAGGGGGACTCCCCCTTTATATAGCTGGCCAAGTCCAACGGACGGCTCAGATTACAATCGGCTGGATGGCCCAGATCGTGCCACCTCAGCCCTAAACATGATTTGCCCTAAAAACCGCCACAAAAGAGAGTGGGGTAATAAATGAGCCATAATGTCCATTATTCCTTCTAGAAGATTCCCTTTTGCAGACGTGTTCACACTGTTCTCGATCTTCTTCTTGACTTTGTTCTTCAACCTTGCTCGAACTTCCGCTCTTTTCTCCATCTTGAGTCTTGAAAATGTTTCTTCAACACTTAGCCATTTTCTTGCAACTTTCTCTTCCTTCATGTGAAACTTATAACTTTATCTTCCTCCGAAGGTTGTAATATCATCGTGCTTCATTACTTGGCCTCCACGCTCATCCCGCAAAACAAGCAAGGAGAAGGGCATTAGAACACATCATAATATAAATTCACCTTACTTACCTGATTTTCACGCTTTGATCTTCGAGAGCTCATCGTCTTCATTAGCCAACTTCGCGCTCAAATTCTTCATGCCTTAGTCAAATTTCCAACCCATCTTGCATTCTGCCTAGCGCACTTCACTTTGATATTTCATTCAACTCTGGCTTGAGAAGAAATTCTTTCATCAGGAATTTGATCAAAAATCATCTAGGCGATCACTTTCAAATTCATCCGCCGAGGCATTTTATCTTCGACAACATCATTTATTCCTTGCCTTAGAAAAAAAAAAATTCAAATTTCCCTTAGGAAATTCATCAACCTGGTGCCCACCAAAAATATTCACCCTGAAGGCCTCGACAAAGTGTAGAAGATTTCAAAATCCATTCCTGATCGATAATCATCGATACCCAGAAGAAAATTCTCTCCAGAACGCGTGGAATCCATGGGTATCCAACGAACGGGTTCATTTAATTTTTTGAAATTTTTGAACCTTAGAAAAAAAATGATTTTCATCAAATTTAATCCATTTCTTCAATTCCAGGTGCATTTCCTTGCTCTGACTTGGAAAAAAAAGTTTTAATTACCCTTGCGAAGCTGACATTCTCTAACTTCATCACTGGCAATTTATCTGTGCTTCGAAAAATTTTATCCTCTTCAAGTCTAGGCGTATTTTCCTCTAGAGAGGTGGAATTTGTTAACACTTAAAAAAATATTTAAATTCCACCAATATTGGGTGTCAAGGGAGAATTTTCCTTAGAACATTTTCGTTCCTCCATCTTTAGTCATTTTGCCTGTAAAGAATTTTTTTTTTTATCAACACTTAGCACTACTCCCTTTAACACCTTGGGCGCATTTCAATGGGTGGGCCTCCAATTTTTGCACTTAGAAAAATTTTATGCCTCTTTGATGCCTGGGGCGCATTTGATAAGTAGTACTTCCATTTTTGCCAATACTTAAAAAGAAATTTTAACCTCATCTTCCCTTCAAGGCGCAAATGGAGGGTGGAGCTTCCAATTTTGACCCTTAGAAAATTTTATGCATCTCTTCTCAAGTAGGGCGCATTTAAGAGGGTCAACTTCCATTTTTGACACTTAAACTTTTTTCTTACCTTGAACACCCAGGGGCGCATTTCAGAGGTGACACTTCCAGTTTCATGAGGGGCGCATTTAGGGGGTTACACTTTTAGTTTCCAACACTTAGACTTTTCTTCAACTCTCCACAGGTTAAGGCGCATATCCCACATCAAGCTTTCAATTTAACCCTTAGCAACCTTTAAGTTGACCCTGGGCGCATATAACATGGCCTACCTCTAGTTCAATCACTTAGGCGCATACGAGAGGGTCCCCATCCAGTTTCAACGCTTGGAGAGTTTGCACATCACCTTGGGCGTATTCTACATGGTCAACTTTCAATTTTCTCTCTCAAGACTTTAGGCGCATTTGACTCAAGCATCTTCCACTTTGTGCCCTGGGCGCATTTTGAAGTGTGAGCCTCCAATTTTGGAAGATGGGCGCATATTGCCTAGTCAACTTTCAATTTCAACATTGGGCGTAAATCACCCATCAAGTTTTCATTTTAACACCCTAGGCGCATATTGCCTATCAAGCTTCAAGGCGCATTTTATACATCCAACTTTCAATTTCATTCATGGGCGCATTTAGATGGGTCTCCGTTCAATTTAAAACACTTAGTGAAATTTTCATGCTTTTTTAAAGAGGGGCGCATTCAATGTCATGAGCTTTTAATTTCATTGCTTAGACGTTTTTTTATGTTTCCACCTGCTGGGGCGCATTTAAGTGCCTCATCTTCAAGGTTAGGCGCATATGACAATGCTTACTTCCAATTTCAACACTTAAACCTTCTTTATTTTTCCTCCCAAGCAAAGGCGCATATGATGGGTCAAGCTCTCAATTTTGCAAGATGGGCGCATTTTAATGGGTCAACATCTAATTTTAACACCTTTACACACTTAGGCGCATTTGACCCTTGGAGGTTCCAACTTCGAACACTTGGGAACTTTCATCAACATCTTTGGAGACTCAGGCGCACTTAGGAAATTTCCAAGTCACATTCTCCTTCAATACCCTCAGGCGCATTTGATAGGTTAAGCATCCAATTTTAATGCCTTAGAAAATTTCACACCCTGTGACTCCAAGGGCGCATTTCACCTTGCCTACTTCAAATTTCCCAGACTTAGAAGAATTTCAAGCCACTCTTCTCAACTTTAGCTTCAAGGGCGCATTTGGCATGCTGGGCTTCCAATTTTTTATACTTAACCATTTTTCTATCACTCCAAGCAGCTAGGGCGCAAATGAAAGGAGGAGCTTTCATTTTGAGACACCTAGAATTTTCTCAGGCCACCTCTTCAACTAAGGCGCATCTGGGGTCCTCTACTTCCAATTTTGCAGACTTAGTCAAATTTCCATTACCTCATCCTCCTCAAGGCGCATTTTGAGGGTCAAGCTTCAAGTTTTTGTGCCCTAGTGAATTTTCATCCCTGTCAACCTCCCTCAAGCTTCTTATAGCAAGTTTTTGGTGCCGGATTTGAAAATTTATCAACTTCAGTGAATTCTATGCCATTTGTCGAATTTAGAGTGACTTGATCGTGCTTGCCCTAATTTGCTATTTTTAGAAAGTTCTTCAAATTTTGTGCTTTGAATTGACTTCTGACTCCAGAAAACCTGATATTGCCTTGTTCTAAACCTCGGGATGTGATTGTGCCACTGACGCCTGGTATTTGTCTGTACCTGCTATTTTTAGTGACTTACTAAAAATAGCAATTGCTCAGAAAGTCTCCGAATTTTGTGTGTTGAATGCCTGAAGCATGGTGATCGTCACTGGACGTTGTTCTTGCCTGGATGTCGGGTTCTGCCCTCGATTTTAGGAAACCCTAATTGACCTGCTAAAAATAGCAACCATCTGATTCTTCATTCTCTGTAACTTGGTTTGTCTCGAAATTCGCGCCAGGGATCCCTCATCACACATTTGACTCATACCTGTTGAGAATTGGTGCTGACCTGCCATTTATAGCTGCTTGTGAGGTGACTTACTATTTATAGTAAGTGCCTGTTTCTGAGACTTCACTATCTCCGTTTGACTTGAAATTTGGGCAGTGTGCTCTTCGTTGGTGAACTAGCCCGTCTACGCTGACGACGAGATCAACTTTCTATTTATAGCCTGCATCGGGAACACTTACTAAAAATAGCAAGTTCTCCGATTGCCTTCAAATTTTGCCAGCAGCTTCTCGGAAGGATGCCGATCATGATGGATACCTCAGTCTTGCACGTTTTGACCTCTGACTCCTCATTTTTAGCGCTGAAGCTCGAAACCCTAATTTGGTGCATGCTGCTCAGATGAGCTCCGTTTGACCTCGTTTTAGTTGCATTGCGGTCAGCTTGCATTTCTGAGGTGTCGAGTAGCCGCCCAAGTGACACCTGCTAAAAATAGAAAACGGCCGGAAAAGTGACCGACCGGCTGCCGGATGATCTTGCATGTCATACTGCCCGAAAAATCTTGAAAAACCAGAAAAACCCAGAAAAATCTCCAACATGCAAGCAAGCAAAAATAAGTTTCTGAAAAGTGGTCAGCTCCATTTGCATGTTACACTGTCGCAGCTCTTGGAAAACCCAGAAAGAAAATGCCGACATGCGCTGAAAGTCTCTGCATGCAACCCTAATATTGGCCTCCGAAGGCCGAATGCTGAAAGTCATCATCATACTTTGCATGTCACATCGCCGCGAAGGTCTCGAAAAACCCAGAAAGAATCTCCGGACATGCATTAGAAACTCCGCCTCTAAGCCCTGAAAATTGCCTCCGAAGGCAGAACTGCTAAAAATAGCAAGTCCGTTTCAGTTCAAATTTGACCTGTGAATAGCCTGATGTGCTCTGGACGCAGTGTGATTGTCAGAATCTCAAAAATGCTGAAGGATTGCCTGTAACTGCACACTTACTAAAAATAGTAAGTTGCCAGAATTCGATGAAATTTCTGTGGAAACCTGCTGGAAGCATACTAATAACAATGTTAAGCTCAATTTTCAATTTATTCACTTTATTCAACCTCGGACTGACCAGGAAAATGGAAACCCTAATTTTCAGACTTGGCCAAATTTCATGTTAAAGCTCACAGACGGGCACAATCCCGAAAAGACAGATAGAACGAGAGAGAGACAACAACAAAAACAAACCAACACTAAACCAAAAGCAAAGCCAAAATTAGGGGGGTCCCCATTTGCAATGGGGCGATGTGTGAAAAACGTCACAACACCTGGCTGTAACCATTCCATGCTCTACATCTTTGGTCACTTCCTGCGATGAATTGAGGAAGATAGGAGCTGCCGCATTACCCTGATCAAGTGGTTGGGTCAAATGCTGTATGTACTCCTTAAGGCGTTCAACCTCCTTTTTATACTCTTTCTTCTTAGCCACTTCTTTTTCCAATCTCGCCTTGATGGTCGAGACGGAATTCTCTAATTCCTCTACTTCTTGGCCTTTTGAGGTTGGGCCAAGATCTACAGTGGTTATAGCATACTCTTGAGGAGTAATCTCGTCTCGTGGCTTGTCCACTGTGGGTATTGCAATGTGCACGGAACGGCTGCCTATCTCGTCCCTTTGAATAGTAGAGAATTTCTTGGCGGGCTTTTTGACTGCAACCTGCTCCAACCTAGCCAAGAAATCTGTCGTATCATCCTCCTCTTGGGCTTCTGCAGGTTGTTGAATCTTCATTCTTTCTATCAACCAATCTGGAATGGTCGACTGCTCGACTCCATCTTCTACCTGAACCTCTTCCTCATTCGGAACATCCACAACCTCCCTGAGAGCGGAAATCATTCCCTCCTCGAAGTCATTATTCCGGACTTCTATCTCATTGTCTGAATCTAATATTTTTGTGCCCGTAGGTGACAAGGGCTCCTCATCATCCTGCTGAATAGGTTCAATATTTTCTTCCTGAACTGTAGGAGGTACAATTATTTCCACCAAGGATTCATCTATAGTAGCCATCAGCTCGTCAATATTCTGGGATGCTGTTGAACGAGATGGTTCTCCCTTATGCCATTTGGAAGCAGGGTCTGCACTTGGCGCTATTTCTTTCCTTTTCTCTCCAATCTCGGTTGGACCTTGATGAGATGTATCAGCGTTGGAAGAATATGATTCTGATTCGCTCAGTAAATCATACGTGAGCGTTATTCTTCTCTGCCTCATTTCTTTGACCTAACGGTCAACCCACCAGTGAGAGTACTTGACTACTGGCCTCATTAGCGTTGCTAAGTCCGCATGCTCAGGTTCTGACCATTTCATGGGAGGAAGAGGTCGACTCTCCTCGAAACGCGGCTGGATATAGTTCCCATCATCTTGTAACTGATCAGGTACCCGACAGAACTCAATTGCCCTCATGAAGTCTCGTGACATTCTGGCCCACATTCTCCATCTTACTTCATATTCATCGGCGGCATCAGCCCAGAAGTCTTCCAGTTCCACTCTGTGCTTGTACCTTCTCCCTTCTACTGTCCGGATATTATGATGTGGGTCAAAGTTGACCTGGGACTTGTAGGCTGTAAATGTATACCACTGGATCTCCAACCTTACACTCTCAGCTACTTGTGAGGACGGACAAGATTCCAACATATTCCCGATGAACAATGGGAATGTAACAGATGTTTTCTTGGTCGGCCTCTAGATGTTCTAATATTCCTCTAACTGTCTCAGGACCTCGAGCAAAACCATCCAATTTGTCAGATAAATGGGCAACTTATAGGGGTTTCCAGTAAACCCTTGGATACTGATATATGTAAATTTTGGGAATTGGATGAACCAGGACCCATATTTACTGATTAGACTTTTCGCCTCATGACTCAACCTCTGATGTATTCCCCCTTGAAGCATTCTGGTGATATGCATCAAGAATGCATCATTGCGCCCTTCTGAAATGAGACTTCTCCTTCAACCGGAGTTGAGGGTAACAATCATCGATTACGTTGGCGTGGTTTTGAGACCGCACCAACAGAACAAATTAAGCCCAACGGACGCTCTATTCTCTCTTGATCAAAGTATTCCGCACGCTAAGATTGCCAGAAAGTTCGTGCGTTCAACTCCAAGGTTCCTTTAGTGCGAATAGGCTCAGTTTGGCTTGATGTGATATTGCTGGTATGTCAAGGGGACTTACGTAGTTGTTCAGACTTCTCACAGTTAGCAGTTGATATGTAATTTGAAGGGGATTCTTACGTGTATGATTTGGCAATGTGTATTCTTTTCTAAAACTAACAAGAAGTATGCCGAAAGTAAAAGGGAAAGGGCCTAAGAAATTTGTACTCTATTCTAAATGCAAGGTATGTGGGGCTTCGTCTCAATAGACTTCAACCAGATTTCACCTAGCCTCCGTCGGACAGCCTCAGCAAAATCGGTGCAATCTTCAAAGGGGATAGCGAAAGGTATTCAAGTTACAGTTTAACATACGTACACCATCAGAACAACACATATAAGTATGTAAGCCATAACCGAAGTTAAACACGAGATAATGTCCAGTTGACCACGCAAGGCAGACTTATCATCAACAAGCCGCTAGTGGTATGGAATAAAGCGAAGCTATCTCAATAAAACACCATACACCGAAGTAAGCTACTTTGCATGAACTAAGCTACTTGGATACAAAAGGAAGAAGAAACCTTGCTAGCATTTCATGACTAGACGAATTCCATCATCAATGAAAAGATCTATTATCACAAAATGTGTTACACAACAGTCTCTTCAAAAGTTTTCAAAGGGAAAACTTTCTCTCTTCTCCAAATTATGCAAAAATGCTCTACAATCTAGCTCTAACTCTATCTCAATTCTAGCTCTGATCTAATCTCTGATCTCTAATTCTAAATGCCTTACAAATGAGGGGGACTCCCCCTTTTATAGCTAGCCAAGTCCCAAAAGACGGCTAGGGTTACAATTAATAGAGTGGCCAGAATCGTGCCACCTCAGCCCTAACCCTAAAAACTGCCAGAATAGGGAGTGGTACATTAAATGAATCAAAGATTCCCACTCACTCCCAAAATAGCAAATGCAATAAATGCTCCATACTCAGTCTTCTAGAAGATCCTCGTCCAGTAGTGTGTTCCCATTAGCCTTCTCTCTGACTGCCAACTCAACAAATCTGCCAAGTACGGCCTCAACCTCCTCAACTGAAATAGATGGAACACAATCTAACTGAAACTCTAACACTGTAACTGAGTGCTCGTGCCTCGTACAAGATTTTCTCCAAGCAGCCAATGAGTCCTGCGTGTTCTGGATCAAAGTGGAGAATGTAGCAGTATTTTCAAAGTCATCTTGTACGAAGGTCTTAACATCTGCGAAGAAGGGAACCAGCAAACCCCTCAAATTATCAAAACTTATCTCCTCTGGATTCAGCCGCCTAGCAAAGATGGCCTCGAAGGTGTTCTGAACTCCATCTATAATATTGGCCATAGCCTTGTGAATCCTGGCTGAATCCGCCTGTGCTGCATCGAAGAAGCCACGCCCTGTGATAGCCGAAGAATACCACCGAGAGAAATCATATCGGTCATTCAACTGAATGACACCTCCATCAATCGGCAAGCTGCGGTGGCACATGCCTCAACGCCTCAAGACGCTGGATCACCTTACTCTGATAGATAGAGGCATCGCCCCAAGCATGATCCACCGCATCCATAAATTGCCAAAATAGTAGAGGCCTGCTGAAAAGCAAAGGATAGGTCCTCCATGAATTTCTCTGTCTCCGTACGAACCCCTGTGACCCATTTGTCTGCCTCCTGTGCCATCCTCCCCAATTCTATCAATCCGCTGATCGACTCTCTAGGAATATCCGCTGGAGGCTCTATCACTGGTACATCCTGCCCTCGAGAACGAGACAACTGCTGAACATATCCAATTAATGCCTTGTGTTCTCGTTTCAACTTCTTGTATTTTCCTTCTTTCTTGAACAATCTATCCTTAAGGGCAAGGAAGGAGTTATCACACTCCTCAACAATCTGAGCACCAGTAGGGCGTCCCAAGTCAAGAGTGGTGACCACATAGTTTTCCGGAGCTGCTTCATTCCGGTCACACTCGACTCGTGGGACAGCAACGTGAAGGGTGCGAGAGCCATCCTCATCAGTGGAGATCTTCGAAAATTTTCTTGCCTTCTTCTTCGGTGGAGGAGCACTGATCCGGTTCAAAAACTCTTCCATCTCAACTGCTGGATCAATCTCCTCACTCGGGCTTCTTCTCATTCTGTCTCTAAGCCAATCGGGCACCTCATATAATATATCAAAGGGCTGCTGCTCCTGTGCCTCGACTTCTCTAACTTGTTCCACTTCTTCCTCATTCTGGCGAGGCTCATCGTCCTCAAGTGGCTGAGTGTCACCTGACACTATATCATCATCGTCGCCATCATTCATGGCCGCCTCTATCTCCTGCTGAAATTGAGGGGTTAGTAATTGCCCTCATCATCCTGGCGATCCTTGATCAACCCTACTTGAAGATGTCAGTGGCACTTTCTGGCCAATTGACTACCTCCGTGAGCTGAATATCATTCATCTCGGATTTTTGATTAATCGCCAACCCTCTGATCACCAAATACAACACCTCCTGTATGCTTAGAGCGTGTCTCCAAGTGCTCTTTTGTACTTCGTGGAGGTTGGCTGAACTAATTCTTTCTTCACTGGACTCTTGGACCCCGTGTGATCTGTTTCTTCCTTCTGTGGTGGGCGTCCTGTGATCTCCCATCAAGTTGTAAGTCAAAGCAATTGACCTACCTTTCAATCTGCTCACTCGCCTATCGACCCATGCCCTGGTGAATGTCATAACCGGGATAGAGAGAGTATCAAGGTCGGCAATCTCGGGCTCTGACCAATCTATAGGCGGAAGTGGAGTATCCCGAACAGCCGCATAGTCTGGATGGACTACATCCATATCCTCATTAACCTGGTCCGGAACCGGAACTACCTCACACTCCCTGATCAGAGTAATCGGCAATCTAGAGAACATCCTCTTTCTCACTTCAATCTCATCAATTGCATCAGCCCAATAATCCTCAATGGTGGCCTTGTGTTTGAATTCCTCTGACAACACCCAGTTGATGTTATGGTGTGGGTCATAGTGTTGTCTACTTGTGTGATATGAGAAATGATAGAATTGAAGCTCACTTTCAGCTTCTCTACATGCCTGTATCGAAGGACAAACCTCGTCCGAGTTGCCCATCACAACTGGAAACTCTATCCCTCCTTTCTTCTTTTTCTTCTGGATTTTGTCAAAGGCTAGCAACTGTCTAGCTATCTCTAGCATTATTATTTTATCTGTTGGGTACTTAGGCAGCCTATAAGGGTATGAAGAAAATCCTTGCAGCCTAATGTATGAAAATCTTGGAAATTGTATAAACCGGCACCCATACCTTTCAATTAGCTCCTGGGCATTTCTAGAGATTCTGCACTGTAACCTCTCCTGAAGCAGCCTCGTGATGTACATGGTGAATGAATCGTTCACACGCTTGTAATGGGTTGTGCTCGAAAGGTGCAACTGCGTACACGCCTCATGAATTTTGAATTGGTGAGAGCCACAACCGATGGGTTCCTTGTAAGAAATCCCTCTGTACCTCGTCATCCGTGCCAACATATAAATTAGATAGGAACTCATGTAAAACGTTTTAGTCCTCCGCAAACTCAGGAGCTGCTCATGTATGTTATCGCTGATCATCTCAGCCCAATTGACATAATCCTTTCCTTCTAACACCAGGTTGATGTAATAAAACATCCACGGCTCAAAAATGTAAGACTGTGGGCATCCACCAACCCTGCTCAGCAACGTGATGAGATCACAATATTCCTGCTTCAAGTCCTCTGCTATGATCTGCTTCGGCAACTTCGTACGAGACGGCCTCGGAGTGCTCATCCAGTGAGTGTTAATTGTGTCCATGCATCGTTCAAAAGCAGAAGCATACATACGCTCCGCTCGCTCCCTGGACTTGTAGATCATGTTTCTATGCACCGGGATCCCAAAAGCTTCACCAATGGCTGCCGGAGTGAGATTGGCAAGTACTTGGCCATCTGGTGACGTGATCGACCGGTGTTCTTTCTCGTAACAGTTGGCGCACTCCATAATCAACTCCGAACACTGAATAGCTGGCGGGAAACCAGCAGCTGCATATAATCCACTCCGGACGATGTTGTGCGAAGTGACCGAAGCCCGATGACTTCCAATCCCAAACAGCCTGTTCTTGAATGTTTCCAGGTTGACAGAGCCCAGGTTCGTATCCGTCAACTTGCCCAACTTTGAAATAAACTTTGACTCCGGCATAAACGTTTTGCTCAGCTTCTTGATCGTAGCCTGTCTGGAGGCACCATTGTCCTTTCCGGTTGTCCTCGCTTCAGCCATCTGCAACATAACAAACATTTCATCAGCAATCAGATTTAATAAAATAAGGCAGGATATAGGGGCTGCAGTTGAATTCTAGAAGCTGCAATATCTTTCGTGTTTGCAAACCTCAGCTTCTTCTCTTGAATAAATTCGAATTCCAACACTTAGAACAGATTTCTAAGTGAACCTTGATGACTTCACTCTACAACCAGCAATCAGCAAATTGAACTTCTTAACTTTGCACTTCAAACCAGCAATCAGCAATTTTAATTTCTATGTCTTTGTATCGGTAATCAGCAATCTTGCAAGTCCGTACTTTTAAAGTTCTCAATGTTTCAACCAATACAAGGCGTCCTTTCAAATCTACTCCAGCAACTTCAACTAAGCAAAGACGTACTTCTCAAGCTCTCAGCAATGGCGCACCTCTTTAAGCAACTCCAATTCAAGCAAATCAGATTTCAGCCACTTAAGTCGTACCTTTTACAAGCAAGCTCAATCTTCAGCAAACACTTCTCCACTCAGCAATGGCGTACCTTTCTCAGCAACTTCAATCAACTCTCAAGTGCGCCCCTTCAGCAACTTGCACTCCTTGGCAAAATTCGAACTTCTTCAAGCTCACTTAGACTTAGCAAATTCGTCTTTCTCAGTTGTGAAAATGAGTGAAAAACTTCTCATTTTATAGCTAAAATTCAAATTCTAGAAGACGTTATTTTTAGCCAGTGCCATTAAACTCCACTACTCCACTTCAAGAATTCGAATTTTCCCTCTCTGGTTCTTCTGACACTTGTCTCCAGTCGTCGGGAATATTATTCTTCTAGAAACTTGACTTTGACTGGCGTTTTGAATTCCTCTTCGAAAAATTTAATTTAACTTCATCATATTTTACTCACCAGCTGGAGCTCCGTCACTTAAATTCGAATTCTTAACTTCATCATCAACTCTGGAAAATTCATCTTCGAAGAATTTAATCAAAATTATCTAGGCAACTCCCTTCAGACTCATCGTTCGAAGAAAATTCACTCTGAAAACTCATTTATTCACTTTTGCCTTAGAAAATTTAAAATTCTTCCTTAGGAAAATTCACAATTCAAGCACCGATTAAATTCCTTACTGAAAAAGTGTCGGCGAAGCTTGGAAGACTTGGAAATCCATTCATCATCACAAATGTTCAGTACCCAGAAGCAAATTTTCGTCAGAATGTCTCGAATTCATGGGTACCCAACGAACGGGTTCATTTAATTTTTCGAATTTTGAACCTTAGAAAAATATCATTTTCATCATCTAAACTCGTTCTTCGCCTGTGATCACTCTGCGTTGCTCTGACTTCTTGAAAAAATTGAAGAACTTGAAATATCATTGTTTCTGACTCCATTACTGAGAAGAGTTGCTCGTGCTCCGGAAAATTCATCAACTTGGAGCTCTAGGCGTATTTTCTAAGAAGAAAATAATTTTCCTTAGAAAATATTTTAAAATCTTCTTGCACTTTTGAAATCTTGCCTTAGAAAAATTTGTTGATCGCCCGTGGAGAGGAACTTTCACTTAGAAAATTTTTATTTGTTCCGGCCTGCCTTGCACATTTCATCCTCACTCCACACTACACACTTGGAAAATATTCATTAAAAGCCCAACGCCTAGGCAAATTTTAAACACTTAGAAAATATTTTATTTCTACCCAAGGCGCCTAGCACTTGCCATTCCATCCTTAACGCCTTCAAATATCTTCGAAAAAATTTCCAACACCTTATAACTCCCTTACTCTAGGCGCACACTTTACATAGCGTTTTATTCTCCACACTTCCAAATATTTTCCAACGCCTAGCAAGATTTCACTAAGGCCCACCACCTTGGGCGCATTCTAAGTGTGGAGGAGGATAACGTCCACCTTTTACCTTGAGTTTACCACGCCTAGGTAACATTTTCACCTTGTTTACCATTCGCATTTACCACTTACACTTCAAACTTGGGCGCATTTCCTTGAGAGAGAAGGATGGGCGCATTTCAATGAGAGAGAAGGATGAAACTAGCTTCCACGCCTTGTGACCCTCCAACTTCCAACTTTTGTCTTGACTTGCATGAACTTGGGCGCATTTTAGCCATGAAGGAGGACGGAAAATGTTGACCATGCTTTGACTCCTTGTAAGTTGGGCGCATTCTGATGAGAGAGAAGGATGGGCGCATTTTAATGAGAGAGAAGGATGGGCGCATTTTGAGGGGTGAGGAGGATTTTTATACTTAGAAATTTTTTAAACTTCCATCAACTTCCCTTGGGCGCATTTTGATGTGGCTGAGGGATGAAGTTTCTCCAACGTCTTTAGGTGACCTTTCACCTTCCAAACTTTGTCCTTACATGCATGATTTGGGCGCATTTCCTCTTGTGTGAAGGATGAAAATCAACCTTGGGCGCATTTCCTTGAGGGTGGCGGATTTTCCTGTTTGACTTTCCTTTGACCACCTTGTGAACTGGGTGCATTTTCATGCTTGTGAAGGATGGGCGCATTTTGACCCCTGAGGCGGATTTCTTTGACTTTTGTTTGACTTCCCTGCCTTGGGCGCATTTTGCCTCTGAGCATGACGAACTCACATCTTGAATTTTTTATGCCTCCAGCTGAGATGGGCGCATTTTCCTATGCCTGCTGGACGAGACTCCAGACTTAGACGAATTTTTATCATCCTCGCCAGCATCGTGCCCTGCTATTTATAGTAAGTTCTCTGTATTCGCGCCTCTGAAGCTCGGAATGGCCTGAAATTTTGAACGTAGCATCCTCATGATTTTATCGACTTGTCGACACTGCCACTTTTAGTCACCCTGCTATTTATAGCCTGTTTCTGAGGGTGGCTTACTAAAAATAGTAAGCTCTTGATTCTGATAGCTCCCAAGCTCCAATCGAGTTGAAATTCGGATGAGGCGATCCTCACCACGTGACCTTGCTGCCGACACTGCTGCATGCACCTGATTTACTATTTTTAGCCAGTTTCCAATTTGACTTACTAAAAATAGTAAGTGCTCCGTTTGACCTGAAATTTCACCAGCAGATAGCCTGAAGAACGCTGATCGCGGTGGTTTACATCGGTTTTCGAAGATTTGACTTTTGATGCCTATTTTTAGGCTCCAAAGCGGAAACCCTAATTTGCGTTGCATGTTATCAAATGAACTCTGTTTGTCTTCGTTTCTGACGCTACCGATCATTTCGTGAATCTGAACCTCTTTGGGTGGCGAGGCATATACACTGCTAAAATAGCAAGTTCCTTCTTGAGTGAGAATCCTTGTTTGCATGTCACACCATGAAGCTCTCGAAAAACCCATCGGGAATCACGACATGCAAAAGAAACTCCGACATGCAAACCCTAAAATAGCCTCGGAAGGCTGAATCCGAAAGTGATCATCTCGACTTGCATGTTATATCGTCGCGAAGGTCTCGAAAAACCCAGAAGGAATATCCGACATGCAAAGAAAAACTCTGCATCTGGACCCTGAAATTTGCCTGGAAGCCGGACTGCTAAAAATAGTAAGTTGTCCAATTTTGCTCAAATTTGGCATGCAAGCAGTCTGATGTACTCTGAATGCTGTGTGATGATCGGAATCTCGAAAATGCTGACAGATTGCCCAGGATTGCAGACTTACTAAAAATAGTAAGTATCTCGGAATCTGATGAAATTTGGCTGGAAGCCTGCTGGATGTCTACTGACAACATTGCTAAGTTCAATTTTCAATTTACTGGCCCTACTTGACCTTGACTTGACCAAAAATGATGAAACCCTAATTTTAGAATTGGCCAATATTTTCACGTTTAAGCTCAATGACGACACAACCCCCCCCCCGAAAGACGGACACCAGAAAAGAGACAGAGCGAGAGAGCGAGGAAAACCCAAGCCAAAAGACCGGAACGGAGCAAAAATAAGGGGGTCCCCATCTGAATGGGGCGATGTGTGAAAAGGTCACAACACGGTCTAAGCTCGTTTTCTCCGCTGCCAACTTTTCCTCTGCAAGTTAGTCCCGAATACTTACATGATCTGGCCAACAAGTAGACAACATACGAGCTCATATGGAAAGACTTAGTCTCTGCCAGATTGATTAATTGCTCGTGGAGATTGTCACTTATCATCCGTGACCAATTGAACATTTTCACACCAGAGGTGATCTCATTTATAAAATAGTACATCCAACTCTCAAAAAATGCACCCTGCGGGTTACCAGCTATTCTGTTCAGCATCAGTATGATATCTCCAAAATCTTCTTTGAAGTCTATCCGGCGAGGTCTTTTGGGCATCTTCCTTATTGATGGCTTAGGCTTGTCCAGCCATGCCTTGTTAACAGTTGTAGTGCATAAGTCCGGTTGGCTGTCATATAACCTCTTGGCTTCTTCCTTGGTCTTATAGACCGTCCGTGAATGCTCTGGGATGCCAAAGGTTTCTTGGATGGCCACCTCGCCTAAGTGTGCTAGAATTATGCCATCTGGTGCAATGATCTACCTCTGTTGAGCATCATAGTGGATAGCACATTCCACCATCAACTCTGCACAATCCTTTGCAAGCGAGAATCCTGCTGCCTGGAAAATCCCGTTTCTGATCATCCGCCTAGCTATTGGTGTTGGCAGTCCATTCTGTCCATATACTCTTCTTTTGAATTCATCGAAGTTGACATGTCCGAGATCGGTGTCCACAACGTTCTTCCATTTTGAATTGATTTTAGTCTCCCGCTGAGCTCCTTTGTTGGCGAACTTCATTTTTGCCGGTCTCTTTGATGATTCGCCCACAATGGTCATCAACCTGCAGTCAGAAAATTAACATTAATATAGAGACCTTTTAAATTAATTAATTCTCATGCCTTGGGTTTGGATGATTTACTTTCAGCAAGTTAAATAATTAAATTGCTACGAAAAAGCAAGCTGAAAGTAAATGGATGAAGTTGAAAATTTTGCCAAAACTTTTGCTAAGATGAAAGGATAGAAGAAGAATGGCGAATCAACTTGACTGAACATCAAACCTCGGAAAAAAGACTGCTGGCTGCAAATCAGATTTAAATTCTGATTTTTTAGAAGAAGTGCGCCCCTCTTGCACAGAAGAATTTCAACTTCCAATAAATCTTCTCTTTTCCTGCGAAAATTCTTCTTCAGCATAACATTACTTCTCTCTCTGGAAAATTCGATCTTGCCTACTGAACAATTAACTGCCTGATAATTTCGAGAGAGACCAAATTTCTTTTCAGCTGTGTGAAAAAAAATGAGTTGCTGAAACTCATTATAATGCTGAAAGATTTAGTTTATTTAGCAACTGCCTATTCTTCTCTTGATCTCGATTTGTTTTCATTTATTCAAACAGGCAAGTTTCCTTTATTTCTCGAAAAGAATCAATCTCAAGCTTATCCAAACAAATCCCATTGATCTTCAAAAATTCGATTTTTTGCCTGAATGTTTATCTTTGATTTTTTCGAATTTTGAAAGAAAACATTAAATATTTAATTAAATTCGACCCTTCCAAGTTTTAAATTGATGGTGAATTTAATTTTGCTCTTCGGATTTCATCTCTAGCCGGCACAATTGATTTTCTTCCAAAACATCTCTGGCAAACTTCATTTTGTCCAAGAAATTTTAAATTTCCGAGTAGTTGAAAATAAATTATTAAAATATTAAAATATTTTAATTTATTCCAACCCGTTCGTTTTGGACCCATGGCTATTTCGATTTTCCCTTCATTTTTCTCGGCAAAAAGTGTATTTTCCAATTTTATTCCCAATTTCGTCTAGCCAAGTCAAAACTTAAGCCATTTCGTCGACAATTGCTATGCCAGATCCCTATTTTTCTTTGCCATAGCCAACTTTTCTCTTGCACTGAGCCTATTTTGTTCTGCCAAAGTCAAATTTTCTCTTGCTCAGTCGAATTTTTCTAGGCAAAATCCTTGTCTAGATGTCTTCATCAGGAGAATTTCCTTGACGCTTGACAAATTTTTCTTCCTTTTGGCCAAGGGCGATCCTTCCTTTCTCCCTGCCTTACGCATTTTTCTCTGGCCGAAATTGTCAATTTTTTCTCTAGACATCCAAGACTTTAGGCCAAATTCAAATTTCTCTTCACTTTTGTGCTAGGCACACTTCATTTTTGTCCTTGCTAGAATTCTAACTTCTTTAGCACTTGTCCTTTCAAACTTAGCACTTAGCCTTTGAAAATGTCATGATTCCTAGCCAAAATCTCCATTTTTCATCTTTTAGCCTCTATACTTAGGCAAATTTTCGAATTTGTCTTTTGACTAGGCACCAACATTTGGCAAAAATTGATTTTTTTTCTCCCTTCATAGACCATGGCGGACTTTCCAAGCATTTGGACAAGCATTTTGGGCATCCCTCTTTTCTAGGGCGGACTTTAAAAGATTTTAAACTTCCTTCTTTGAACATGGCGGACTTCAAAAGATCTTAGCATTTGCCTTAACACTTTATCCTTTGGAAATGATTCTCCACCTTTTTAGGCTCTCACACTTAGCAGAATTTCGAAATTCCCCTTGGTAGGCATCAATACTTAGCAAAAATTTTGATTTTTTTCTTCCTCATGTGCCTAGGCGGACTTTCCAACCTCTTGGCATGTGCATGGCAGACTTTGGATGGTCTTGGCACTTTTCCTCAAGTGCATGGTGGACTTTGGAGGGGGCTAGGATATTGAGGGCGGACTTTAGAGAGTCCTTGGATATGCTTTCTCAAGGCTGGCGGACTTCACAACTTCTTGGCATCATCACTTTGAGGCTACGGCGGACTTCACAAGCTTTTGGCACTTCCTTCTTGAGTGGATGGCGGACTTTCCTAACCTTTTGGACATGCATGGCGGACTTTGGAGGATCTTAGGACAAGCATGGCGGACTTTCTATGTTCTTTGCCATTTTCCTTAGTGCTGGGCGGACTTCACCAGCTTCCAGACCTTCATACCTTCTTCCTCTTGACATTTTCCTTCTTGAAAATGGCGAATTTTCCAGACTTAACCAGATTTTTCATGAACTTCATTGATTTTCTGTTAATTTTCTGTGATTTTACTCTCAGATCTGACTGATTTTCAATGATTTTTCCAGAATCTGGTCTGATTTTTCATACTTTTGATACTTTTTCTCATGCTTTTTACTTTGTTTTTCCAGATTTTTCAATGATTTTTCAAGAATTTTCTATTTGATTTTCTGAGTGATTTTTCAATTTTTCTGAACTTCTGAGTGCGTTTTTGGAATTCGAGACCTTTCCAAATATAGAAACTTTCTAAAAATAGAAAAAGCAAAACCCTAAAAAATAGGGAACCCTGTTTGGTCCAAAAATGCCAAAAATGAAAAAGCGAAAAAGCAAGATTTCCTAAAAAGTAGGAAGTCTCATAATTGACCGAATTCACAAGCGATCTTCGTTTCCTAGGCCTTCTGAGTGCTTCCATGACGCCTACGCACTGATTCAAGCATGAATTACTGACTTGGCTTGGGTAACTCTCGGCAAACTGACTTGAAACTCTCAACAAGGTGATCTCACGAAACCGTTGCAAGGAGACAAAACCCTAAAAACAAGCAGGCAACTGGGGGTCCCCATTGGCGATGGGGCGATGTGTGAAATGGTCACAACAGGTCCCTAACCATTTTTTCCTTTAACACACACCTCCATAGACCCGCTCTTTGGTTTGTTTCAGCGTGGAACAAAAACCATAAGTTCACACTGTTGCTGCCTCAACCCATGACATGCTTCCTCCACCCTGCAGCGCTAGGCTTTTCATGGGTTTCAAACAACTAATGGTTTTTTACAACAATTTAAATGCATATAAATCCCAATCTGTAATGTCCCCTGATGAGCACACGATTATACTGAGAAGGGGGGGTGAATCAGTGTAATACAATTTTTTACCAATTTAAACTTAATTAACCATAACAATAATAAGCATGCAAGATCTTGACAATTAAGAACACAAGAACACCAAGATTTATGTGGAAACCCTTATGAGAGAAAACCACGGCAAAATAATGCTTATATAGAAACTTCTTAAAATCTTTGTAGGCACCAACCTACAAAAGACACAAATCCCCTCTTATACAATTCGTGAGCACCAACCCACTAGAGACACCAATCCCCACAACTGAGCACCAACTTAGTAAGATGCACCAATCTCTTGTTAAGGCACCAACCTTCAATGCAATAGAATTACTATCTTCTTGTGAATATCCTCTTCAATGGATTATGAACAATCTCCTTTAAATCAGCAAGTTCTTCTCCTCTAAAATAACCTCTATTCTTCTCTATAGATCTGCCATAATTCCTTCACAAAATCTGCCTTGAATTATCTTCTATATTTCCCTCCTTCAAATCTTCTTGTGCTTGTATATTATATCTTTTATTCCCATACATGCACTCTTCTCCACAGACTACAAACCCTTTTTATATCCTTATGCCTCTACATGAAGACATCTCTTTGAAAAGAGACCTCCTTTTATAAAGACATAACCTTTAAGTATTGCTTGCTGCCTTTTGTAAACTAATTCCAATCCTGGAACACTTAATAGATCGCTGCCTTCTTATAAATAATGATCACTGCTTTCCTTACTTTAGTCGCTGCCCATAACATAGTAACCATTGCCTTGTTAAGCGCTGCTCTCCTTAGTAAATGGAATTGCAGCCTTTGAGAATTAATCGCTGCCTTTTTTTTGTTAAGAATAATTGCTGCCATTTTTCCTTAATATATATTAACTTTAATTTAATCTTATTTCCATACAGGTCGGCCTTAGTGTTAATTATGAAGGAGTCAGCCAACATTTATGTGTTTAGATGCTAATATCATGAGGTCAGCCCAATATAGGATTTAAATTATTTTGAATGTATTCTCCATAGAGGCGCCAATAATAAATTATATTGCAATCTACTCTTGAAACGATTAGTGGCCTTTGGCCTTCATACAATTTTGTCTATACACCTTTGACATCAATGACAATTAATTCAACATCCCTTTCTTCGACCTAGGAGTTCAGAAAGGACCCTTTAGCCTATTTCATTGCCGTAGGATTTTGGAAAGGAAATAAATTAATTAATTAAACAAGGTTGTCTCAATTTATTATTTTTCGGGCAACTTGTATTTGAATAATTATGTTTATCCTAATATTATAAAGCGACTTCAGTTGGGGTCAAAAGTGAAATAATATAAATTCACTTTATGAGGAGCTAAAAGGATTATTTATTTAAAAGTTAATTTTAAATTAAGAACTCCTCGAAAGTTCACAAAAATCATATTAAAAGAGTTGCAAAAAGAGAATTGGATGTCTTTTGGTCATTTTTATCTTCTCATTGTGAAAGTTGTGAACATTTTTGTTCATCTCAAACCCTAGGACGAAAACCCTACAGGAATATTGGCTTTGATAAAGAGATTTTTCCCTAGTCAATTTAAGTGGATTCAAACAGAGTTCACATTTGGGTTGAATGTTTACAAAATAAGAGTTTGGAACAAATCAATTTATTTATCAAGATTACAGAGATTTGCAAGCAACAAATTTGCAAGAAGATTTGAAGGAAAATTACAAATTTGTGGATTAAAATCTTTCTTTTTCTTAGCCTCCCAGCTTGCAAGAGATTGCAGACCAGTCTACCATTATTGCTGATATAAGTACAAAACAACTTCAACTATTAATGTATTGAGTATTATCAAGGTTGCTGCTCTTGTGCCTGCTGATCACTATACTCAAATATACTATACCAGCATCTTCTATATCAGCTAACAGATCAGAAATTATTAATTTAAGAATTGAATATTTGAATATTTGCTTCAACTACTTGTATAGCAAATGTTTGTTAAAATGTCTATGCATTATTCCTTGTCTTCAAACTGTTTGTGAGAATGACAATGATCATACATGAAAGTTGTAGTTGTTCTATATTGTTAAACTTGGAAATATTATTTAGTTTGCTGTCCTACCAAGTGTTTGACAAAATGTCTGAATTGGAAGTTGGAAAATATGTGTTTGTTGATTAAATTCAGTAGGGACTTTACAGTGGTATCAAAACAATTTATCGTGCTGGCTGGTGGGGTTTTAAACAATTTTATACAATCAGAGAATTCATATGTGGCCAGGTGCAGGTGTGAGCAAGCATTATTTAAGACCACCACCTAATCATCTAGGTAATCCAAAAGGAGAAATTCCCAAAGATTTTCTTGTTGAGGAACAAGTGAAAACAGGGATCATGAGTGATAGAAGGGGCCCAAATGAGGTGAATAGCATACAGAAAATTCTGAATGATTTGGCTAGAGGTCAGCAGCAATGACTCAGTTGTTAACCCAAATGATGCAGACTATGAATGTAAACAGGGTTGACCAAAACAATATAGGAAAAAATGGAAACAATAGCAACAACGGTATATTAAAATAAAAATTTATTATTTAATTATTTAATGCTCAATAATGTATTATATTCAATTATTCTGATAAGACCGATTCTTCGATCTTCTGAAATTTCTTTAGAAACTTGCTATATTTGTAAATCATGTAAATTATTTATTGAAGCTTTCGCTTCATTGTAAATACATCAAATTATTTTTACCAATTACTTGCGTAATATGGTATCAGAGCTGAAATCATTTATGGGCGCCATTGTGATTTTTTAAGAAATTTGAAAATCGCGTTTTCCTGTGGTCTGAAAATCGAGCTCTTGATTTTCTGAAAAATCGTGGATTTTCTCTAGAGAAATAAAAGACGTTTTAGGAGAAGAAAGAATCGCGTCTGTTTCTTTTTTGTCATCTGCATTCCCGTGAGGTTTTGACGAATTATGTTTCTCTTCTTTCTCTCGACCCGTGCGATTTGAAGACATCTTTTCTTGGCGACCTTTTTCTGCTCTTGTCTGCCCAGTTATACTAGTCTCATTGCGTTTTGTGTTAAGCGAATATCCTTGCTTGTGTTTTGTTCATTTTGTTGGGCGCAATTTGTCACATTTTTGGACGTGTTTGCTTTCTCGCATTTTCTATTCGTGGTATTTTATGTGTGCGACTCTCTTGTCCGCCTTTGGCGTCCATTTTTGGGCATATTATGTCTGAAAAATTCCGCAAATTCTCTCCTCACTATGCATGACTTTGCTCATCTGCTCTTTGCGTCCATTTGCGACTTGCGAATTTTTTACCTTCGTCTAGGCACCGTTTTTCTACATTATTCTAGGTTATTCTTGGTGTTTTCTGCAAAAAAAACCCATAACTTGCATTCTATCGGCTAGCGTTTTGAAAAAACCCTCTAATTTGAAGTGGAAAATTTTTTATAATTCTAGATTCTTTTTGGGTTTTTCAAGAGGATTTATGGGTAGTCATCAAATTTTTTGGGTCTCAAAATCTGTGTCAATGGATTTGTCTAGATTTTTGTGCCAGAAATTGCCTCAGTACATTAGAATTCAAACCTTGGGTTTCGTGCAATCAGTTTTATCGGCTTCTCAGTTTGTCTTTTTTTTCATGCCTTGAAAAGCGTGCAAGATGGAGAGTTTGCCCAACATTATGTTGGATGGCAGTCAACAATTCAACGGCAATAATTATAATACCTGGAAGCAATGAATGATGACCATCTTTGAATATCGCTACCTTGATCAGATTGTTCTAGGCAATGTTACTCATCCCACAATGGCAAATAAAACCCAGGAAAAGTTTGACGAGCAAAATCGTGAAGCGGTGATGCTCATTAAACTTTCAATTACTAATGATTAGCTTCCACAGGTTCCATCTGGCAAATCAGATGTAGAGATTTGGGAGCATCTGAAAAACTTGCATGAGACCTCTGACAAGAGTCATGCATTCTTTCTGAAAAACTAGTTGTTCTCCATCATGATGGATGAGAGAATGTCCTTACAGGAGCATCTAACAAAGATTCAGGACATCCGTGATTAGTTGGAAGCGATTGGTCGAAAGATGGAGGAAGAAGACATGGTAGTAATCACCTTGAAAAGTCTACTGAAGTCTTATGAGCACTTTGTTGAAGCCCTCAACATTACATCCACTAATGTTGATCTAAAGTTTTTGGAGCTTTGTACCATCCTCTTGCAACAGGAACGCTATAAACAATAGTTTGGTAGTAGTGCCTCATCGTCCTCTACAAAGCAAGTGTTTGCAATCAAAACTCAGCCTAAGAACAAAGGGAAAGGTCAGCCTTCGCAACAGAAAGGCTCAAGTCAACCTCCAAGCAGCCCTAAGAAAAAGAACATTCAGTGTAATTACTGCCACAAGTATGGTCATATGAAGAAGGATTGTCGTCAGCATTTGGCTTCTGAACAGAAGAAGCAAGGAGGGTGTCAGTAGAAAGCGAATGTTGTCGAGCACACTGAGCAGAAGGAATCTGCCTTTTATGCTTTTATGGCTAAAAGGCTTGCAAATCATGTGAAGTCCTTTGCCTAGTACATTGATTCAGGTGCTTCGCGACACTTCACCCATCGGCATGATTGGTTCATAGACTTCTCTCCCTTCAATGACTCAATTATTTTTGGAGGTGAAGAGTATACAGTAATCGGTAAGGGTACTGTTCAAATTCAATCTGGTGGGAGGAATCTCATATTCCTCAATGTATACTACGTTCCTGGCATGGAACTGAACCTTCTCTCTATCAGTCAAATTATACGGCACTGTCCTCAGTTGGATGTGGTATTCAGTGCACACAAATGTTCTATTGTTGATCAGGAGACTCGCACCACTGTGGCTGTCGGTATTGAGGATCATGGTCTATGCAAAACAGAAAAAAACTAGTCTATATATTGTATGTTTTATAGGTTCCAAGTTCAATGAATCTATAGGACATATAATGTATAGTTGAAATGGTTTGCAATGAAACAGAGAAACCCTTTGTAATTTATTTTCTTCATGATTTACTATGAGTTGTTAAGATCAAGTCAATGAGACAAAGATTGATCTTTTTGCCAGTGAGGCATACGTGTAACCAGTGAGGTTCCTTTCCTAGTGAAGCATATGTTGTAGCAAGTGAGGCATTTTGTGTTGCCAGTGAGGCATTTTGTAGCTAGTGAGGCTTTGCCAATGAGGCATTTTGACTAAGCCAATGAAGCATTTTACCAAGTGATTTTTGATCTCTATGAGGGTTTTCCACTCATGAAAAACAACTATGTTATGATGTGTTTGCCTTCTTTTGATTATCTTTGAGTTTGCTCAAGTATTTCACATTTAATTGTGATGATGTTACATTCAATAAATGAATGTTTGTATCATTGAAATAACATGAGCATAAACTGGTGCAAATTGAATAAGTCAAATTGAAGATCTATGTATACTCTTTGTGATGAGTCAAGTTTGATAGATTTGCATACATGATACTGCACTTGATAGTTGAACTGTTTTGATCTTGCATTTTATAAGGTTTCAAAAGATTAATTCAAAGGAATTTGAAATTTGTCATACCACTGATTCACCGCACACCCCCCCCCCTCTCAGTGGTATCGTACTCCAACAATAGTCTCTTCTCAACTTCTTCCATGGTTGTTTTATAAAGATAAATAACAAGATAGATATGATTGCACACACAATAATTATGATAGAATATATCACGTTAACATAATTAGTTGTCCTATTCAAAACAACATAGTAGCGATGCCAATTAATACAACCAATATGGCTCTGCAACGGTCGAGCAGGAGAAGAAATTTGAATTCTCCTGGCGATGATGATGGTGAAGGCTCTAAATCTGATGAGGACAACGAGATTGAGACACATGATGGCTCTTGTTCTCGGCTGAAGGTGCACTGGGTGGACGATTTGTTCTCGGTGCGCTTGGGGAGACCACTGTTCCCTGTTTCGCCTGTTTTTTGTGCGTGGGTGGTATGTGCGGGAGAGTTTCCTCTGCTCTCCGACTGATGTGGCGGACCTGCTTTGTGTGGTGTTTCCTCTTGGGGATGCCGCTGTGCTTCATGGTCCCATTCTGTGCGTGGACCTGGGTCAAGATGTGTGGAGTGTGTCCACTCTATGCGTGGATTTGGGCCAGTGGGTGCATTTGCGTTGGTGTTGTTGTCACCTTTTCACACATCGCCCCATTCAAAATGGGGACCCCCTTATTTTTGCTCCATTCTGGTCTTTTGGCTTGAGTTTTTCTCTCTCTCTCTCTCCTTCTCTGTCTCTTTTCTAATGTCTGCCTTTCGGGGATCATGCCTGTCACTGAACTTAAACATGAAATTGACCAAGTCTGAAAATTAGGGTTTCATCTTTCCTGGTCAGTCCGAGGTCGAACGAAGTGAATAAATTGAAAATTGAGCTTAACATTGTTGTCAGTGTGCTTCCAGCAGGCTCTCAGCCAAGTTTCATTGAATTCCGAGTACTTACTATTTTTAGTAAGCGTGAAATTACAGGCAATTCGTCAGCATTTTTGAGATTCCGACAATCACACGGCATTCAAAGCACATCAAGCTGCTCGCGTGCAAAATTTGAGTAAAAACAGACAACTTTCTATTTTTAGCAGTCCAGCTTCCGGAACAAATTGCAAGGCTTAAACGCAGAGTTTTTCTTTGCATGTCGGCATATTCCTTTTGGGTTTTTCGAGACCTTCGCAACAGTATAACATGCAAAGCGAGGCGACAACTTTCAGAATTCAGTCTTCTAAGGCTATTTTTAGGGTTTGCATGTCAGGGTTTCTTTTGCATGTCAGATGATTCCTTGTGGGTTTTTCGAGAGCTTCACAGTGGTATGACATGCAAATGGAGATAATCACTTAGTAAGGAACCTACTATTTTTAGCAGGTGCATCCCGGCAGCCACCTCCCAGCAATTCAGAATCACGAGTTGATCGCAATGCAACAGAAACGAGGACAAACAGAGACCATTTGATACGCATGCAGAGCCAATTAGGGTTTCCAACTTCGGAGCCTGAAAAGGGGGAATAAAAGTCAGAATTTTCGAAAACCGGTGTAAACCACCGCGATCAGCATCCTTCAAGCTATCTGTTGGTAAAATTTCGAGTCAAACGGAGCACTTACTATTTATAGTAAATCATTTTGGAAACTGGCTAAAAATAGCAAGTCGGGTGCATGCGCTGATGTCAGCTGTGAGGTCACGTGGTGAGGAGCGCCTCTTTCAAATTTCAAGTTACTCGGAGCAGTGGAGCTATCAGAAGCAAACAATTACTATTTATAGTAAACCACCTCCCGAAATGGGCTAAAAATAGCAGGCTGACTAAAAATGGCAGTGTCGACAGGACAACAAGGTCGCGAGGATGCAGTGTTTAAAATTTCAAATCGTTCTGAGCCTCAGAGATGCAAAATTAAGAGGGCTTACTATAAATAGCAGGGCATGAAAAGCTGGCGAAAACGAGAAAAAAATTCTAAGTCTGAAACCCCATCCTACAGCCATGGCAAAATGCACCCAAGTTGATGAGGATGCAATGAAAATTTCTAAGTGTGAAAACTCGTCCTCCTGCCTAGCCAAAATGCGCCCATGCCTGGAAAGTCAAAGAAAGTCAACAAGCTTCATCCTGTAGCCAGCCCAAAATGCGCCCATAGAAAAACTAGAGAAAGCATAAAAAAAAAATTCTAAGTATGAGAATTCATCCTTCACCTAGGCCTAAATGCGCCCAAGAGAGAAGCGAGTCAAAGTGGTCAACACTTTTCATCCAGTAGCTAGGCCAAAATGCGCCCATGACTGGAAAGTCAAAGAAAGTCAACAAGCTTCATCCTGTAGCCAGCCCAAAATGCGCCCATAGAAAAACTAGAGAAAGCATAAAAAAAAATTCTAGTATGAGAATTCATCCTTCACCTAGGCCTAAATGCGCCCAAGAGAGAAGCGAGTCAAAGTGGTCAACACTTTTCATCCAGTAGCTAGGCCAAAATGCGCCCACCTTGAAGAAGGAAAGTTGAAAATTATTCTAAGTGTTGGGGTTATCCTCCACCACCCTCCAAATGCGCCCATCCTACAGCTGGGTAGAAATGCGCCCAAAAGCAAATAGGTCAAAGGAAAGTCAAACAAATTTATCCTTCTCCATAGGCAAAATGCGCCCAAAAGCATGCATGTGAAGACGAAAACAAGGGAGGTGAAAGGTCACAGAAGGACGTGGTAACATGCTTTATCCTCCTCTACATCAAAAATGCGCCCAAAGATGAAAGCAAGTCAACAAGTCAATGAGTTTCGTCCTTCATCAAGGCTAAAATGCGCCAAAGTTAGAAGAAAGTCAAAAGGTCAAAAGAATTCGTCCTCCTCACCCCCCTAAATGCGCCTAAATGAGGTCAAGTAGAGACAAAAAATGGAAGTTGAAGAGTCATCCCCCTTGCATGTCTAAATGTGCCCAAGTTGAGGTGGTAAAAGTAAATGATAGGTGGTAAATGAGGTAAAAGGTGTTCAAAATACTTCAAGGCGTGGTCAATACAAGGGTAAATGCTAGGCGTGATTTTGAATTTCCTCTTCAAGTCTCAAATGCGCCCAAGGTGGTAAGTATTAAAGAATTTTTTTAAGGCGTGTGAAGTATGAAAACAAAATGTTAGGCGTGGTAAAGTTAAATGTCCCTCTTCAAGTGCTAAGTGATATGCGCCCAAGGTGATGGATGTGTTGCCTAGGCGTTGGAAGTGAAGACTTCTAGCAAGGATAGTGCGCGCCCAAGGAATAAGGTGGAGGAATTTAAAGATGCTAGGCGATGAAATTTTTTTCAGAGGCAAAGATGAATATTCCCCTTCACACATGATATGCGCCAAAGGTGGTGAGTTGTGATGAGCCCTGCTGGCTCTCAGCTCAAAACCCTTATTTTCTTAAGTCTTTAGGTGTATTTTAAGTTTTTTAGAGAATTCTTAGTAGACAGAAGAGAAGGGGCGCAGCATCTTTTTGCTTGTAATTTGAAATATAAAGCAAAAACTCACAAAATGGAAATGCAGAAGTTGTTAATATACTGAAACAATAAGATCATGAATATCAGACATACCAGGAAATCTCCAGTTATTTTAAATAAAGAAGTTGCCAGATCTACAGCTGGAAATGATGAAATCAAGCATAAAGGCATGCCAAATCTCCAGAACTCATTTCTCCTGCTCAGAAACTGGACACAATGCTCTAGAAATACTGGACGCCCATGATGGAAGACTAAAACCAAGCCAAAGGGAGGCGTTTCATATTATTCCTTCACACGCCTCTTTCAAGGCACAATTCCCAATGAAGGCCGTACGGCTATGAAAAGAAAGGAAGGAAACCCTGCTGGAAACCTCTGTCTATGAAGAAGGATGCGCCACCAGTAGAAACCCTCAATTATTGTAAACAATAAGCAAACTCAAAATAAATGAACTCTGTATGAATCTGTAGAACCTCTGGCTGAAGCTCTCAACATGCACTGATTCGACTGATCTTTCACAATCTCAAGAGTGCTCACACTGAAGAGGTAACGTTCTTCAATGGCAGTTGTTCAAACCCTGATCACAGGAGAATGCACAGGCAAAATGCTCAAAGCAAAGAGAAATGGTCAAAAAGATGAGTTTCTCATTGCCAGAAATGCCCTTTTATGCAAAGGCATGAATCCCAAGAAAATACGCCACTTTTGGATATTAAAATCTTTTAAATAATATTTAATTCATTTCAATAGTATATGAATTAAATACTTGGGCGCACTTTATTCATTTAAGTGATTTAAAAATATTAAATCACTTTTAGAGAATATTTAAGTGATTTAAAAATATAAAGTCAATTTGACTTTATAATTAAATATTAAATCCATTAATATTTAAATCACTTAAAAACCCATAACTCACTCAAAACACCATATAATCTTGTGCCGTCAGAAGCTGTCGACCCTTGCACTGCAAATGCCTGCTATGAACCAGTCACTGGGCTCTGAAAACCAGAACGATCAAACTCTCCAGAAAGTACCACTGACCCTCTAACCAATCTAGTTAGCCCACAAGGGTCCAAGAAATAGGCTAACACTCTGCAAACAAGATCATGCTGAAAAGGGGGACATTACATGAGTGATGAAATTTTTTTTTCTAAGGCGTTGGAGCTTCAAAAATATTTTCCAAGTGTGAAATAAAATGTGAAGTGGAACAACGTGCTTGGTGTTGAATTTTTTTATAATAAATTCTTCTTAAGGCATTCTCCCAGGCAAGGATGAGCAAGATTGCATAAAAATTTTAAGGCGAAGAATTTTCAAGGCAAAATTTTCCCAGGAGATGATTTCAAAAAAAAATTTCTAAGGCAAAATATTTTCTTCTTAGAAAATACGCCTAGAACTCAAGGTGATGAATTTTCTTCTTAGAACACCGGCAAATTTTTCAGGGACGAAGTCAAAGATGGATGATAATGCAGGATGACTTAAAATTTCTCAAGTTGGAGCAACACAGGATGATCACTCGCGAAGAATGGATTTAATTTGATCGAATAATATTTTCTAAGGTTTAAAATTTAAAAATTAAATGAACCCTTTCGTTGGGTACCCATGGATTCAAAGCATTCTGGAGAAAATTCTCTTCTGGGTACTGAACATTTATGATGATAGATGGATTTCCATGTCTTTCGCACTTCGCCAACACTTTTTCAGTAAAGAATTTGATTAGTGCTCAAATTGTGAATTTTCCTAAGGAAAATTTTAAAATCTTCTAAGGCAAATTTGAATAAAACGACTTTTAAAGGGAAAATGATTCGAATGGTGAATTTGAAGTGAGTTGCCTAGATGATTTTGATTGAATTCTTCGATCATGAATTTTCCAGAGCTGAGGAGTTAGATTCGAATTCAAGTGACAGAGCTCCGGCTGGTGAATTAAAAAGATGAATTTAAAATCAAATTTTTCGAAAATAAATTCAAAGATGCCAGTCAAAGTCAAGTTTCTAGAAGAACAAGATTCCTGACGTCGAGAGACAAGTGTCAGAAATACCAGAGAGGGAAAATTCGAATTTTTGAAGAGGAGTAGTGGAAATTAAATGTACAGGCTATAATTGGCTCCTTCTAGAATTCGATTCTTGGCTATAAAATTGAGAAGTTTCTCACTTATTTTCCACAACTGGAGAAGTCGAATTTGCTCTAAGTGAAGATTGTTGCTAAGCATTGCTGAGGCTTGAAGTTTGAAATTTTTGCTAAGTCTAAGAGTTGCTGAGGAAAGGGCGTTGGAAATCTGCTATTGCTGAAGTTCGAATTTGCTGAGGGGAGCCTTGAGTTGCCAGTCCAAGTGAAGGAAATTTCGACTTAAAGAGGAGTTTGCTGAAGTTTGAATTTGTTGAGGCTCGAAGAAGACTGTATTGCTGAAGCTAGAAGTGCGCACTTGCTGAGAGTTTAAAAGTGTGAACTTGTTGATTGCTGATTGAAGTAGTGAAGTCACTGAAGTTTACTTAGAAACTTTTCTAAGTGTTGAAGCTTGAGTTTATTAGAGAAGAAGCTGAGGTTTGCAAATAAGAAAAGTTATTGCAGCTTCTCAAGTTATTGAAATCGACTGCAGCCCCTACACAGTGTCTTATTTATTTTATAAATTAAATTTGCTAATGAATGTCTATTGTCCTGCAGATGGTTGAGGCAAAGGCGACTGGCAAATATAACAATGGTGCATCCAAACAGGCTATGATCAAGAAGCTGAGCAAAACGTTCATGCCAGAGTCAAAATTTATTGCAAAATTGGGCAAGCTGACAGACACCAACTTGGGCTCCATCAACCTTGAAACCTTCAAGAACAGAATGTTAGGGATTGGAAGTCATCGGCCTTCGACTACTTCGCACAATATTGTTCGAAGCGGATTATATGCAGCTGCTGGTTTTCCGCTAGCCATTCAATGCTCAGAGCTGATGGAGTGTGCCAATTGCTACGAGAAGGAACACCAGTCGATCATGTCACCAGATGGACAAGTGCTAGCCAATCTTACTCCTGCCGCCATTGGTGAAGCTTTCGGGATCCCGGTGCACAGAAATATGATTTACAAATCCAGAGAGCGAGCTGAGCGAATGTACGCTTCTGCATTTGAGAGATGTACGGAGACAATTAACACTCATTGGATGAGCACTCCCAAGCCTTCTCGTACAAAGCTGCCGAAGCAAATCATAGCAGATGACTTGAAGCAGGAATATTGTGATCTCATTATGATGCTGAGCAGAGTTGGTGGTTGCCCACAGTCATTCATTTTTTAGCCTTGGATGTTTTACTACATCAACCTAGTACTGGAAGGGAAAGATTACGTCAACTGGGCTGCAATGATCAGTGACAACTTGCACGAGCAGCTCCTGAGCCTGAGAAGAACTAAGAAATTTTATATGAGCTCCTACATCATCTACATGCTGGCTCGTATGACGAAGTACAGAGGGATCTCTTACACGGAACCTGTCGATTGTGGCTCTCACCAATTTAAAATACATGAGGCTTGTCCACAGTTGCATTTGGCAAGCACTACTCATTACAAGCGTGTCAATGACGCTTTCACCATGCATATCACGAGATTGCTTCAGGAGCGGTTGCATCACAGAATCTCGAGAGAGGCCCAAGAGTTGATCGAAAGGTATGGGTGCTGGTTCATACAATTTCCAATATTTTCTTACATAAGGCTACAAGGTTTTTCATCATATCCATATAGGCTGCCTAAGTACCCAACAGATAGAATTTTAATGCTAGAAATATCTAGGCAATTGCTCGCCTATGATAAGATTCAGAAGAAGGGAGGAATTGAATTCCCAATTGTCATGGGCAACTCAGATGAGGTGTGTCCTTCGATACAGGCAGCTAGAGAAGCTGAAAGTGAACTTCAATTTTATCATTTTTCATATCACACCGGCCGACAGCACTATGATCCACTTCACAACATCAAATGGGTACTGTCAGAAGAATTTAAACATAAGGCAAATATTGAGGATTATTGAGCTGATGCGGCAGATGAGATTGAAGTAAGGAAAAGAATGTTCTCTCGGTTGCCAATTACTTTGATCAGGGAGTGTGAAGTAGTTCCGGTTCCAGACCAGGTGAACGAGGATATGGACGTTGTCCATCCAGATTATGCAGCAGTAAGAGATACTCCGCTTCCGCTCCCAGATTGGTCAGAACCAGAGGTTGCTGACTTAGACACACTTTCTATCCCGGTCCTGACATTTACTAGGGCATGGGTTGATAGGCGTGTGAACAGATTGAAGAGTAGGTCAATTGCCTTGACTTACAATTTGATGGGAGATCACAAGACACCCACCACAGGCAGAAAGAAACAGATCACACGAGGTCCAGAATCCAGAAGGAAAGAGCTAGTTCGACAGGAGCCTATTCAGCCAGAACCTCCACGAGTCACAGTTGAACCACCCACGCCATTGGAGACACGTTCTCCAAGTATACATGAGGTTTCTTTATTTGTTGATCAAAGGATTGCATTAAATCAAGTGCAGGTAATACAGGAGAATAATCAGCCTCCACGGAGAGAGTCAGTTGGCCAGAGCGTCAACGCACCTGGTAGGGTTGATCAGCAGGATGATGAGGGGACTATTACTAACCCTCAGTTTCAGCAAGAGTTAGAGGCGGCTTTGGAAGATGATGATGATATAGTTTCAAGAGACACTCAGCCACTTGAGGACGATGAGCCTCGCCAGAATGATGTAGAGGTTGAGCAAGTCCGAGAAGTAGAGGCACAAGAACAGCAGCCCTTTGATAAACAGTATAATGTACCTGATTGGCTTAAGGACAGGATGAGAAGAAGCCCCAGCGAGGAGATTGATCCAGCAGTTGAGATGGAGGAATTTTTGAACAGGATCAGTGCACCTCCACAGAAGAAAAAGGCAAGAAAGTTTTCGAAGATATCCACTGAAGAGGATGGTTCCCGTACTCTTCACGTTGTCGTGCCTCAAGTTGATTGTGACTGAAATGAAGCAGTGCTTGAGAATTATGTGGTCATGACTTTGGATCTAGGATGCCCCACTGGTGCGCAGATTGTAGAGGAGTGTGATAACTCCTACCTCGCCCTCAAACATAGGTTATTCAAGAAGGAAGGAAAGTATAAGAAGTTGAAAAGAGAACACAAGGCCTTGATTGGATACGTACAGCAGTTGTCTCGTTCTCAAGGGTAGGAGAATCCAGTGATAGAGCCTCCAGCAGAGATACCTAGGGAATCAATCAGTGGCTTGATGGAGTTGGGAAAGATGGCACAGAAGGCAGATAAGTGGGTCACAGGAGTTCGTGCCGAGACAGAGAAGTTTATGGAGGACCTTGCTTTTGCTTTTCAGCAGGCCTCTAGTATTTTGGCACGGATGGAGGCAATTGATCATGCTTGCGGTGATGCGTCTATCTATCAGAGCAGAGTGATTCAGCGTCTTGAGGCATTGAGGCATGGTCCGTTGCGATTGTTGATTGATGGAGGTATCATTCAGTAGAATGACAGATATGATTTCTCTAGATGGTATTCTTCAGCGATCACGGAACGTGGTTTCTTCGACGCAGCACAAGCGGATTCAGCTAGGATACATAAGGCCATGGCCAATATTATTGATGGAGTTCAGAATACTTTTGAGGCCATATTTGCTAGGCGGCTGAATCCAGATGAGGTTAATATTGATAATTTGAGGGGTAGGCTGGTGCCTTTCTTTTCAGATGTTAAGACCTTCGTACAAGATGATTTCGAGAACATTTCTGCTTTCTCCACCTTGATCCAGAGCACGCAGGATTCCTTGGTTGCTAAGGCATGAACATTCAGTCACGGTGTTAGAGTTTCAGCTAGATTGTGTTCCACCCATTTCAGTTCAGGAAGTTGAGGCTGTACTTGGCAGATTCGTTGAGTTTGCAGTCAGAGAGAAGGCAAATGGGAATGCACTACTAGACGAGGATCTTCTAGAAGACTGATTGTGGACATTTATTGCCTTTACTATTTTTGGGAGTGAGTGGGAATCTTCGTTCATTTATTACACCACTCCCCATTTTGGCAGTTTTTAGGGTTAGGGCTGAGGTGGCACGATCTTAGCCACTCTATTGATTGTAACCCTAGCCGTCTTTTGGGACTTGGCGATCTATAAAAGGGGGAGTCCCCCTCATTTGTAAGGCATTAGATATCAGACTAGAGAGTAGAGCATAGTAGACATTTTGCTTAGCATAGTGTGGAGAAGAAAGAAAGTTTTCCCTTTGAAAACTTTTTTGGAGATTATTGTGTAACACTTTCATGATAAATAGATCTTTTCATTGATGGTGGAATTCGTCTTTGTCATGAATAGCTAGCAAGGTCTCTTCTTCCTTTCGAATCCAAGTAGCTTAATTTTCATGCAAGTAGTTTACTTTGATGTGTGGCATTTTATTGAGGTAGCTTCTTTTCATTCCATACCACTAGCGGCTTGTTGATGATAAATTCGCCTTGTGTGGTCGATTGGAAATTATCTTGAGTTTAACTTCGATTGTGATTTGTATGGTTATATGCATCGTTTTGATGGTGTATGTATGCTAAATTATAATCTGAATATCTTTTGCTATCCCTTTGAAGATTGCACCAATTTTACTGAAGCTGTCCGATGTGAGGCTAGGTGAGATTCGGTTGAAGTCTACCAAAATTGGGCTCCACATGTCCTGCATTTAGAATAGGATATAAGTTTTTTAAGCCCTACACTCCTTTACTATCCGCACATTTCTAATTAGCTTTAGCAAAACGAATTATATTGCCAAATCATACACGCAAGAATCCCTTTGAATCATCTATTTGTTGTTAACTGCAAGAAGTCTGAACAATTGTGTAAGTCCCCTCGTAAGAACACAGCAATACACATCAACCAACTGAGGGTGTTCCAAGTATTTCAGAACCTTGGAGTTGAACGTGTGATCTATCTCGCAATCTTAGCACACGGAATACTTTGATCAAGAGAGAACGGAGTAGCTTTTGGACTATTTTGTTCTGCTGTTTGGTGCGGTCACAAAAACCACGTCAACAGGTGTCTGTTGGATGCCATGTTTTCCCCGGCTCAGTTCGTGGTGGGGCTCGATGTGGGCCAGTTTAGACAGTCTTTCTGGCCTTCGTTTCATATTTTTGGCGAGGGCTTTGCTGCTGTGGTTGTCAGGCTGGTTCCTGCCTTCTGCTTGCCGACTACTACTCTTATCTGGTGGTTGGAGGTTCATTTTGGCCAACTTGCTACACTGCTCGTTCGTGGGGGAGGATCTTGTTGGCCTCCTTATGTTGGTGTTACAGAGGTTCTCTTTGTTGCTTGGCTGGCTCCAGCCTTTTGTTTGCCTGTTGCTGTTCTACAATGGTGTTTGAAGGTGCAT
Organism: Sequoia sempervirens; assembly: GCA_007258455.2. Classification (NCBI taxonomy): domain Eukaryota; kingdom Viridiplantae; phylum Streptophyta; class Pinopsida; order Cupressales; family Cupressaceae; genus Sequoia; species Sequoia sempervirens. Next base: position 256,361 of record VDFB02322586.1, on the reverse strand, counting down.
CTCAGGGGTCTTTCCTTGCATTGGTGCCTGGTGGAGTTTTTGGGTGCGGTGGCTAGGGTGAAAGTTCTGCTTCCTTCCCCACACCCTTTTCTGTTCGTTGCTTGGGCTTTGAGATGGTGGCTTTGCCATCGTCTGGACTCAGCTCCTGCTTTGGCTTTCCTTGGTGGTATTGTTTGGGATCTTCTGCGTTTATTGGCGCGTATGGATGACAGGCCCTCTATGTGCTAGGGTCTCGTGGTTCTGTGGAGGGTGGTGTTGGGAGTCCTGTTGTGACCTTTTTCACACATCGCCCCATTGCAAATGGGTACCCCCCTAATTTTTGCTTCATTTCGAACTTTTGGCTTGATTTTAGTTGGTTTTCCTGTTGTCTCTCTCTCTCTCTTTCTGTCTCTTACTGATGTCTGCCTTTCCGGGGATGTGTCCGTCATTGAGCTTAAAAGTGAAATTTTGGCCAAGTCTGAGAATTAGGGTTTGCACTTTCATGGTCAATTTAAAGTCAAGTGGAGTGATCAAGTTGAAATTTGAGACTAACATTGATGTCAGTGTGCTTCCAGCAAGTTTCCATTGAAGTTTCATCGAATTCTGGCAACTTACTATTTTTAGTAAGTGTGCAGTTCAGGGTATTTTCTCATCATTCTTGAGATTTCAACAGTCACACTGCATCTGGAACACATCAAGCTGTTCGTCTGCAAGTTTTGAGCCAGAACAGACAACTGTCTTTTTTTAGCAGTTCAGCTTCCAGAGTAGATTTCAGGGTCTATATGCAGAGTTTTTCAGCACATGTCTAGAGATTCCTTCTGGGTTTTCAAAGAGCTTCGCGATGGTCTAACATGCAAAGTGAGATAATGACTTTCAGAGTTCAACCTTTAGAGGCTATTTTTAGGGTTTGCATGTTAGGGTTTTCTTTGCATGTCTGCATTTTCCTTATGGGTTTTTCGAGAGCTTCGCGATGATGTGACATGCAAAGCAGAATATTCACTCCTTCAGCAACTTACTATTTTTAGCAGTTCCATTCCGGCAACTCTCTCCCAGCGCGTCAAAGACACAAACAGGGCGAAGTGCAACAAAAACGAGGTCAAACGGAGGTCATTTGATATGCATGCAAGATGAATTAGGGTTTCCAGCTTCGGGACCCAAAAAGAAGGGTAAAAAGTCAAAATTTTCGAAAACCGGTGTATCCCACTGCGATCAGCATCTTTCAAGCTATCCACCGGTAAAATTTGAAGGCAATCGGAACACTTACTATTTATAGTAAGGCATTCCAGAAACTGGCTAAAAATAGCAAATCAGCAGTAGGTGCCAGTGTCAACAGGCAGGTCACCCGATGAGGAGCACGCCATTCGAATTTCAAGTCAAACGGAGTTGTGGAGGTCATGAAAACAGGCAGTTGCTATAAATAGTAAACCACCTTCAAAAACATGCCAAGAATAGCAGGTCAGCTCAGGATGGCAGTTTGAACGGGCTAAGTAGCTCATGAGGATCATGTGGTTAAAATTTCAAATCAATCTGAGCTTCAGAGATGTGAAAATTAGAAGACTTACTATATATAGCAAGGCATGGATAAGCAGGCAAAAGCAGGTGTGGAGAAAATTCTAAGTCTGAAGATAAATCCACCTCCTACCCTCAGATGCGCCCTCATCCTCAGATGGCTGGAAATCAAGAAAAATGTTTAAGTATTGGTAAAATCCTCCTCCACCTTCAAAATGCGCCCAAGGAGAAATAAGATGATGGAAAATATTCTAGGTCATTGTTAAATCCTCCTGCCACCTCCAAATGCGCCATGCTTGATCAAGGTGTTGAAAATTTTCTAAGTGTTGAGGTTCAATCCTCCTCATATGCTAAAATGCGCCCACTTCAAGGAGGTTGGTATAAAAGTTTCTAAGTGTTTAAGATATCCTTCACCCCATAGGAAATGCGCCCAAACTCAAAAGGAAGTCAAAAGTCAAAGAGCTTTATCCTTCTCCATGTCTCAAATGCGCCCATTCCTTTCTCCCTCTCAAATGCGCCCATGTCACTCCAAAGCAAAGTCAAAGAGTCAAAACTTTACCCTTTACCATATGCTAAATGCGCCCAACTTAGCCTAGAAGAAGACAAAATCTTAAATCCTCTTGGACAAGTGAAATGCGCCCAAATTTAGGAAGAGGTCAAAGAGGTCAAAGATGGCGTTGAAAGTTATATCCTTCATGACATGTGATATGCGCCCATATTTAAGGAGAAGTCAGCAAGTCAAAGGCGTTAATGGCAAGTGAAGATAAGGCTGAAAAAAGACAAAAGGCGTTGTTAAGTCCTCCTTGACCCCTTGAATGCACCATGCAAGAAGAGGACAAATAAAAGATTCCCAGGGATTGTGCATGCAATAAGAAATATTCCAAGGCGTCATAAGAATTAAATCCTCCTGCACAGGTAAAATGTGCCCAAAGTGCATGCTAAAGGTAAGGATTGAAAAGCAAGTCAAGGGGCGTAGAAGTACTTTCCTATTCAACATGCTATATCCGCCAAGATTGAAGGGGAGTTGAGAAGAATTTTTGCTAAGTGTAAGAAAATTCCTACAGATCCTTCCAAGTTCGCCTAGCAAGGAGTAGAGGTGTTTAAATATTTCCTTGGTATTTGAAGTGGAAGTTGACCCCATGATATGCACCCACCTTGTGAAGTTGAAGTTAAAAAAATATACTAAGGCATTGAAAATTCCTGTAGCACCCTCCATATGCGCCCAAAGGCACAAGGAGGCATAGACTCTTTTAAGGCGTTGAAAAGTTCCTTCACATGGGTAAAAATGCGCCCAAGTTGGCTTGAGTAGGGTGATGAAATTTTCTAAGGCATGAGTAAAAAAAAAATTGGCAAATGAGTCAGAGATGCCAGCTTCGCGAGGTTGATCAAAATTTTCAGGTCAGAGCAAGGAAATATGCCCAGGGGATTGAAAATTGGAATAAATTGTTGATAAAATATTTTTCTAAGGTTCAAAATTCAAGAAAAATTAAATGAACCCATCCGTTGTATACCCATGAATTCGACACTTTCTGAAGGGAATTTTCTTCTGGGTATTGGACGTTTGCGATAAGGAATGGATTTTAAAGTCTTCCACAACTCGCCAAGGATTCTGAGGTGAATATTTTTGATGGGCACAAGATTGATGAATTTCCTAAGGAAAATTTGAGAAATTTTCTAAGGCAAAGAAAGAAATGTTTGTGAAGATAAAATGCCTTGGTGGATGAATTTGAAGTTGGGTGCCTAGATAAATTTCGGCCAAATTCCTGATGAAAGCATTTTTTCTCGAGCCTGAGTTGGATGACATATCAGAGTGAAGTACGCCCAAGCAGAATACAGGATGGGTTGGGAATTTGGCTAAGGCATGAAGAGATGAAGTTGGTGATTACTCAGACCTTGCAGTTGAAGTATGAAAATCAGGTAAGTGAGGTAAATTTATATGATGAAGTGTTTTGATGCTCTTTTGTTATCTGTTTTACAGGCTAAACGTCGGGACCATGGCATGATGACTTGGAGTAATGAAGCAAATAGTCCAAGATGATAAATCACGAAGGAAGAAAAAAATTGCAAGAAATGGCTAAGTGTTCAGACTTAGTATGTGCCCAGCTCAAGTGACAAAGAAGAAATGTTTTCAAAGCTCAAGATGAAAAAAAATGGAAACCCAAACAAAGTATTTCGAAGTTGAAGAACAACATCAAGGAGAAAGAACGACAAATCATTCGGCAGAGGAAAGAAGTTACAGTCTTGGAATTTCAAAATGGGGACATGCTTGCCATGCCAGAAGTTGAAGCTGTTTGATCAAGTCTGCAGTCAAAAACAAGAACAGTGCGAACACGCCTCTGGATTGGAATCTTCTAGAAGGATGATGGACATTAATGGCTCATTTATTACCCCACTCCTCTTGGTGGCTGTTTTTAGGGTCAATCTTGTTTAGGGCTGAGGTGGCACAATCTGGGCCATCCAGCCGATTGTAATCTGAGTCGTCCGTTGGACTTGGCCAACTATAAAAGGGGCATTCCCCCTCATTTGTACCTCATTAGACATTAGCTTAGAATTAGACAGTAGACATAGAGTAGAGGGACAACTTAGAAGTAGTTTAGTATAGATTGATAGTGTAGTTGGAGAAGGAAAGTTTTCCTTTGAAAACTTTTGCAAGAGATTGTTGTGTAAGGCTTTCATAATAAAAGATCTTTTCATTGATGGTCAAATTCGTCTTTGTTATGGATAGCTAGCGAGGTTTCTTCATCCCTTCTACTTCAAGTAGCGTAGAGTAGCGTAATTTCATTTTTATGCAAGTAGATGTTAGCTGTGGAATGTGGTGTTTGATCTAAGCAAGCTTCGCTTATCCATTCCACTAGCGGGCTCACTGATGGTGTGTTCGCCTTGTGTGGTCAACTGGAAACGTTGTGGGCCTAACTTCAATCACAGTTTGAATGATGGTATGCGTTGTTGTGATGGTATCTTCATGTCAAGCGGTGGTTTGAACATCTTTAGTCATCTCCCCTGCAGATTGCACCAACTCCGTGGAAGCTGTCCAAGGTGAGGCCAAGCGAAGTTTGGTTGAAGTTTGCTGAAGTTGAGCTCCATATCCCACACTTAGAATAGATTTAGACTCTCTAAACCTTGCACCACTTTAAATTCAGTACTTTCTGGTTAGAATAGGAAATTTGTGCTTCATTGATAAATCTGTCGAATTGTGGAAACCCCTTCCTCTGTTGTTGAAGAATTTCGTAAGTCCCCTTGAAATACCAGCAAATCACATCGAGCCAACTGAGACTTCGCACTAAAGGAACCTTGGAGTTGAACGCATGAACTCTCTCGCAATCTTAGTGTGCTGGATACTTTGATCAAGAGAGAATAGGGTAGTCGTTGGCGACTTTATTCTGCGTTGGTGCAGTCACGAAAAACACACCAACAAGTCCCCATTCTTGTCGGGCTCTCTATTGGTCTATTTCTGCCTGTGTTGGTTCTGGTTGACTGCAATAAGGGGATTATCCCTGGATCTGTTTTGCGGTGGTGCTTGCCGGATTTGCCGAAGGGTGGTATGTGTGCTTTTCCTATGGGTGTGGTGGCTTCCTCCTTGTTTCCACAGCTAAGTCCTATTGTGGCAGATTCTTCTTCTATAGAGGTGAAGTTGAGGGCTGTGGTTTTGTTTGGAAGCGTCCTTTCCTAGTTTTCTCTGTTGTCATCCCTTTTGAGGTGGGATCTACTCCTATGGAGGTGGAGTATTAGGCTGTTGGAGATCTCTGGGTCCGGTGGGAAAAGTTTATATATGATCCTCTCCATTAGAGAGGAGCTCTCTCCTTTAGAGGCGGTGTTTGAGTTGGCTTCCTGGTTCGGTCTCTCTGCTGCAAGGAGTGATTCTTACCCCTTTGTGTGTAAGAATAAGGTTTGACTCTGGTTGGGTTTTGTTAAATGGAAGGTTTTTTGCAGGTTTGCTGCTGCAGATGGTCTTTGGTTTTTTGAGTGGAAGATTTGGTCCTGTCTGGCTTCTTCAGGGCTTTGGTTCGTGTTCGGTGGCTCCTGGTCTCTTGCCAGGAATGGGTTGTAAGCCATTTTTGGCTTGGTCTGCTCTGGGTCTTTGGCTCCTGCTGTGGTTCTACTGTTAATGGCCTATAGGGCCTTGTTTGTTGGGGATGGCACCCTTGTTGTTTTGTGGTGTTTGTCTACTATTAATGGCTTGTAGGGCCTTGTTCTAAGGGCTTGCACCCTTGTTTCTTTCTAGTTGTTGGCCCGTTGGGCTATGTTCTACAGGGACGGCACCCTTGATTTGTCACTTTTAATTTCAAAAACATAGTAGCGATGCTATAATAGTGGCATGCATACTCCAAAATGACATTAATAAATAACATCAATTAGACAAATATCATTATGTATAAATTGTACTTATCAACCATCTATAATATATTTATCAATAATAATATATTTAAATACATTTATCAACCATAATGTATTTAAATATATTTATCAATCATAATATATTTAAATACATTTATCAACCATAATGTATTTAAATATATTTATCAATCATAATATATTTAAATACATTTATCAATCATCAACTATTATTTAAATTCCTAATTTATTTGCCAATCATCAACATCTAAGTTCATAATATATTTAACAGATTTCATTTTCTAAATACATAAAGCATTTATCACTTCTTATTTAATTTTACAAAAAACACTTTTTATTTTGGTTCGATCTGCTGAAGCTTTCTTAATTCTCCCAGTGTCGTGTCCCCAAGATTTTAACACGAATATATACATTATAATTCAAACATCATTATAATTATGATTATCTTGAACAATATCATAATTAATATCAAGGTCAAATAAAATATAAATGTGAGAAATAGCAATTTAAATATTATAATCATAATTATAGATAGCATTATAATCATAAAATCATTATTATAACATTACAAGACTGAACTGATAAATATTGTAAATTATTATAACAATAAAACATTCACAAAAATAAGGAATAAATACTAATAATATCATGTCTGAAATAAATTAATAAATATTAATATAGAAATATTTATCTCTAATATAAATCTTAGAACTAACTTAAAACAAGGCATCGTATTTCTTAAAGCAGAAATTACTCATTATAATCGGCCAGAATTATATTTAGATGACAGTGATTAATTACTCTAAGGGGGTGTGTACTTCCTGGTAAAGACACTAGCAGCGATTTAAAGGAAACCGATTGCTTCAAAAGACACAGTTATTAGAAAGGAGATGCAGCTTCCCACTTGACTGGGGGGATATTTAAGGATATCCCTGGGCATACAAGAGGCATCGAATGGAAGGATTGGGAACAAGGCAAGGAGAGTATAATAAGCAACAGCTGTGGTATGCGTCAGTTCTGATCACAACTTATAATTAATATAAGTATGACATCAGATTATAATTCAAGCAATAGTTAGTAGGAAATGTCTCATGTTTTAGAGTATATTAAATAATATAGTTACTCTATAGTTTCAGATTATATTAAATAATATAATTACTCTATTGTTTCAGACTCGTGAATTACTTTATATTATGGTTGAATCTTTTATGTAAGATTATAGAACATTCAAATATACTTAGTGATTCTTACAATAGTCCACATACATTCATGATAATATACGTCTCATGTTTAAGGATATATTTTTGAGTATTAAGTTAGTAGTCTAATGTGCACATTGTTCTACTATGGTGGGAAAGAAGGATTACAGAGGGAATGTTGCAAAGGGGTCTCTACTAGATACACCACCTAGGAGGGAACAAGATGAGTCCATGAAGGGCCAAGGGTGTACTTGTCTTTGGGGTCAAAGGGTACTGCCCTTGGGTCTAGATTGATCACCGGAGTAACCATTGTAATCTCACCCTCTAACCATGGTGTAACAAGAGGGGAGGATTAATTATGGGGACTGGAAAGTGTTTGGAAGGATGAGGGAATTAGGATCATCCCTAGACCGACTCATATGAATGGCATGCACCACATGAGGTCAAGGAGGTCGTCTAATATGAATGCCATGTGCCACATGAGATTAAGGAGATAGCCTCATATGAATGGCATGCGCCACATGAGGCCACGGAAACTAAGACACCCCATCAACCACGCTCTTCCATGCTTCTCCACATGGTGGGCACCTCAAGGTAAGGTAATGATCAAGATAGTAAATTTACCATGGAATTTCTAATGTTGAAGCATGATGCTTCTCTTGTTAGGTTATGTTTGTAATTGATATCTAACTTGTTTGCAGGATTAAAATCAACAAAGGTACTCTCTAGACCCTTCATTCACTTGTGAAATTGATAACTTAAGTTAGAATTAGTATAATCCCCACTAGGGACATTACACCCAGCCACGATGATCGTTTTATCCTACAGAAGTCTTTCTTTAAATATCCCCCTAGTATTCCATCATGGTACGTGGCTTTTAGATTGATCGATACTCCTTGAGGAATCACACCCTTTCCAAGAGCTGCTTGTTAAAGGGTCGCTGATATTGGAGACATCGATGTCTAAAGTTTTTGGTTATATATTTGTTAATAATAGTTTCACAAACTTTGGTGTTTCGTAATCAGCATGACCATTATAATATTTATTATGTAAGAATATGTTATTATTGATAATTATCAGTATAATGATAATTCAGATTTATATTTATTTTATTACTTTAATACTCAAAGTGATCTCTCCAAGAGATCGTAGTCAATGAATATCGAGCACTACATCACTATCGCCAATGCTCACAACATAGAAGTCATCTTTGACTTCATAGTTACCCAACTGGATAGACATATTAGAGATTTTGTGAGTGCAAGTGATAGTAAAGCCATCAGCCACCACGACCTTGAAACCTTCAAATTCTTTTGCCTTAAGGCCTCTCTTCGCAACTATCCCTTCATCGATGAAACTATATGTTGCTCTAGTATCAATTAGAGCAACGATTTGCTGCCCACAAAGCACTCCATGAACTCTAAAAGACTCATTCTTTTGAAAGCTCGAAAGTTGGGCAAATGTACCCCCACTTTCTTGCTCTTCTTCCCTCTCTTCTAGAACCTCTTCCTCTTCTCTTTCCTCAAAATCAGACTATTGTTCTGATATATCAGATTCTGGTCCATCATCAAAATACACCTCCATATGATGAGACTTGCCTCTTTCGAAGCACTTGTGTCCTGGGGCCATGGTTCCTTGAAAGTGAAGCATAGTTTCTTCTTTTGGAGCTCGTTACAAAGGTCATCATCCATTCATGAAGGAAACTTCTTGGTCTGATTTGAATCTTTGTGAAAATGTTTCTCATCCTTCCCATGAGAGAAAGACTTGGACTGAAATTTTGGCCTAGGGGCAGCCAACTACATACTTCTTGACTTCCTGATTGCTTCTACAAGAGTTGGTGGATTGAACGCCTTCACCCACCCCGTCAATGGTTCCATTACTCCCTTAGAGAAAAGGACTACAAGCCTCCTTTCCATGATGTTGCAAAAAAAAATTAGAGAGGTGTTTGGGCTCCATGGATATCCTAGAAACATCATCAATGATCAAGACAGCAAGTTTCTCAGTGTGTTTGCAAGAGCTTTTTAGATTGATAGGTACAAAGTTGACACCAAGCACCAGTTATCACCCACAAACAGATGGGAAAACCAAAATAGTTAATAAATGGGTTGAGGGGTATCTAAGAAACTATGTAGCAGGCCATCAGAAGGCTTGGGTGAGATGGTTGTATTTGGGAGAGCATTGTTACAACACCACTTATCACATGAGAATAGACATCACACCTTTCAAGATTGTATGGGTATGATGCTACATCTTTTGTAGACTTGGTCATTTCTAATAGCAAAGCTCCAAAGGCTAGAGATTGGATTCAAGAGAATATTATGAAAACTCTCAAGCGAAACATCCAACGGGCTCAAAATCAGCAAAAGGTGCATATGTTAGGTATTGTAGGTTTTTGTAATGTCCCCTTCTTGCGCCTTGTTGTGGTTGGCAGATTTTTCTTTTAAATAATAAACACAAAAAGACTCTATAATGCCCAAAAGAGGATCACTCGATCAACTACAGTTGGAGATCACCATTGCATTGGTGATCTTCCTCTGGATTTTGATTGAGGTACAGCTCCCTCTTCTGATAAAATTTTGATTTTTTGTAAATATATATATGCAGGGGTATGGTTTTGACCAGAAAGCGAGAAAGGAAAACTAACATCTACTCATAGCCATGAAATAGATGCGAAGGAAAATGCTTTTAAAACTAAAGAAACTGATTTCAATGCTCAAAATAGACTAGCAAACAATTAATATTGTAGCTCACAAACTAGACTATCAAAGCTTGCTGACTCAACTCAATACAATCTCAACATTTGCTGCAAATAAATGAATCAAACACCACTAAACAGCACATCCTCACAGGGAAGGAAAATCCAAATATCCATCTAAGCTCACAGACTTATTCATAAACATTAGTATCTAACTCACAATTTACTGCACACAGACAATAAACATTCACAGCAATATATTAAAACTGCAAAATTTGATGCTTCTATTATGATTGATTCTCACTCATGCATCACAATGCAAGGGGGATCAAAAAGTCGAACCCTTGCAATATCCAACGAAGGGATATTTAAAATTTTACATCACAACGGCTGGGATTTCTTGGAAATTGATTCTTGGACACCAACCCTTGCCTAGCCGAATAGAAGGTTGGCTAGAAACCAACTAATTTCTATCAAATTATGACAACACATTCATTAATTGCTATTTTTAAGGATGGCTATGATTACATCCCCATTTTCCCATCAATATGACAGAAGAATGAATCGTCACTTAGTGTAAGCAGGCCACGTGGCCTACTCCCATGCGAAATGTTCACCACCTTCAATTTTCGATGATTGTTGGCAAGCCACCTAGGATTGCTTCCGTGCAATTTCTTTAAATGCAGAGGATTTCATCAATGCCTATATCTCATTCACTAAATTCCCATCACATCATCTTGTCAAGTTCATTGATTTTGAGGCAACTTGGATGTACTTTTATCATTAATTGCCTTCAAGCGAACTCTACTAGCTTTCTCTCTCCCTTCTATAAATCAACTTCATCATTGTTTACCTACACAATGTGTAATGTCCCCTTCTCAGCAGTGATCGTTTCTGTCGACCGTTGGCCTATTCCGGAGACCCGTAGGCTGTGCGGATGGTGAAATTTGGGTTTCCAAGTTTTGAGGTGGTTGTTGCTTGGAGTTTGGGTTTCTGACTGCGGATTCTTTCTGGGTTTTCAGAGAGCTTCGCAGTGGTGTGTTCAGTTTGGCATTCCGGGCAACTTCGCGAATTTACTATTTTTAGTAAATTCTATTTTTGGCAGTGGACAGTTTGGGGTCAGTTCAGTTGGGCTTCTTCTGCAGTCGTTTCAGCTGGCACCTCAATTCTTGGCCTTGGGCGCTTTTTAGTGGAGAGATAAGTATTTTATTATAATATTATTATTTTAATATTATACCCCTTGGTCTAGCAGTGCAACTTTAAGTTGTTTTAAAAAAGGGGACGTTGAGGGTCTTGGCGTCATAAGGAGATGAATTATAATTTTAAAATGTCAAATATTGAGACAAGTAAAGTGGGACGCCCTTTTGAGAAGATTATCTTATTTTAAAAAAGTGAAATGTTTTATTGTTGAAAATGGACGCCATCTTTTGGAGGGAAAAGGTGAATTTGAAATTAGGGTTTGGGCGCCCTTGGAAGCTTCTAGATGTTTCTCTCTCGTCTATATAATCAGGCCTCAGCTCTTCATTTGGCATCTTCTGTCTACTACACCGTTATGCTGCTGGATTGATTTCAGGCACTCGCTTCGAGGAAAGCACACCTCCTAGCATTGGCTCATCTTCTTGCTTGAAAGATAGCAACTAGTTGAGAGGTTAGCTTGTAGTTGAGTTATTTCATATTTCAGTTGTGTGGTTTGCATTTTGGAGTTCTAGTTTGTGTTTTGTCATATTTCTGATGTTGCTGAATGTCATTGAAGAATGTAAGAATTGCTCACAAGTCAGAAAATAAAAATGTTATCATTCTGGGTATTGCATCTATCTGTTTGCCAATATAGGGCGACCTTTCTAGCTAACTTTCAGATTTTAATTGTGAGTCTTTATTTTTATTGAGTAAAAATCGCCCTTGCTGCTGGGCCGTACCATTTAGGGGGTGCCTTGGTATGTGTGCAAATCAATGAGAGTTATTTAGAGGGGTTTTGAGCTTTCACATTGGGCGCCTTCATCATATAAGCAATCTGCACTTCGTCTGGTGTCAATAGGATGTGATTTGAGCAAGTTATGAACATTTAAGTGGATATATTGTTGCAGATTTTCATCGTTCTATGTGCAGGTCTGATACAGCAGATTCAAGATAGTTGTTCCTTGGTTGAGATTCAAGTATTGGGCATCAAGTTTGATATTGTGAATGCTTACTAATCATATGCAGCTTGGAAAGACATAACATTTCTGTTTATGAGTATATTTTATCTTTTGTAAGCTGTTAGTAGTACTATCAGCATTCCAATCTTATATCTCATTTCTCTAAATTGTAATTCCCACTGAAGAAGTGGAAGAGGCTGGCTTGCCGCCTTTTACTTTCTTGCATTATAATTTCCTAAGTCTCCGCCATATGGTCGCCTCTGATCCATCACGGATCGAGTAGCACATACTTGGTGTTGAGCTACAATTTTTAGTATTGCAATAGATAGGGATCCTCTGACCGAATGCTCGTCGTTCACCGGCGCATCTCTGGTTAGAGTTCTTGTTCAGCATTTACTTTGAGATCCTCTGACCAATGCTCACACCTTGCCCGCATCGGGATCCTGGTGTACATCCTGGTTAGAGTTACTTTCTGCATCGTTCTGGTTTATGCTAACCTTAACGGGTGCGTGTTGCATTGTAATCATTTGTGAAAAACAAAACAAAAATTGGTCTGGATCATTACACAATGTTAATTTCTACTTCAAGCATGTCGAGTACATCGAGTGAAGGAGTTTTAGAGATTAGAGGCAATTTTCTATTCGTTAAGGGAGTTGAGTGCAATGTCGTTCATAGGTTGGTCATAAACCAACTTAGGGAAATCTTCTTAATCCGCAGTGATGTGGAAGAGTAAGTAATTCGTAAGATTATCGGCAAGCACTTTATGTCCTAGGTGCACATTCACAATTTTGGTTTGCTCGAGCGTTTCTTGTACAACATTGTGCGCACCTCAGGGAGTTTCGAATGGGGGTTGTGAGCTATCGAGCATCTGGTTAGACCACGATATCGGTTATGCATTGAAGACACCCTAAGAGGCCTCTCTATTCATCTGAGCATGGGCTTGGTTGGTGATGCAATCTGCATTGACTTTGCGCTACATAATGAGCGAATTGGTCAAGTCATTGCCCAACTGCATGCTAGACTTGAGCACAATAACATGGAGACCTTTGCCCATTTCGTGGAGTTCAACAACAACCTCTTATCCCCTACACAGATCGAACATATGCAATAAGTTATTGAGGCCACTAGGGTCCTCATCTTTACACTTTGTGCCTAAGACCCCTTGTGTTGTTAAATCCCTCTTTTTGTGATGATGTAATACAAACGTTTTACGATAAATACATAAATAAATATATCTATCTTTTTGGCTTTCGAAATGCTCTGTATTATGGTAACGTCTTGGAAATCCTCTGTTTAGTTTTATGCTCATTTCTTATAAGCTTTTCTCTTTATGTTCATTATGAATGAATTTAGTTCTCATGGATGAAATCTTTATTTCTATAAGCAACTTCTCTTTCTCCAAATGTATCACTATCAATGGAGCAATATTCGGCCTCAAATGCATTGGTTATTTGTTTTTGGGTAGGTTCTAGAAATACTTCGGAGTCCACCTTAGTTATGAAAACCTGCTCATATGCTGCCTTGTTGAATAGCTTTAAAAAACACCTTCGTCTGCCCATCAACCCCTTCAATCTTTACAAATAGCACTTAGGAAAGTAACCACAAGTTAACTTGAAAACCATGGCGGGAATGAAGAAGTTTTGGAAACCTTGTCGATAACTAACAACGGTTTCAAAACTTTGTGAAACACAGCCAAGTCTCTTAATTGTTTTGATCTTTGCCCATCTGATTCACTTTTTCGGTAACATAATCATTTCAACAACCTCTTTGACTAACAAACAACTTACCACAAATACTAACACAAAAGACTTTAATGATTAAGCTTGTCAAGTGAGAAAGAAGTTCTAAAACCTCATCGATATCCGATACATGTTAGCAAACTTGGTTAAAGATCGACGAAAGTAATTTTTTGATTTAACTAAGTACTTGGTGGGGTTTTTCTTTTTTTTCTAAAAAAAGGGGTGACTGAAAATGACGGCAACAGCTGGCTCTGACTGGGGACAAGGACTACAAAGGACAAAGCTATGAACCTGAACTCAAAATTATGTACACCAATCCCTTATCCATTGGGCAACAAAGTCATGATTGGGAAAAATAATGCTTTTAATATAAATCTCTTTTACAATCTTTGTAGGCATCAACCTACAAGAGACATCAATCCCCTCAAATTCAATTTGTGAGCACCAACCTACTGAAGACACCAATCCTCACTTGTAGAGTTTGTAGGCATCAACCTCTCCAATACGAGGCACCAACCTCTTCAATAAAATCTTGACTTCTTGAGAATAAATCTTCTATATAAATAACCTTTAATGATCTTTTATATTTTTCTCCTCAATTATATCTGCATATGCATCTTTTTTACATCTACATATATTCTTCTTATAATTCTGCCATAAAATCTTCTTACAACTCTTCCATGAATCCTTCTTACAAATCTGCCTTCAACCTTTATTTAATGATCTTCCTTTTATCTTCTCATTTGCTGATTTGCAAGTGTTATTCTGATGTAAACTCTTATTCCTCACACAACTTCGTCTTATTTATCTTCACATTTCACACTTCTCACTTTTATTTGTAATTATCTTTTATATCTTCATAACCTAGTGAAATGATGCATCTCTTAGAATAGATATGTCTCTTCATATATATATTATTTCTTTAATGGTCATAGCTCTTGAACATGTCTCTTGACTATTCTTAACCAAATCTTAATATTCATTCACTTCATTCTTCTATATTCCTCTTATTTACTTCATGCTACATATTATAATTCCATACACTTCTTCTTTGAATGATAAAACCTTCTCTCTTTTATTCCTCACTCACTCTTGAATGATAAAACTTTCACACACACTTCATCTCATGGAATGACTTCTCTTATATATCTTGTCTCATCATGCGACACAAGCCTTCACCATACCCTTGTGACTCTTGGTTAAAAACTAATCTTTATTTAATTAATTTATTTATATTTGTCCACTTCTCTTTTCTACTCCTCTTCTTATTTAATCTTCTCACATCTCACTTCTATCTCCTCTTCAATTCTGCCTTTACTCCTTTCCGTAATTTGCATATATTCTTCATAAATATCTGCACATATTTCTCATATATATTTGCACATATTCTTCATATACATCTGCACATATTCTTTATAAATATTTACATTATCCTTTCTTCTATATCTGCATTAACTCCTCTTCTAATATGCAAATCTGTAGGTGTTAGATATATCCTTCTTTTTCTCACTCAACTTCTACACACTTCAAATTCATTTCACAAGCCTCTTTTATAGATACACCAAGGAAGGTGACTTGATGAAGAGACAAATCTCTTTAATATAATCACTGCCCATAACATAGTAACCATCGCTGCTCTCCTTAGTAAATGGAATCGCAGCCTTTGAGAATTAATCACTGCTCTTTTGTTTAACATTGATCACTTTCATTGTAACCAAATTCATTTAATCGCTGCCTTATAAAAGATAAAACAGATCACTGCCTTTTATAAGTTTGATTGCTGCCTCAACTAATTTAGTCACTTGCCTTTTGATGAAGTTTTAATTTTGTTTTAATCTTCTTTAGTTGATTCAATAAAAATATTTTACACCACTTGTTTCCATATTCTCAACAATCTGAAATAGTCCCAATCTTCAAAGCTTCTAACTGCAGTCGTAATAAAATTGTTGTCTTTATTAAGCAATCGCTGCTCCTTATATTTGTTTTCTTTTTAATCTAATTGGTGATCCTTATACTTGGATATAATCACTGCACCTATATAATGATCGCTACAAGTATTTCAATATTAATTAATATATATTTCTTTGACACCAAGGGTCATTGTGTAATGAGCCATCTTACTCCTGAATCACAGCATTAAACATTTTAACCCTAGGCATTGACAGTATTAATAACTCTCCTTAAAAAAGACAAATCGGCAATGCCCTGAAGGTGGCTGACTTAGGAAAAGAAAAAAGATACAAATTAAATAATTAAACAGCATCTATTTAATGGCCGATTATATCAAGGAGCCGACTCTATGTATGAAAGAAAAAAAGGCATATATATATATGATTTGAATCAACCAAGTTTAAGGAGGAGAACAATGTGAGAAGAGGAGCAGCGAATATGTTCCAAGGTCTATAATGATCTAAGCACCCATGTTTGAGATTAATAGAGCATCGATTAAGAGTCATAAAAGGCAGAATTATATGACAGCGATTAGTATGTTTTAAAGGCAGCATAAAGGCAACGCTTGGAATTAAAAGAAAACATATTTTAAGACAGCGATTAAGTGCATGGAGAGGCAGCGATTATTCCTTAATAAAAGGTGATGACTTCTCAAGAGGTTATCTCTATTCAAAAGGAGCTATCTCTTCATAAGAGACATAAGGACATAATATGGCATAAAAAAAGGAAAGGATATGAAAAATAGAGATCAGCAGATTTATTCATGAAGAGTGTATGAGCAGATTTGGATAAGGAATAAAATATCATTTTGGAATTTGAGCAGATATCAAGAAGATATATGTGTGAATAAGAAGAGGGTTCAATGAGAGATATATGAAGACAAATGCATAAATTAATAATAGGTTAGTCTAATATATATATAAGTTCATATAAAGTGATTATTGGAAGATTGAAATCAATTAGAAATATATCTATACAATTATGCAATAATGATGCTTGCAGCAATTATTGAGCCTTATAAGTAATTATGGTTCTTTAATATAAATATGGATAATAGATTCTTTAAGCAATATCTTTTGAATATGAAAAAACAGATCGAACAGCAAGGTAATTGGAGCAGATCAAACATAATTATCTGCACTCACCAGACAAGGGCAGGAGTCAGCATTTGTTAGTATATTTGCATCTTAGAATATAGCAGTATTATATTTCAGCAAGTATTGTGGTATGCAACATTATGATTATTGTGAATGATGATATGCTTATTAATGTATAATCTCTTATGAATCTGGATATGTTTAGTGTTTGTAATTCTCAACAAGCAACTATGAGGAGGAGTGGGGGAAGTACCAGTAGGGTGATTAGGTACTAGATTTCTTTCTAGGTACACCACTCCATGATAGATGCCCATGTGTCTGCCACTTGGAGCCAAGGGGGTGAGCCTGTAAGAACCCTCCTGTTCTCCAAGTACTGAATGCTATGCAATTGATGTATTTTTATTTGATTTTGTTTGATTTACGAATGTTTGGGTTTTGATGCTCAAGTGATATCTTAAGAAATGCAAATACATACAAAAAAATTTCAAGATGGAAGTAAAGATAACTATTGCCTTTCAAAACTACTGCTAAAGCAATCCCTTATTTCATTTATTACAAATCAGGCTTACTTATTCAATATGTTCTATTAAGCATCACATACAATAATAGAATCATCACCAAACAACATAACCGAGAACATAACAATGAAATACAAGTCTAAAACTTATTGATTGAGAGTCTGGAAACCTTTAGCAGCAGCTGGTATATCTTTATTTTGCACACCTGGCAGCCAAGGTGTATTTCTCCCACTTAAACTCAGGCCACTTGAATGCAAGAACTCCGAACGCCGCCAAAGGTGATGTAGAACAGCTAAAACCCTATGCGTTTTAGCCTCATGAGAAACACATCCTGCTGTACCTTCCTGTACGGCCTGATTGGCAACAGTGCAGTCACCTTTCAAACCCCACGTGGCAATATATGAGGGTATAAATAAGTCTAAATGTCCTTCAAACCATAGTTTACATACTCTCCGAGTAGCCGAGTAATCTCCAAAAAATTTGCATGCCGAGTAATTTCTGCTTTTACTCTTGGGCAGTATGCAGATGGATTTTCTCCTGTCAAATTATCGAGTAATCACCAGTAGCTCGCAAAAAACTCACAAACTTGGCAAGTTTGTGTGTATATAAATATGTTTGTGTGTGTATATGCATGCAAACTTGGCATCCTGTGTCTGTATATAGATATGTATGTGTGCACAGTGCAGTCTTGAGTATACACATACATAAATATCCACAGACATTTGTCAAGTATTTGCCGAGTTTTTCCCAAGTCAAAATTTTTGGGCTTGCCGAATACTCTCCGATTCCGAGTATGTAAACTATGCCTCAAACAATTTGCCTTCAATTTGCTGCACTACCCATGCAAATTCTGTAGCAAACATCTCCAATCTGCATAAATAATTCCCACATGCTATTGTAGATGATCTCTAACAGCAACAGAGATATTTATAATATTTATCTTCAATTATTTCTGATCTGCAAATGGATATTCTTCAAACCCCTTGTAAGACTAATACAAACTTCTTCCAATGAAGCACAACTTTGACTGCTGGTTACAACCAACTGAAAGAGCAATCTTCAGCTGATATCTCACAACCTTAGATTGCTGATACAATGAAGAAGCTATGCTCTCCAATGCCAAAATATGCAGAAACCCTAGGTTTTCTTCTCCAAGAGAAGAGCTCTCCAAACGCACAAGTATAAAATGATCAAATGATGCTTTCATTTACTTTGGATGGCCTTTATATACTTCTCTAAATAGGTCGATCCCCTCTAGAAGTCTCTTTTAAATCATTTAAATGATATTTAATATTTGCCTTTTTCACTTTAATAAATGGGCACTCAAAAATAATAATATTTAATGTTCTTTAAGTGACCTTTTTGAGGGTCATGGCCCCATCGGACATAAAGTGAATTTAAAACTTTATATTTGCACTTTATAAATAATTATTAATAAAGTAATCACTTTATTAATAATTAAAATAACATAACTCCACAAATAATCATTATTTCTCAATTATGTCTAAACATGGGAGTTAACCATTGTATCCCCTGTGCATCCAACTGCCTTACTAAAAATAGTAAGGGTCCCTCTCTATCAACCACTTAAGTCCCTCAAAACGGAACCAGAAACCTCCGAAACTCAATGCCTCAAAACATATGAAGGATTTGGAGAGATAAACACTTACAATTGCCACCTGAAGAGCTCCATAACGCCCAAACTGGACCCTTTAATCCACCACACTAGCTTACAAGGGTCAAATGATAGGCTAATCCTTCTAACTTTGATGCTCACAAAAATGGGGGACATTACAGTCCGCCCTCCCTGAAATTGCTTGTCCCCAAACAATGTCCACTACAATGAAACTCCACTCCTCGAAAGGCCCAAAAGAGAAACAATGAAACATCCCACACATCCCCAACTAACTCTTGTAGCACCAGCAACCACCACTGCGCAAAAATGGATGTCAAACCAACTATCAATCTCGTGCACACAAGAAATGTGCATCGGAAACCACTCATGTACATGTGAACCCAAAGTGAAACTGTAAGCAATCCACACCATGTACACACTGCCATACTCATCAGTGAACTCTGACTCGAACCTTGACACACAAGAAAGATCCCACAACACACTGAAGAGTGTCCAATAACTTATTCCTAGATCCCAAATCCAAAATGGAAGTCTGCCATGTCTGATATCCTCTAACTTCCTCTATGCAAATCTAATCTCAACTTCACCATGCTGAAAATGGCGAAGCAACCCGTCGGGACCCATCCAAACTGCAGTGCCAACCCTGTCAGCACCGGTATCCCAATACAATCTAAACTCACATCCATCTGTCATGAAAAGGAAAAAATGTCTGGAAGCACCTACTACACCAAATCTCTCTCTATCCTCTACTAAACCCCCATGGATGTGATGACTAACCAAGCCATCATGCCAACTGACACCACAACCTCCCTGAACCCTTGACTCCAATTGTAACCAGAAGTGGCAAACTCTGTCAGGTACACAATAGCATGATGGTATTCCAACCTCTGATCTTGCAAGTAATCCCCCACAAACAACTGAGTCGGGTACTTGCAACCTCTAGTCCCATCTTCTGAAGATGGAAACTCTCGATCCCACAATGGACGGTATAAACCTTGAGCCACTCCACACCAACGCATCATCAAATCCTCTGTGTGTGGACTAAAGGAGAACCCTCCATCAATGGTTGATCGTTATAGTCTTGGACAACGCACTCCTCATCACTCCCACTACTCTCATCACTAGAATCAGTAGATGGCTCGTGTCTCTAATCCTATATAGCTAATTGGGTAGATGCTCTACCAAATCTCTCCACGTACCCCATAGCATACTCTCTATCCTGGAGCAAGTGGAGATATTCTGATTTTATCTCCTCCAAAGCACTCCTGCTGAATTGCAGTTCACCAATGCGAGTACCCACCAAGATTCCATACTGTCCCTCCTGCAATTTTGTGCACCAAAGGAGGTACTCCACATATTTGTGGGTAAAATCAAAGCAAGATAAGGTTAAATCAACCTTCTCTCTTGTAACCTTCAGCTAATCCCTCCAACTCTGTGGCTCAACAGACTGTCGATCATAATCAGCTACATGGGATGAAATGACTAATTTGCTTATAGGAGAGGGAAACAAATCAACATAAGAACCAATCACCCACTGTAGAAGTGGCTGAGTTTTGCTTTACTTTTGTTAGCGCTAAAAAGTGGAAGTGGTTGGCTATGCCGCCAAGCATTTGACTTTCATTTACTTTTCTTGTAGCCCGCTAATAAGTGGAAGAGGCTGGCTTGCCATCCAAGCATTTACATTTTCTCTATTGGCTGGCTTGCCACCAATAGCTTATTCTACTTTCAGCACTTCATAATATTATCAGATCCACTTACATCGTATGCTCTCACCTTGCCCACTCCAGGATCTGGGCAATCGGAAAGTGAAGGGTTGCTTCCAAGTTTGTAATCTTTCATTGGCTAATGCTAACGGCTCAAGTTTATGTCCAAAAAATTTGGGAAAAAACTAAGGGGGATATTTCAAAACATATATTATAAAGTAAAGAAAAGTAATAGACGACTCAAATGATATGAAAGATACAAGGACACATAAAATAATAAAGATAAGGACTCAATTAGCAAAAATGCAAACTATAATAGGATAAAATGTTAAATATATAAACAATGAAAATATTGCTTGCTCACAATTATATGTACTAAATATCATATAATAGGTAAAAGACATTATAATTATGAAGAATATTAACTAAGACCAAAAAGGGAGAGCATAAGATGATAAGTACAATAAATAAGAAGAAATAATGAATAATAACAATATACATATGGGAGAAAGTAAGCAGAAAGGAATACGGGGACAAAAGCGAATGAAAATCCATATACAAGCTATCAAGGAATTAAGATTACTATATGAAATATAATATGCACAAAAAACTATCTAGAAAAGGGGGAGAGAGAGAAAAGGAAAGGAGGCCAAAGAGGACTTGAAAGGAGGGAGCACAACATGCAAGGAAACTGAGAAGGATAGAGACTAGAAGGAGGGAGCGGACCGCCCTAGAATTAAATTTGACAATTGATAATGAAAACAAAAGGAAAACAAAAAACCCACCGAGGAAAGGGGAAGATCGACCCAGAGTGAGAACAAGAAAGGAGACAGGGATAGAATTGCGGGGCAGAGGAGGAGGGGGCGAGGGGGGGTTAACAAGAATTAGTGATGAGAAGGATGATGTTGGGTTCTCAAGGAAAGCCATGGATGCCAAGATAAACTTAAACTCCATTCCTCATTGCGATTAAGGTTCCAAGGATGATTGATGATTTTAATAGCTTTTTTTAGTTTTCTCTTGAAGAAGTTATCTTCTTTGGACAAGATTTGGGTGTTTTCAAGACAAATATGATGCTTAGTGGAAGAAGAGTGGTCATCAAGGGCTGATTTGGAGACCTGTTCGTGTCTAATGTTGGCACTATGCTCTTTGATTATGGTACTAAAAGAGCAACCAATTTCAAGTATGTAAGGGGTGCCACATGAACAAGCAACCTTATAGACTCCTGAGTCAAGAAAGATGTCCTTGGAGTCTTTGGGAGAAGGGATACGCTTTCTGAAGGTTGAGTGGGGCTTAAAGGCACAACGAAGGCCTTTTTTGAGAAGGATCCTTGAGATTTTTTGGGAGATACCATCAACGAAAGGAAGAGAAGCACCTAGGGGATAGAGGAATGGCTAGGTTTGGAGCTAGAAAGGAAAATTGATTTGGCTTGGGTGAAAGCTCTATAGATTTGCTTATTTAAATATCCATTTAATTTGAAGACCTGACGAAGATGAGACAACTCTTGGTTTAAGATTTTGTCATCGCAAATCTAATAGGCTCTCCACGCTAGGGTTTTAAGAATGCCAATTTTTTTACTGGAATGAGGATGAGAAGAGTTGTAATGTCCCCTTCTCATCAGTAATCAGCTCAATTGCTCATCGACCTATTCTGGAGACCCGTAGGCTCGTTGAGGTGGAAATTAGGGTTTCCTTGCTTGGAGGTTTTTGTGGCATTTCTAGGTGTTTACTATTTTTAGTAAATACTAATTTTGGCAGTGGTTCAATTGTCAGTTCTTCAGTTCATCATTTCAGTTGAAGCAATTGCTTGGGTTTGATTATTAGTTTTTTCAAAGCATTATTTGATGAAATTTTGAAATAAAGGCATTAATGTTATATTTTTCAGTTGACCCCTTGGCCTAAAGAAATAACTTCAAGTTGTTTTTAAAAGTGGACATGAAGGGGGTCGAATTCATTAAGAAGGGGAAAAAAAGAATATTTAATAAAGCTTTATGTTGCCATGAAGTGGGACACCACCTTTGAGGAGAATTATGAATTTTTGAAATTTGAAAAGTTTCAAATGTGGCTTTTGGCGTCCCTCGTTGGGGAATTGAAGAGTCATCTCCTTCTCTTTAAAAATGAAACTTTGCTCCAGCATTTGGTATTCATGAACTTTGCTATTGTTATGCTGTCGAAATGACACTGTGATTTCAGCTTCAAGGAATGCTTACCTCCTAGCCTCTTGACCAATTTTGTGTTTGAGAGATAACACCTAGTTGGCTGATTTGCTGCTTCTCATCCAGACTAGCAGATGGAGCTCATTTGTTGAAGAATTTTGGAGTTTTTGTCAAGTTTTGAGTTGCTGGTTGACATACAGCTGCAAGAGATTTTTGTTTACAGCTCCTTGAATAAGTTTTATTTGCTTGTGGGTATTTTACCTTTCCATCCTATTGCCCAAGCCGACCGTTTGGCTGCATTATCAGATTTTATATTGAAGTTGCTGATTTTATTCAAAGAAATCACCCTTCAAGAGGGTTGTACCATGCTTAAAGTGCCTTGAAATTCGTGCCAATCATTTGAGAAGGTTTTGAAGTTGTTTCAATGTTGCAATTTGGGTGCCTATCCTCCTCAAAACATTTGCAATTCATTTCATGCCATTTGGAGGTATATTTGGGGAGTTATGAACATTTCATTATTTCTCAGTTTGCTGATTTACAGTTTTCAGTTTGCTGGTTTATTTATCAGATTTCAATAAGTTCAGTTTTTAGCTTCAATTTCAGTATTTGAGTGGTTTAGAGATTGGAAGAATCATCCTTCTCACATTTGCTTTCATTCTATCATTGTAACACATTGTAAATTGCAGATTTCTTTAGTTGTAAGGTTGAGAATTAGTAGTACTAATCCAACCATTGTTAATTTTGCATTTACTTGTGCTTCTAATTCACATACAATAACCTCTGGATGGTTTATCGCCAGTGACGAGGAAATTACTTTGTATTTGCTTTTCTCACCCAGTATCAAGTGGTGAATCCTCACTCTTGAGTGGATGCCCGCTGCAGCGGATGAATTAGTTAGTTTGAAAAAATTTTGTGGCTAGTTATCCGCCTAAATTCTTTCAGTTTTGTAATAAGTACTCCGCCATATGTTAGCACCTTGCCTTCAAAAGGATCTTGTGTGCACATTCTTGGCGTTGAGTTATATCTTTTACTTTTCAATTGTAATCAATTTTAGTATTGAGTTATTTAGATCTTAGGGATCCTCTGACCATATGCCTGCCCCTCTTCCTTCAGTGGTTTTAGAGCACATTCTTGGTTAGAGTTACTATTTTGCATCGTTTTGGTTTTGGAGCTAACCTTAACAGGTGCGTGTTGCATTGTAATTGATACTGAAAATCAAGAAAAAATTGGGTTGGCATATTATAGGAGTGGAGGTAGAGATCGGTGTGGATAGCCTTGCAGAAAACCTAAGGACCCATCCGGTTTTTTAAGAAGAAGAATGTCAAGGAAGGGAATTTGGTTGTTGGATTCAATTTCCTTGGTGAAGGAAATGCACGAGGCTAAGCTATTGAGATGGGAGTGGAACTCTTCCAACTTTCTAAGCCATGTGGCCAACATACATTGGTGTCATCCACATAACATTTCCACCATCTTGGTTTGAGAGGAAAGGAATGAAGAGCCATTTCTTCAAAATGTTCCATGTACAAATTGGCAATGACGGGGGAAAGGAGGAACCCATAGCCACACCATCCACCTGCTCATAGATAACATTTTAAGATCAGAAAAAGGTAGATCTTAAGCAAAATTCAACCAAGGTGGCTAACTCATCATTGGCCTTTTTCCTCACAATTTCTAAGGAGGCAAAAATGGGAACCTTAGTGAAAAGAGAGACCACACATCAAAACTCACCAAGATGCCGCTGCTTTCTAAGCTTTTGTCCTTGATGAATTGGACAAAATGGTTGGAATTTTTTATGTAGTTAGCTTTGCCAACAAGAGAGGCCAATAATTTAGACAAGAAGGATGCTAGGTAATAAGTTGAGGACCACGTGGTGTCCACAATAGGTCTCAAGGGGATACCTATTTTGTGAATTTGAGGAACAACATAAATGCAAGGGCTTACTTCCTTGCTAGGAATGAGATGCTTTTTGGTTGATGTGTCGAAAGAGGAACAAGAAACCAAATGTTTGACTAATTTGAGAATTTTGGAGCATGAGTTATGTGGTAAGATTTTGTAGCTGCTAATGTTGGAAAGGAGAACAAGCATTTTGAAAATATAGTCATGCTTGTTCATGATGATCGTGGCATTACATTTGTCGGCTTTGGAAATGATGAGGTCATTTTTGCTTAATAACTTATTGAGGGCTAAGCGCTCGATTTTTGGGATGTTGCCCTTAGGGGGTTTGGCATGTCTAAGGGCTACAGCATAATCTTGCCTAACTTCCTCAGCAATGTCTGGAGGGAGAGAACGAATGGCATTTTCAATTTCAATGAGGAAGTCAACATGAGGGATAGCACAGGGAAAAAACACAAAGCCAACCCCTCTAGATAGAACCTTGATGGCAAGGGGGTCTATGGCGACATTGCATAAATTAACTACAAGCT
This sequence comes from Sequoia sempervirens, assembly GCA_007258455.2. Classification (NCBI taxonomy): domain Eukaryota; kingdom Viridiplantae; phylum Streptophyta; class Pinopsida; order Cupressales; family Cupressaceae; genus Sequoia; species Sequoia sempervirens. The sequence continues at coordinate 231,273 of VDFB02322586.1, read as the reverse complement.
TGCTGTCCCAATCACGAATTTGGGAGGAATTGGAGGCGTTTGAAAGTTGACTAGGATGACTCGAAGAAAGGGGGGACCACCGAGGAGGACCCAACACGGGGTGAAATGAGAGCGGGGCGACGGAGAGACTAAGTGGGTTGACGAACCAATAGAAAGGAAGGTGTGAGAGATAGGGTTAGCAAGGAGAGAGGACGATTCTAACAAAGAAGACACATTGTGCAAAGGGATCGAAGAACAAGGAGAAATGACAAAGGGCTGAGAAATGACAGGCTAGCAAGCTGAACCAAAGTGGGCTCGAGGTGAGATAGAGACCAAGGTGCAATTAGTGTTTGAACCAAAAAGAAATTGTGACAAGTTAATGCAAGCAAGCGTACCTGGAAACGAAGGAAGCGAGTCATTGGTCGGTGACCATTGCTGGTCCAATTCCACTGGAAGGCCATTGGACTAGATCTGCACAAGACGAGGCCTTCATGTGAGATTGACAGGCTTAGAGACTTCAAGAGGCTACAATGGAGACCTGTGTGACATTAGATTCACGAGGGAAAAGGAGCTGGTGGGGGCATGCCAAGCAGCTGAATTGGTTTGTTGTGTGGACTCGAACTGGTTATAGCTTAGAGATAGAACAGTAGGGTGGCCCAAGGAATCACATCCAAACTGGAAAGAGGGAGGCAAAGGATCAAGGAGGGAAACAATGCCATCTATGCAACGCAAAGAACTATGAGAAGATGGCTTTTAGAGAGTCTGTGGGTTGCTAGCTGCTCTAGAACCTCCAAACAGATCCAAAGATCGATAGGGGGAACAAACAAAGCGAGGAGGTGGAGAAATAGAGCCAAGATGCTTATCCGAGGGTGAGACAACCCACGATGGAGAACATACTAGTGTGGCGGGCTTGAGACGAGACCACACAGAGGACGGCAATGACAAGGAGTGGAGGGGAGGGGTGTAGCTATGGAGAGAAAGAGAGGGGGAGTTTGAAGGAGAAGGTTGGGAGAAGACATGGCGTTGCTTGTGAAGCAAAGCCAGGAATTTTCTCTTATGTCTTCTTACACAAGCTTCTTGCCTACCTATGACTCTTATATGTGAAGAGGTGTCTAGACGAATCCAAACATCTAGACGCAAAGAGGCTGCAAGCTCAAGGTGGAGAGGCAGAAGCCTGAAATTGAGATGATTGATAGACGACTTTGTTCATTCACTTTGACATCAATGACAATATTCTAAAACTTTTAATTTTTTATTTTTCCAATTTCGTTACACAATTATAGCCTCCTCTGCAAATCTAATGACCATATCTCCATTTTTAATCAAATGCAAAGATTTTGATTTTAATTTTTCCAATGCATTCTTCACTACTTGTAAATCTGCAAGAGTCATTGTATGCTAGTTTGAGCAACATTTACTTCAACCATAGTGCCTTTCTTCTTCTCTTCAATTTGAGTACTCTTGAAACTTATGCGTTAGACCTTCAATGAGTCATTTCATGCTATCCAACTAAGTTAGGACATGCACCTCTTCTCTTCTATTACCAATAGTTGTTTCATCCATTCATGTAGTTGTTTGGGCCTCCACTCAACTTCGACAAATTAACATTTATTTGCTTGGTCTTAGCTGCAAACTCCAACATCTCCACAGAAAAAAATCTTGGAAGTGTGTTCATAGTTGGAAAGAAAATTGCTTGTGGATACAACATAGTCTTCAATAGTTACTGAGGTATTTTTCACTTTGTGACATGATTTGCATAGCTAAGATAATGTAATTGTGATACTACAAATGTCTCATTAACTATTGCTCTGTGGATAGGAGTTGTAATTGCATATGCTCCACTAAAGTTAACCACTCAAGGAAGGCCCTAAATCATCAAACTTTGACTTCCTCCCATGGGAGACTGCGATGCTTGTAAACTCTCTACTTCACAAGCATCATAGGCTCAACCATCAACTACCTCCAAATTATCATCCTTCACATCCTTGAGATTTGCCCTACAAACTCCATGATCAAATGGAATGACGGCATCCTGAATTAGAAATGAGCCAACAATGAATCATTAAGTGAGGACCAAATGCATGCCCCAATTCAAACTTCTACACCATGTGTCTCAAAGTATTACCTAGATCCCGTATTCTTATGAATAAACATTTTGGACTTGCATGAAAGGACCTACATGCCCTCTATAGCAAGTTGTGTTCTTCACCCATTATGTTTATTTTAATATTTTTAAGTGACTTAAGTTGGGGCCAAAAGTGAAATAATATAAAGTCACTTTATGAGGAGTTTTTTAAACAGGTGAATTTTAAATTATAAACTTCACAAAAGTTCGCAAGGAAAATATAAAGGGAGTCGCAAAGAGGAAATTAAACATCTTTTGGTCATTTTTCATCCTTAAAGTGAAATTTGAGCAGCTTGTTTCAACAAACCCTAGGACAAAAACTTTATGAGATTATTGGCTTCGGTGAAGAGATTTCTCCCTAGTCAATTCGGGTGAATTCAAATAGGATTCACAATTGAGCATAACGTTTTGATGGTAAGAAATTGTTGCAAGTTCGAGGAGTTGTCGATTATAAATTTATAAGAAGTTTTGCATCAAATAATAAATTTATACAAAAATACTAGAGTTGGTTGAGTTAGAATAATATTTCTCTTATTATTAATGGTCAATATTATATTGTTTTGTGTTAGTTTAGGTTTCTACTGTTTCTACAGTAGTAAGTAGTTGAGGTAGTTAGACATCTTAATCTCTATAGTATTTTTAAATTTTACTTCCTCTTTATATTGTAATCTTTTTTCGGTTAATAGAATAGAATGTTTTTTACCATTCACATGGTATCAAAGCCGTAGAAAAGAAAAAACCCCTAAAAATTTGTGGGCTTGACTGAAGTCGTAATTCGAAGTTTTTTCCCAGTAGGGTTTTCATGGGCATGCCTATTGCTTGGTCGCAGGTGTTTTACAGAGGCTGCGCGAATTTGCCTTGCGCTGAACCTGCACGATTTTTCACAACTTGCGACCTTGTTAGTAGACCGTGTGACCTCGTTTGCAATGGCTTGGTCGTTTTTTTTGTGTTTCTTCTGCTCGCGCAACCTGTTTCTGGGTTTTTTTTTAACTCGCGTGACTTCTATTTGGCCACGTTTTTTACGCATTTTTAAACTTGCACCATATTTCCTACGATTTTTACCAACGATCTTTTTTTTTTAAAGCCTACAAGTGATGCGCGACCTGTTTTTTCCTCCTAAGGGACGTCACGACTTCTTCCCGCATTTTTGTGGGTTTCTGTTCCGCACGAAGGGTACCATTTTTTCTATCTACAACTTCTTGTCACGATCTTTTCATAAAATCAAAAAAATTATAAAACCCTCTTGCAGCCAACTAGGGTTTTGCCAGTGAACCCTCTGTTTAAAGTAGAAAATTTTTTCTCGTTACAGAAATTTTGTGGGTTTTTTATAAAATTTTCTGGGTCTTCTTTCAAATTTTTTGGGTATTCAAAAAAATTTCTAGGTTTTTATTAAACATCTTCTGGGTCTTTCTCAAATTTTCTGGTTGTTTATAATATCTTCTGGGTTTTCAGTAAAACCTCAAAATTTGCACAGTTGCATTGGGTTCTGTGTCTAAATCAGTCTCTACCATCTTCGGTGCCTCGAAAATTGTGCATACAACTTGACTCTATTCTTTGCTCAACGCATTGGGATTCGTGCAGCAGGTTTTAAATATGAAGCATTTTGTCTTTATGCTCAGTGTTTTGGAAGGTGTACAAAATGGCATCTCTGACAAATATAATGCTCGAAAGCAGCCAGAAGTTCAACGGGAAGAATTACAACACTTGGAAGCAACGCATGATTATGATCTTTGAATATCATTGCCTCGATCAAGTCGTTTTGGGGAACTCAACCTGTCCCAATGTAGCCGGAAAGGACCAGGACAAATGGGATGAACGCAATCGGGAAGTCGTCATGCTCATAAAACACTCAGTCACAGATGAGCAGCTACCTTAGGTACCGTCTAGCAAAATTGCTACGGAAATTTGGGATCATTTGAAGGCCCTTCATGAAACCTTCAACAAGAGCAGAGCGTTCTTTCTCAAGAACATGCTCTTTTCCATCATGATGGATGAGAAAATGTCCTTACAGGAACGTCTAACAAAGATTAAAGACATTTGTGATCAGTTGGAGGCAATTGGTCGCACAATGGAGGAAGAGGACATGGTCGTCATTACTTTGAAGAGTTTGCCAAAATCTTATGAGCATTTCATTGAGATGCTCAATATTACTTCAACAAATGTTGATTTGAAGATTCCGGACTTGTCTAACAAGCTTCTACAACAGGATCGTTGGAGATAGCAATTTGGAAGCAGTACCAGTTCCACCTCCATAGAGCAAGTGTTCTCTGCCAAATCTTCTGCTAAGAACAAAGGAAAGGCACACTCTTCTCAGCTGAAAGGCTTTGGTTCTTCTCAGGACAGCAAGAAGAAGAAGAACGTTCAGTGCAATTATTGCCATAAATATGGTCACATGAAGACTGATTGTTGCATTCGGTTGGCTTCTGAATAAAAGAAGCAAGGCGGGTCTCAACCTAAAGCCAATGTTGCAGAGCACACTAATCAGAAAGAATATGCATTCTATGCATTTATGGCCAACAGAACAAAAGATCCAGTACAATCTTCTGCCTGGTATATTGCTTTTGGGGCTTCGCGGCATTTTACTCATCGTCGGGATTGGTTAACAAACTTCGAACCATTCTCTAATTCTGTCATTTTTGGAGGAGGCGAAGAGTACACAGTTGCTAGTAAGGGCACTGTCCAAATTCACTCAGGAGGAAGAAATTTACTCTTTCTTGATGTTTACTATGTTCTAGGCATGGAACATAATCTTCTCTCCATCAACCAGATCATGAGGCATTCTCCCCAATTGCATGTTGTTTTCAGTTCGTCCACCTTCAGCATCGTTGATAGGGAGACTCGTACTACAATTGCTATGGGACTTGAGGATCATGGTCTGTACAGACTTGTTGATTCCGGTGATTCTCAGGAGCACGCTCTGGCAGCCAGGAGTACTTCCATCAGCAAACTTTGGCATCAGCATTTTAGGCACTTGAATGTGCACTATCTCTCTCAATTGTCTCGGGAGGGTTTGGTTGCTGGTCTACCTGAGATCCAAACTCAAAATCATGGAGTTTGTAGAGCCTGTCAAGCTAAGAAGCAGCATCGGACACCATTCTCGAATAGTGATTCTTGGCGAGCCTCCAAGTTCCTTCAATTGGTTCACGTTGATGTATGTGGACCAATGAACACTCCATCTGTTACTAGGTCCAGGTACTTTTTATTATTTGTTGATGATTTCAATAGAAAAATGTGGGTGTATTTTTTGAAACATAAATCAGATGTGTTCAGTACATTTCAGCAGTATATGGCCTTCGTTGAGAAAGAATCAAGTTCTCAGATTGTCACTCTAAGGTCAGATAATGGGGGGAAGTTTTGTTCAGCTGACTTCTCTACTTTTTGTGCTACACATGTAGTGAACCACCACTCTGCTGATTTGTTTTCACCTGTGCTCCACGGGGACGCGTCCCCTGCATTTTCTACCCGTTTCCCGTACCGGGTACGAAACGGGGACACGGGGACGGCTAGGAAACGTCCCCTAGCAGTCCCCTTTTGGCCTCGAAGTACCCAGTACTTACCAGGTACTTTTTCTCACTGGCAGGGGACGTAGGGTACGGCTAGCCATACCCGAAACGGCCCAGCCATCCCTCATCCGTACCGGGTATGGCTAGCCGTACCCTACGGCCCAGCAAAAAATCAAACGAATTTTTTTTAAAAAATAAAGTTTTTTAAATTAAAGAAAAGGTATGGGGGGGGGGCACAAGGGACGCCCCAATGTACTTAACCTAATTTGTGCCTTATATGTGGCCTAAAATGAGAAAAGCAACTCATTTTTACTTCTTGCCTTGTGAAGTGAAGCATAGCAAAAGGAGAGCAGCTGAGTGAAGGAGAGAACAACAGTTTGAAGAGGAGCTTAGGGCATCATTTCCAGCATATTAGAGGTATGTTTTTCATATTTGTTTTGTATTTGCTATTTGTTTTTAATTTTTGCAAGATTTGTTTAAGTTTTTCAACACATAGGAAGGGCATTTAGTGTTTACTTCTTTTTTTTTTGAACTTGCAGCTCTTTGAAATCAGAAACTTCATAAAATTTAGAAAACAACCATGAGTAGCAGCAGTGATAGTGAAAGTGAGGATATTGAAATCCAAATGCAAGAAAGAACTCAAACTCAAAGAACAAGAAATAGACATAGAGGTAGTGCAACTGCAAACATTGGGGGGTGTTCAGAGAGTGGGAGTGGAGTAGGGTCAGCAAGTTCAAAGTCAAACCCATTTGAATGTCCATCTGAAATCCTCAAAAAATGGGCAAAAGGCCCATTTAACCCCAAAAAACCTCTACTACAATTTGCAACAAGAGTTGATAAAGAGAAGAAAAAAAATTCGGGGGGTAGTAGAGTATGGGAGTGTCATTTGTGCCACAAACAATATAGGGGCAGCTATACGAGAGTTTATTGCCATCTTTTGTGGATTGGTGGTCAAGGGGTGAAAGGGTGTAGAAAAATAACCCAACAACAAAAAATTGAGGCAACTAAATTGCATATGGAGGGGGAGGCATTAAGTAAAGGGGTTTCAGTTGAGAGTTTGCAGCCTAGTATGGGAATGCCTACACCATCACTAGATGTTGCTTCAGCTTCTCACTCTCATGCGGGGGATGATTCTACTAGAGGAAAGAAAAGGAGTATGAATGTTGCTGATATGTTTAATGTTACAGCAAAAGATGGGGCTGATTCCTCTATTGCCAAGTTTTTTTATGCTAATGCCATACCATTTCATGTCTCACGTTCACCATATTTTAAACAAATGTGCAAAGATATTGTAGTTGCTGGTCCCTCATATGTTCCACCTGGAGAAACTAAGTTACGCACCACCCTTCTTGATAAAGAGTACTCCAAGGTGAGTATTTTGATGGAGGATATGAGACAAACATGGTTGACAGATGGCTGCTCCATAATCATGGATGGGTGGACCGATATCAAACATCGGCCACTCATCAATCTTATTGTCACTAGTACAACAGGCTCTTATTTTCTTAGAGTTGTAGATTGTTCAGGCAAAAGGAAGGATGCAACCTTCCAATTTCAGATTTTGAGAGATGCTATAGAGGAGGTTGGAGCCTCTAATGTTGTGCAGGTATGATTTAATTTGATTTTCTTTCGTTCTTATTTTTTATTTTGATTTTCTTCATAGTTATTTAAAATTTTCATTTTGATATCTATATTCTATACTAATCTAGTAATCTCATATCAACTTGATGATATGCCATTGCCAGGTAGTGACCGATTCAGCCCGTGTGTGTAAATTAGCTGGATTGATGGTGGAGAGTGCTTATAAGCACATTTTTTGGACCCCTTGTTGCGTGCATGCATTGAACAATACCTTGAAGGACATTGGGAAGATAGATTGGGTGAAGGCAGTGGTTGCAGAGGCTAGAGAGGTGCAAATGTTCATTTGCAACCATCAGACTTCACTTGCTTTGTTTAGAACATTTTCGAGGAAGGAATTCCTCAAGCCCGTGGAGACTAGATATGCCAGCTACTTCATTTTATTGGAGAGGATGCTTGAGGTCCGAGAGGCTCTACAATTAATGATGGTCAATGTAGAGTGGGGTAGATGGCAAGAGTCAAGCACAGCGGAGGGAAAAAGGGTGAAACAAAAAATCCTTGATGATGACTGGTGGTCCACAATGAGGTAAGAAAATTGGCATTGCTGATTTTATTATTTATTTGAATTATTAAATTTTATTATTGCTGATTTTCATTTTATTATTTAATATTTATAGGCTAGCAGCTTACCTGATTTTAATTTTTGTAACTTGTTTGCACTTGCAGTTATGTATGCTCCTTCATTCAGCCTATTGTGCAAGTGATTAGATATGCTGATACTGACTCTCCTAGCCTTGGAGAGATTTATGAGACCTTTGATAGTATGCTTGGACAGGTCAAACAAGCAATTTATAGCAAGGACCCTTCTTTGGCATTTTATGAGGAGCATCTTAGGCCCATTGTGACGCGACGGTGGGACATTATGAACACCCCGCTTCATATGGCAGCCTATGCTCTCAATCCGAAATGGTATGCACCGAGGCCTGGGAGAGTGGCTCCATCTCATGATGAAGAGGTGAAAGAAGGCTTCATGAGGGCCCTTACAAAAATGTATACTTCAGAGGAATCTACCATACTTCGCACACAATGGCTTGCATTTGCCAATCTTCGTGGTCCAACCTTCGGCAAACCAGAGGCGAGGATGGATAGAGCTACATTGGCTCAAACCGACCCTATTGGATGGTGGACGTGGCATGGGAAGGATGCACCAGAGTTGAGATTACTTGTTGTTCGCCTTCTTTCACAGGTTGCCAGTTCCTCTGCTGCAGAGAGGAATTGGTCCACATATAGCTTCATCCAATCAGTCAAGAGGAACTGCCTTACCTCTAGACGATCGGAGAAGTTGGTGGCAGTACACAGTGCTTTGCGCTTACAGGATCGCCAGTCTAGTGAGTATCGTCAGACTCCAGCCTTACGTTGGGATGTTAATCCCGAAGATGCTACGCAGATTGAGGAGGAGGATGCACATGAGGGATTGGTGGGTGTTCCATTGGTTGAGACAGATCCTTCTATTGACATGGACACTGACACTGACTTAGACTCGTGCTCTGATGGCGAGGGCGATGCTGATTTAGACCTACCTTCTGCTGATTAGGGACCATGGACAGCGATATATTTTCTTAGTTTTATGTTTATCATGTCATTTCATAGTTGAGACTTGGAGCCTTTGGGCATTTTGGTTATAATTATCAGACTTTTATATGATATGTATGCACATTTATAATGAAAAGCATTTGAACTTTGTTAATTTGTTTGTCAATTCTCATGTGAAATCTCAATTCAAGTCTAATGATATGTATTAAGCTTATACAATGTCTAGAATGAATGCTTTATCAATGTTATGCTATGAACTTTTGAAATTTCTCTATATTTTTTAAAATTTCCCTTTTTTTTGTCAACCGTCCCCTATCGTCCCCTAAAAAATGACCCAAAAGTACCCCCGTACCAAAAACTCGTCCCGCCGTACCGGGTACTCCCCGTCCCCGAAACCCCGTGGAGCATAGGTTTTCACTGAGTTTGTAGGTCTGATTTTTTTCGTTTCAATTTGTATTTCTTCTTTTTTTGTTTTGAGTTTGCTTGCTAATAATGCTAAATAAGTACTAAAGAGCATGTACATGAAATAGAAACTTTTCATAAACTAATCTATTGATATACACCGAGTAAAATGCTCATTTAGAAGCCAAATATGATTTCATTACATAATAAGATGCATACAACATACAACTTACATCAGATTGAAAGCTAAATATATCCTATACTAAACTTTAACTTATAGCCTGATAGCTCTGTGAATAGTAACTTCTACAATACCAAACCCCAAATAAGTGATCACTAATTCCAAAAGCCACGCTTCTCCCACCAAAAACCAAAATAGGAAGCTTCCTAGGGCTGGGGCACCCCCTTGAGGTAAGATTGCAGCCTCTTAGAAGAGGCGTTTCTTTTGCTGTTGATAATGAAACCCTCATGAATGGTGCGGCTGGCTGTAGCTACACAAATCAGCCCCAAAAACCTCCAAAATGTGAACAGCTTCAGTGAAATTAAAGATGGAGTCTTTGGCAGCAATCTCTACTCAGAAAATCAGCTCTTAACTTCGCCAACAGCTCCTAGTGTCACCAAAAACTTGCATTCAATCTCAAACCAGCAACCTTAAGGTGGTATTTCACACCCTCAAGCAGCTTATAAACTAAAAACAAGCCCCCTCCAGGCTCACCCACTACAGAAATCAGGAAACCCTAGTCTCCCTCTTCCTCAAACTCCAAACTCATAAGCCAAGCAAGCAAAATAACTCCAAGCATAAGAGGGTCGAACTTCTCCACTTGCCTTCTTATAATTTTACATTGAAAATCACTATTCATAAAGTGAACACTATTCACTTAAGTTATAACTTTTTTCACTTTAGGAATGAATGGTAACTGAAAAATATAAAGTGACCCCTTCATTTTAAAAACACATGGTCCCTAGGCCAAGGATGATGAAATAAACGGTGAATATCATTAATTTAAGCCCAATTATCATGCCAAACACAACAATTCACCCTACAACCATACTCTGAAGATCAACACTGCCATTTGACGACCAAGTGCCCGTCCAAGTGACTCTCTGTCTATAACCATTAGCCTACGAGGGTCGACATGATAGGCTAATCCCTTGATTCTCGGAAGACTAATTAGAAGGGGACACTACAACACATGGCATTAAGTGCCAACTCACCACACCATACACCCCTCAACAAAATGGTGTCATTGAGCGTAGGAATTGCACCATTACTAAAATGGCTCATTCTATGATGGAGTATAGAAATGTACCCAAGAAATATTGGGTTGAAGCAATTTATACTGCAATCTACCTTCTGAATCAGTCACCTACACAAGTAGTTAAGAAGATGACTCCAGAAGAAGCCTAGACAGGACGTAAGCCTAAGGTGGGCCATCTGAAAGTCTTTGGTTCTACGGCTCATGTATGGATTCCAAACGCCAAGCATGCCAAGTTGGACTCCAAGAGCCAGCAACTTATGTTTACTGGTTACGGCGACAATCACAAGGCATACAGGTCGATTGATGTGGAGACAAATCATCTCATATTCAGTCATGATGTTGTGATTGATGAGACTATAGGTCCATTTCTTCCTACTACCAGTCTTGCGGATCAGCCTATGAAGGTTTCTGATGAGGGTGTTCGTCTTCCTCTTGGTTCCCCTAATGGGAGGGCTTCAGAGCATTCAAACTCTGAAGATGAGGAGTCTACCGGTCATGATCTAGCACCACCTGATTTTCCTCAGGACTCACATCCAAATGACTTTGTTCCAGAAATCCCAGGAGATGTTGTTTCTCCTATTTCAGATGTTGGAACTTCTACTCGTCGGCCTAAGTGGTAGCTCAAGACTATCGAGGATCTTCATCATGATGAACTCATTGAGGGTAGATCAACTCGTAGAAAGAACAAGCAACAAAACACAGTCAATTTTTCTCTTATGGCCAACATCCACAGCATCTATGAGCCTCATACATACTCAGAGGCTAAAGGAATTCCAGAGTGGAAAAAGGCTATGGAGATAGAATACCATAGTCTTCTGAAGAATCACACTTGGGTTCTTTCTAATCTTCCTCCTGGGAAGAAACCTATCAACTGCAAATGGGTTTACAAGGTCAAATATCATGTAGATGGTAGTCTGGATAAATACGAGGCCAGATTAGTTGCTCGGGGATAAACTCAACACTGCAAGTTAGCAAGTTCGAGGTCAAGTAACTTGGCCCTAAAAATTACTTGAGAGTACTTGATGAGTTTTAAATTTACTACAACCTATATAATAGCTTATTTAATATTTATGATTTAAGTTATTTAATATTTATACATTTTAAATTCTAAGTTTTATTATCTTTCCTCAATTTTCTATAGTAAATTGAACTGCTGTTTCATGATCATGATGATTTTCCACTTTTTCACTCAAACGTAACTCCTATGGCTTTAAGCCAAAATCCAAAACGAACATGCATTAAAATACTAAATAAAGCACCTATAAATCTCTATGTTGGCTATTCCCAGAAGATCGGGATATTTAGAGATTAAATGAACCTAACATTAGGTTTATATAAGTGAAAGAGAAAAGTAAGTACGTTTCTATACCTCTCCAGTTTGAAGATGCACCTCACGAACTGAAGACTGCAGGATAACATTAACAAGCCTCCAAGTTAGAATATGGTGTCCTCATAAAAGTGAAAGTATCAGAAAACTAATCTCAAAAAAATAGTCTACTTTAACTAACAAACAATAAAGACGAAAATAGAAATATACTGGCCAAAAGTACTGAAAGCATTAGAAAAAACCCAGGAATTAAGATTAACCAAAATGTGGTGAAATTATGCAAAATGACAGTTTTTCACAAACCAAACAAATGTGAAGAATTGTATTTGTTTTCTATTCAACTTGTCATTCAGGTAGCTAAATTGGCATAAACTGTCACAGCAACAAAAGGCAGCTACAAAATGCCAAGTGCCAAAAGTATATTTTGCTGGGTATGTGGCATTGGAAGTAAATTCTTTTCACTATCTTGGCAATGCATGTAATTACAGAAGTCTGGCTCTTGAAAGAGGCATCGTTCACTCAATTGGCATTGAAAGGAATCCCTATAAGCTCACTTAATCCATCCTTTGTCCATCCAACCTGACACATATTACGCATCAAATCAAAAGTCATTTTGACCAGAATCTGAGGCATCTCCCCCACATTAATTTGCAAACTTCTCATCAAAGGTTGACCCACTTCTAATCAGTGTGTCCAAAAACACAGTTAACACTACAATAAATGTTTTTGGTTTAGCTAAAAGCCTAAAGGTACCTAGATCTAAGGGATCGTAGACACATAAGTTTGGCGTGTTGCCAACACCTATATAATATTTAGTCATTACAGATGCAAATGGAGAGCAAAACTTATAGGAAGGAATAGCACATAAAACTTGGTAACCTGGTTTCAGAGAAACTAATCCACAATTCTAAATAATGCATCATCTAGATGGGACCAGAGCCCAAACCTTCCACCATACAAGAGGCACTTCAGCTCACTCAAAAAAGGCCTTATGAATTATCCTCTCAATTCCTGATGTTATTTTTGAATACTCATGAAAATCTTGAGAAGCATAGAGTCAGGATTAATAGGAAGTCTTCCAATGGAGTACAATGTGTCACAAAGGCAGTATGACTGCAGTACATTCAATGCATCAGCAGGCCAGATGGTCACACGCAATGCATTCTGAAGACCATACTGTTAAACACTTTAGCCAAAAAATAACCTCATACTTCTGAATATATCCATAAATCTGAAAATTCAAAATATTCTCATCAACTAATCTAATATGCCATAAAATAATTCATTAATCTTACAACAAATAACGCTGGTAATGTTTAGCAGATAGGTCATAAGTTGCTGCTCTTAGGGCAGAGAATCCACTTCAAAAAGCATCTAAATAAGTCTTAAACCTTCATTTCAGATCAGCAATTCTATAGTTTATAAAAGAAAAAAGCAAATAGACTATTAGGAAAAAAATATCCAATAAGAAATAATTCTGAATATTACCAAAACACACAACACAAGATGTATGGTAGGCACCAATGTACCCTCATATTCATTAAACCCAGAAAAAGAATATCCTTTGTACCCTAATCTTCAGTATAATTAGAAATAGAATACCCTTGGTACCTTGATCTTCATTATACTTGAACACAGAATATCCTTGAGGTAGGGTTACACCCTACAATATTCCTTAAGAAAGGAACCACTCCAAGAGATCTCTTGCTATGTTAGGGTCACACTGTTCTACTTTTACTACACAATACTAATGAACCATATTCCATGGAATGGTCACCTTTATAGAATTAAATTTTACTAATAGTAAGGGATAACTAGATATAATTACGAACGCTTTCTATCATAGTAAAACTAACATCCTTATTGGCTGTAAACTGAACCAATTCTTTCTACCAAATTTGTTGCAGATTTACCAATTTTGATATTCGAGCATTTTGTCAAACAGTTGGGAAAGAGTTTCCAGATTGAAATTGTTTATAATAGTTTATCTAAGGGTTTGGAATGCTTTTCCGTAAGATATTTTTTATTTTTTCAATTTATAAAAAGTTTAGACATTATTCCAAACACTTATCATTCATCCATAAACTGATACATATCAAATAGTAAACTTACAAACTGCTATTTGCAATTTCAGAGGTATAGAAGACTTGCATTCTGACCTGGCTATCAGCAGATTTATACATAGCAGAATTAATGGTTCTGAGGTAATCACTTCCAGGTGACTAGCATGCACTTCCAATCCAACACCACTCCTTGCTGCTGCTCGTGATCTTCATGCCACCTACCAATCTGCTCCATTAAACCCCATGCTTCACCAGCTATCAGCTGTCAACTCCAAGCTTTTACACCAACCAAGGGAATGTCTTGCAACCCTCACAATAAAATTCCAGTGCTTTATATCCACCTCATATTACAACACTGAGAGTATAAAATGGAACGCTTGGCACATAGTCAATTGGCCTGCTATAACAGACCCATGACTGCTGAAAAATAATTGCCTCTAATATATTTTCCTATGTCTGATGAGGGTGGCGAAGTGTCTCAACTACAAGCTGAGTATTATTACTATCGATTTTCTTGAGCTCTTGACGCCCAGCCAAGGAGATTCCCATGATTTACAAACTAGAGCCCATGCCTTTTTTCCAACATCAGAATGAAATATTCCAAGCCAATTTTTTTCGTTTTTTGAATTACAAATTACAAACCAATGCACCCATTAAGGTTAGCAACTAAACCCAAACGTACTGAAGCAACTCTAACCAGAATGTACACCAGGATCCCGATGTGGGCAAGGTGTGAGCATTGGTCAGAGGATCTAAAACAAAGTGCTTATGCTGGAACTCTAACCAAGAATGGCGCCGATGATGGCGAGCATATGGTCAGAGGATCTTCTACTCTAATTTGCGAAAAAGAACTCAACACCAAGTATGTGCTACCCAATCCAGAATGGAGTGAGGGGCGACCATATGGCGGAGTGATTACAAAATTCAATGCTAGAAAAGAAATGCTGAAAGCTGAAACTACTCAACACCCAGAATGGGAAGTAGCTACCATAGGGCGGAGATAAATCTATTACAAGACAACTTCAATGAAAGAGAACGTTACATATCAGAATTGAGCAATAATGAAAATGACTGCCAGTACTACTGTCAGTTTACAAATTGAGGATCATTCGCCTGTCGAGAGCATAGCAACTGGAAGGATTAGCATTACAAAATATATAACTCTCTTATCTTGGATAGAAGTGTCGAACAATAACACTCTCAAGATCAAGATACAAATTCTGATTTCTGTTACAAATCTGCACTTTTAATGAATAAACAGCAGTCTAAGAAACCCCTCAAATGTTCATAACTTTCACATGAATCAATGGATTGACTTAAAACAAAATGCAATACTCCTTAGGAAGAATGGCACCTGAACTAAGACACAGAAAACAAACCAAACAGCCTTAGATTATTTATGCACGGATCCCAAAGCAACCAGCAGTGGTACGGCCCTCAAGGAAGGGCGATTTGCTCTCATAAATTAATGACTTCACTAAAAATTCTGCAAGTTTGAGAATAGAGGCGCCTAAACCCTACAAGGAGAATGGGTTAATACCCAGAACAAGAATTTTGATATTTTTGGACTTATGAAATAAAATATGAATCTGCTGTAGCAAATAATGCAAAAAACCAGAACTTCTAATATGCAAGAAACAACGCTATATAAGCAAATCCAACTACAAAGTATCAACTCAACAACAATGCAAACCTCACTAAAGAATCACTCATAAGCATACTAAATTCTCCACTAGATGCTGTCTCTCAAGCATGAAGTCGAGCCCAGACTAGGAGGCATTCATTCCTCGAAGAAATCCCGCAACTATTTCGGCGGCATAACAATAGCATAGACCAAAGATGATCAATTGAGAACCCAAGGCTGTCTTTTATAAGCTTCTGTTGACCTTCCTTGAAACCCTAACTTCTTTTCCAAAGTCAAAACCCTAATTCCAAGAAATGGCGTCCTTTTCCAAGCATCTTTAATTTTGACTTCATTAAATTTCTCACTTAAATAAATGCGTCCTCCTTAAGGTTTAGTTTTGACTTTGATAAATTCAATATAATTTTAATATAACCTCAATGATGGCGCCACCCTTCAAGACCACCTTTTAAAATAACATTAAGTTATTTGACTAGGCCAAGGTGATAAAATAACATTAAAATTATAATGTTATTTTTAAGTGAAATAAGCTCATCTCTCCCAAACTGCATTCTGAAGCCCGAAACTGAATACGCCACTTGAGTCAACTGGAGGGGAAAGTCAACTGCCTGAGACCAACCTGTTTACTGCCAAAAATAGAATTTACTAAAAATAGTAAATTCCTGGAAATGCTCAGAAAGCCGAGACTAACATACCACTGTGAAGCTCTCTGAAAACCCAGAAAGAATCCGCCATTGGAACCACCAACTCCAAGCAAGGACATCCTCAAAAATAGGAAACCCTAATTTTACCTTCCGACTAGCCTACGGGTCTCCGGAATAGGCCAACGGTCATCTGAGAAGATCATGCTCGAGAAGGGGACATTACAATCCGCCCTTCCCAAAATTGCTTGTCCTCAAGCAATACCACCATAACTCCGGAAATTCTACAACTAATCCATACGCAAACAAGTATGATCCCTGGTTCCCAAGTGCGTCTCAGGAAGGACCCACCATGCCGATGCTGCACCACTCTGATCACATCAATGAAAATATCATACCAATGCTGCACTGACTCCCCTTGTAACTCCAACGTGTTACCATCTATGATACTCAAACTGAAAGATCTTAAAGACCTTAGATGACTGAGATTAATATCAAGTAACGTCTCAAGTCCCCGATGCCCAAGGTCAACAATATCAACCATACCATTGTCAACCACAATTCTAGGCAAGAAGAAAGATAGGCTACACAAATCAAAATCAATCTCCTCAGCATACCTCCACATGGTAACAAATGAAACTATGACTGCAAATGTGACATTTTCAACTCTTCTTGCAAGGAGGAAAGTTTGCCTTTGCAAGAACTCAACAAACTCCAACTCATGCTTCCACATGAATTCCCTATGCCTCCGCTGATTTATCATGGCACAACTAAGAAGTCTGAAAAAGTTTCTCACACTTCCAACCCCAAGAGTCTCAGAATGCAGAATCAAAGCATTGAACAGGATCTCAGCAGTAGGAATCTCGAAATGCCAAGCCAAGTCGAGCGATGGTCTGCTGCTCCAATTATTTGTACATGAATATGTACCAAGAAACCCATTAGAATGAGTATGGTTTCTTTCCAAATGCTGATTGTGCTCAGCCCACACCACTAATTCTCTCATGTGAAACCATAAATTGTCCATTGAAAGAGATTGGAAGGTTTGAAATTGAATGAACCAGCAACCCAACCAGACTGAAATGGTCAACTTGAAATCTGATTTTATGAAAATCAGCATCCAAGGAGATAGATAGCTGCTGCAAAACTGAAAATCAGCACTCAAAATATCATGTCTGCTCGTATCTACCGCTGAGGATAGACCCATTGAAGATCCCCTCACAGCCAAGTACCAATCCTTGTTCAACTTTTCTCTCCAAAACTCCCATTGATCATTGGGAGTGAACTTCAAATGACTGATGAAGAAGGTAACAACATCCCAAGGACAGTGAGTTTGAGGCTCATCACTCCAACATACCTTCTTGACACATATCAAAAGCGAGCTGATACCAGGGCCCCACATCATAAGTAAAGAAGAGTCATTCCGCAAATGGAGAATTACTTTTACTAGAACGCTTTGGGAAATACGTTCTATTTGAATCATCGCACCCTGAAACTCCAAGAGTACTCAACAGATCTGAATTCGTTGAGAAAGTCAAATTCAAAATCATGAGAGAAGAATTGCTGGAAGGATTCAATGGACCCTTCATCGAACTCCCTTATGAAGTTAGTTACTCTTAGAGAATATGGTGTAAGCATGAAGCCCGATAGGAACCTGACAAGTATCCACATCAGAAAATGAATGAACTCTTCATCAGAGTGCCACTCATCTCTTTGTTGCCAATCAAATTTAGTGACTTCCTTCCACCAAGCTTCTTGATTTTCCACCTCCTGAAGAATGGGGAGACTAGGAGCAGTAGTGAGTTCTTCGTTATGCAACTCATGCATCCCCGTTCCATTGTTAGAAGAAGTGCTAGAACTTCCCTCTTCAACAATGATGTCATAAGAGATTTCCTCAAGACTTGAAATCCCATCATCTACCTCAAAGGAATGTTTCTCATAAGCTCCCTCTTCACCTAGTTCAAAAAGAGGATAGTCAAACACTAGGAAGTCGTTCCTTCCATCTTGCTGCTCCAAATCAGCACTAGTGGTGTTTGACTTTCCGGTGAAACTTTCAAGATCAAACTCTCCTTCAAGATTATCAAGCTCTTTAATCACTTGTTCGATTTCTTCAGCTCTATGTCCATTCTCTCGTTCCTTGGAAAGTTTGAAATCAGCAAACCGACCTTCTATCCCCATTAATGCTACTTGAGTCTCTTCTAACATAGCCTTTGTTGATTCAAGCTCATGAGTAAGCTCATCAACCTCTCTCTTTTCCTTGGAAAGCACTGAAGGTCTTCTTTGCAATTTCAATGGTATGATCCCGATCCTTCATCAAGTGTATGTAATCAGATTTCAATGTCTCCAAAGAGTCTCTGATAAGTTGCAAATTGGGAAGAGCAACTTCATCTTTCACTCCTCTTTGTCTCTCTTCAAGCTGAGCCTCCCAAATAAGCCCTTCAATCAGACTATGTGTGCGATCAAATCTAGATAGAGCTCGCACTTCATCTTCAACGGACACCTCAGGTTGGCCTTCACTCTCATAAGAATGCGAAGATGGTGAATTGCTGATAGGCTGCAACTGAAAATCAGAACTTCGTTTCACGCTTTTGCTGCCCTCATTGTTGGTCCAACATTCTTGTATTTCACCACCAACTAGTGGAGAATGCTCAATGTCTTGGAAAGCATCACACTCCACTAAGCCTTCAACTCGTTGATTGCAATCAGCTTCATGCCTTGATAAATCAGATTTGTGTTTGGTAATTCCTCCAAACCTTTCATCTTCAAGAGCCATATGGCCCTCAAACTCTGTTTCCTCTTCCATGTTACTTTGATCAAACTTGAAAGCAGCCCCAAACTTAAGCATATTAACACCATTGTCTGCTGATAGAGAACCCTTAACAAGTTCCATTTCTTCATCCGGATCAAAGGGAAATTCATCCCATACCGGTTTGTCATCACTAAGTGCCCTCACACCTGGATCCCAAATGGTGAGAGGTTGATTGTTTTGATCACAAGAAAAGTGTTCTTTGTGCAACATTTGGATTGTTGATTCTTGGAATAGGTCAACTCCCAAATCACTAAAGCTGATGTCTTCATAAATACCTCCCTCCAATGGTTGGGTTTGAAGTTCAAACCCAAAACCACCCTTAACACTGTCACTGAAATGAAGTAAGGAATCTTTAGAGCTAGCTGTTTGAAATTTTTTATCATCCTTATCTTCAATGAACCTATCATCTATAGGTATGTTGGAGTTTGAACAGCAACAAGAGGAAAACTATCCATCACTAAATCTTCGACAAGAGGAGGTACAAACACCTCGAAATCATTACCAACATCCTCTATGAAGCCCTTAGTCTCAAAACCTTCATGGGATGAATCCAAATTAGGATTCAAGTTTGCTGCTATATTCTTCTCACCGAACTGATCTACATCACTTGCTATCACACGCAAGTCAAGGGGCGTATTATGGGGCTCTTCCCCACACTCTTCAACTGTCACAGTTTCTCCTTCGAGCTCACGATCAATATGATGTGGCATGCGCACCTTTCTATCCCGACTTTCAGACTTAGCATAAATCTTTCTGACTCCCCATTTTATGTCAAGATCCTTCATTAGCGTACACAATTCATGCATTAACTCAAGTAGTGACTTCTCTGTAGTCATCTCTTTCTGTACGTAGTGTCTGGTATCTCTGTCACTCATCTGTCAAATGAACTTTGTTGGGCACAGGATGGCAGGATCTTGGCTCTGATACCACTGAAATATTCCAAGCCAATTTTTTTCCTTTTTTGAATTACAAATTACAAACCAATGCACCCATTAAGGTTAGCAACTAAACCCAAACGTACTGAAGCAACTCTAACCAGAATGTACACCAGGATCCCGATGTGGGCAAGGTGTGAGCATTGGTCAGAGGATCTGAAACAAAGTGCTTATGCTGGAACTCTAACCAAGAATGGCGCCGATGATGGCGAGCATATGGTCAGAGGATCTTCTACTCTAATTTGCGAAAAGGAACTCAACACCAAGTATGTGCTACCCAATCTAGAATGGAGTGAGGGGCGACCATATGGCGGAGTGATTACAAAATTCAATGCTAGAAAAGAAATGCTGAAAGCTGAAACTACTCAACACCCAGAATGTGCTTGCTAACCCAGAATGGGAAGTAGCTACCATAGGGCGGAGATAAATCTATTACAAGACAACTTCAATGAAAGAGAACGTTACATATCAGAATTGAGCAATAATGAAAATGACTGCCAGTACTACTGTCAGTTTACAAATTGAGGATCATTCGCCTGTCGAGAGCATAGCAACTGGAAGGATTAGCATTACAAAATTTATAACTCTCTTATCTTGGATAGAAGTGCCGAACAATAACACTCTCAAGATCAAGATACAAATTCTGATTTCTGTTACAAATCTGCACTTTTAATGAATAAACAGCAGTCTAAGAAACCCCTCAAATGTTCATAACTTTCACATGAATCAATGGATTGACTTAAAACAAAATGCAATACTCCTTAGGAAGAATGGCGCCTGAACTAAGACACAGAAAACAAACCAAACAGCCTTAGATTATTTATGCACGGATCCCAAAGCAACCAGCAGTGGTATGGCCCTCAAGGAAGGGCGATTTGCTCTCATAAATTTAAGAATTCACTAAAAATTCTGCAAGTTTGAGAATAGAGGCGCCTAAACCCTACAAGGAGAATGGGTTAATACCCAGAACAAGAATTTTGATATTTTTGGACTTATGAAATAAAATATGAATCTGCTGTAGCAAATAATGCAAAAAACCAGAACTTCTAATATGCAAGAAACAACGCTATATAAGCAAATCCAACTACAAAGTATCAACTCAACAACAATGCAAACCTCACTAAAGAATCACTCATAAGCATACTAAATTCTCCACTAGATGCTGTCTCTCAAGCATGAAGTCGAGCCCAGACTAGGAGGCATTCATTCCTCGAAGAAATCCCGCAACTATTTCGGCGGCATAACAATAGCATAGACCAAAGATGATCAATTGAGAACCCAAGGCTGTCTTTTATAAGCTTCTGTTGACCTTCCTTGAAACCCTAACTTCTTTTCCAAAGTCAAAACCCTAATTCCAAGAAATGGCGTCCTTTTCCAAGCATCTTTAATTTTGACTTCATTAAATTTCTCACTTAAATAAATGCGTCCTCCTTAAGGTTTAGTTTTGACTTTGATAAATTCAATATAATTTTAATATAACCTCAATGATGGCGCCACCCTTCAAGTCCACCTTTTAAAATAACATTAAGTTATTTGACTAGGCCAAGGTGATAAAATAACATTAAAATTATAATGTTATTTTTAAGTGAAATAAGCTCATCTCTCCCAAACTGCATTCTGAAGCCCGAAACTGAATACGCCACTTGAGTCAACTGGAGGGGAAAGTCAACTGCCTGAGACCAACCTGTTTACTGCCAAAAATAGAATTTACTAAAAATAGTAAATTCCTGGAAATGCTCAGAAAGCCGAGACTAACATACCACTGCGAAGCTCTCTAAAAACCCAGAAAGAATCCGCCATTGGAACCACCAACTCCGAGCAAGGACATCCTCAAAAATAGGAAACCCTAATTTTACCTTCCGACTAGCCTACGGGTCTCCGGAATAGGCCAACGGTCATCTGAGAAGATCATGCTCGAGAAGGGGACATTACAAAGAATCACCCTTATTATAGATGCAATTTCAATGCATGGCGACCAAGTTTCCAGCACACATCTTCAACATTTCAAACTCAGATTTTTCCTGCAATTTATTAAATAATATTAAGAAATTTGTCTTCACAAAGACTTCACAAATTTCAATAAAACCTTCCGAACTGACCAATGAAGCTCCCTGCGAATTCTGAAATGAATTCACCAGTAGATAGCATTGGTTTTTCATCCAATCCACCAAGAAACCCAAGGGTTTTCATCCTCAAGCTTCCTGAACCTGTAAAACAAGCTCTCCAAATTTTCCCAATAATAATTTTCAAAAGATGATAATAATTTCCCTTTCACCACCTTTTATTCCTTCACCACCTATTAAGTTTTAATTATATTTTGTTTTTCCCAAAGTGACTTATTTAATAATTTATCAATACATTTATTATAAGTCACTTTTAATAATAAATCCAATTAATTATATATAGATGTCCCAAAAGTGACTTAGGACAATTTAATATTTAATTAATTAAATTATTCCCTTAACTTTTCCCACCTTAGCTTATGAGAATAAAATAAGCTAGTGGACTCCGTTGGATGTGTTGATGTGTTTTTTTTGCGACCGCACCAACACAGAATAAAGTTGCCAACGGCTACCCTATTCTCTCTTGATCAAAGTATCTAGCATGCTAAGATTGCGAGAGAGTTCGTGCATTCAACTCCAAGGTTCCTTCAATGCAATAGAATACCCTCAATTGGCTCGATGTGTTTTTGCTGGTATTTCAAGGGGACTTACACAATTGTTCGGCAGCTGACAGCAGATTAAGGGCTTCACGTGGTTTGGATGATTTAGCAAGTAAGCACAAGTTTCCTAATACTAACTAGAAATGAACTGAATTAAATGAGTGCAGGGCCTAAGAAGTTTATGTTCTATCTAAGGACGGGACATGGGATCAATCTCAATAGACTTCAACCAGACTCTGCTCCGCCTCACGTTGGACAACTTACACAAAGTCGGTGCAATCTTCAAGGGAGTGACGAGAGGTTTTCAAATTACAACTCAACATGTAAGTACCATCAGAACGACGCATAGAAACACATGAATCACAATCGAAGTTAAGTTTGCACTGTTTTCCAGTTGACCACACAAGGCAAACTTGTCGCCAGCAAGCTGCTAGTGGTATGGACTAAAACGAAGTTGCCTTGATTAACACCACAAATCCACAACTAACATCTACTTGCATGAAAATGAAATTACGCTACTTGAAGTAGAAGGGATGAAGAAACATTGCTAGCTGCTTATAACAAAGATGAATTCACCATTCAATGAAAGATATTTTATTATAATAGTTTTCACAACAATCTCTTACAAAGTTTTCAAGGGAAAACTTTCCTTTTACTTCAAACTATGCTATGCTAAGCTATTACAACTAAAGTCTCTTTGTTCTACTCTCTAGTCTGATCTAGTGTTCAACTCTACTAAGGTACAAATGAGGGGGGATGCCCCTTTATATAGCTGGCCAAGTCCAATAGACGGTCCAGATTACAATCAAATGGATGGCCCAAATTGTGCCACCTCAGCCCTAAACAAGATTCACCCTAAAAACCGCCACCAAGAGGAGTGGGATAATAAATGAGCCATTAATGTCACCATCCTCTAGAAGATCCTTGTCTGGAAATGCGTTCACACTGTTCTTCTTTCTAACTGGTACGGTAGGCACGTTCTCGATCTAACATCAAGCCTGCAACCTCTTTCTCTCGGTCGACGATGATTTTCTTCTTGATGTTGTTCTTCAAATTTGAAGTACTTGATGGTGACCATTAACACTTGGGTTTCCATCTTTCCCTCCATCCTGAGCTTTGAAAAAATCTCTTCTTTGCCACTTGAGTTGGGCACATACTAGGTCTCAACACTTAGCCATTTCTTGCAACTTTTCTTTCTTCATGATTTTATCATCTTGGACTATTTGCTTCACCACTTCAAGTCATCACCGCCTGGTCTCGACGTTCCTCCTGCAAAACAAGCAAGGAGAAGAGCATCAGAACACTTCATAATATAAACTCACCTTACTTACCCAATTTTCATGCTTTAACTTCCAAGGTATGAGTGATCTCCGGATCTGATAGGGTTCATTGTCCAACTTTGCTTTCTTCATCATCTATAGGCTGGGGCATATAACACCTACGCATCATATTTCAATGCCTTAGACAAATTTCATCTTCCTCAAGGGCATATTTAAGAGATGCACTTTTAAAATCATCTTTTGAAAGTGTTAACTTCAACTGCATCTTCTTCAAGAAATTTATTTCACCAGCTAAGGCGTTGACAACTTTGATTTTATTCATCTCTGACTTGAGAAGATTCGACTTCGTGAAGAAAATTGAGCAAATTCACCTAGGCCATCAACTTCGAATTCATCTGCCAAGGCCTTTTATTTCAACATTTTTTTCCCTTCTTGCCTTAGAAATTTTTTCAAATTTTCCTTAGGAAATTCACCAACCTGGTGCCCATCAAAAATCTTCACCCTGAAGGCTTCAACGAAGTGTGGAAAACTTTAAAATCCATTCCTCATCGCAAACGTCCAATACCCAGAAGAAAATTCCCTTCAGAAGGTGTCGAATTCATGTGTCTACAAACGAAGGGGTACATTTAATTTTTTGAATTTTAAACCTTAGAAAAATATTTTTCCATTAAATTTATTTCCATTCTTCATCTCTGGGCTTATTTTCTTGCTCAACTTTGAAAATTTTCATCATCTTTGTGAAGCTGGCACCTTCTATCATGTCCACTGCCAATTTTATTCGTGCCACAGAAAATTTCATCACTTCTTCAAGCTCAGGCGTATTTTCCCCTAGAGGTGGAATTTTATGCCTTAGAAAAATTTCAAATAACATTACTAGCATGGGTGTATGAACTTCCATTTTAGCTTGCCTTAAAAAATTTCAATCTACCTCTTGGCATTTGGGCGCATTTAACCCTCTTCACTTTCATTTTTACATACTTGAATGCTTTCCAATCACTTGCTCAAGTTGGGCGCATTTAGCCCTCTGCACTTCCAATTTCCTTGCCTTAGAGAAATTCTTTCAATACTCAATTCTTGTCCCAGGCACATTTGGAGGTGTCAACTTCCAGTTTCAATGCCTTAGTAACATTTCCTAACCTTCTCAAGGTCCAAGCGCATATAGAGTAGTGAACTTTCAATTTTGATGCTTTAGAGAAATACCTAACTCTTCCTACAAGTCAAGGCGCAAATGACCCTTCAAGCTTTGAGTTTATTTGCCTTAGAAATATTCAACATTCTTGTCTTCAAGGCTGGGCGCATTTGGGAGCTTCTACTTTCATTTTTCACACTAAGAAAATTTCCTAGGCATTTCATCTTCCATTCTCCCTCAAGGGCGCATTTGGGGGTGGGAGCTTCCGATTTCCCACACTTAGAAAAATTCAAACTTCACTCCTTCTCACTTGGGCGCATATGCTAGGCTAAGCTTGAAGTTTCATTGCCTTAGACATTTTTCAAGGCTGATTATCCACTAGGGTGCATTTAGGGGTCCCTACTTCAAGTTTGCAACACTTAGAAAAACTCCAAGCATCTCCATGCAAGTTGGGCGCACTTGAGGGGTCTAACTTTCAGTTTACAACACTTAGCATATTTTCCAATTCCTCCTACTAGTCAAGGTGCATATAGAGGTGTCTACTTCAAGTTTCAATACTTAACCAACTTTCTCATCCATCTCCAAGTGAAGGCGCATTTGGGGGGTCCAGCCTTCAATTTAGAACTCTTAGAATATTTTCAGCCTTCCAACCTTCCAAGGGCGCATTTCCATGGGTAAGCTTTAAGTTTCACATACTTAGAAGAAATTTCATGCCACCTTCTTCTCTCCTTGGGCGCAAATAGAGGGTCAAGCTTTGAGTTTGAATGCCTTAGAATATTTTTTTTAAAGACCTCCTCTTCTTCATGGGCGCATATGAGGCCTTGAGCTTCCAATTTGCAATACTTAGTGGATTTTCCACTCCATCTCTATCCTAGGCGCATTCAAGGGCAGCTACTTCCAATCTGTGATACTTAGAATATTTCACTACCAACTCTTCTCAAAGTGAGGCGCACATAGAGGTCCCTTCTTTCAATTTTCAAGACTTAGTCAACTTTCAAGTTAGCTCCAAGCTTAGGCGCATATGAGGGCAGGAGCATTCATTTTACCACACTTAGAAATTTTCCAACTCACTTCAAGCTTGCAAGGGCACATTTTAGAGGGTGTACTTTCAATTTCAAGTACTTAGTAAATTTTTACCCTCCAGTCAAGGCTAGGGCGCATATGGAGGCTTGAGCTTCAAGTTTTCAACACTCAGTGAAACTTCCACCAATCTTCAGCTTCCTAAGGCGCATTTGAGGGGGTGTGCTTTTAATTTGAAGTACTTAGAAACTTTTATAATCTCCCTCCTCTTGTGAAGGCGCATTTTGATGCTGGAGCTTCAAGTTTGCCAAACTCAGTGAATTTCGTCTGATTTGAAGTGGTTTGTTCACATTGCCCTCGGCTTGCCCTAGCTTTCTATTTTTAGAAAGTTTCTCAAATTTTGCATTTCAAGCTGATCTCTAGCTCCAAAAAGCTTGACTTTTACTTTGCCTTGACCCTCGTGACGTGACTGAGCTGTTGGCGTCTGATGCCTACCTATACCTGCTATTTTTAGCAACATACTAAAAATAGTAACTACTCAGAATGAGCTCAAACTTCGCGTGTTGATTGCCTGAAAGATGTTGATCGTGACTAGACGCTGCATTTGTGTAACTATCGTGTTTCGCCCTACATTTTAGGAAACCCTAATTCCTCTGCACAGGCCTGCTAAAATAGTAAGTGCTTGATTTTTGAATCTCTACAACTCCGTTTGACTTGAAATTCGCGCCATGGGGTCTTCATCACTTGCTTGACCTGTTTATAATGATGCCTCATGCTAACCTGCTATTTATAGCATGTTTCTGGAGGTGGTTTACTATTTATAGCAATTGCTTGATTTCATGACCTCCACAACTCCGTTTGACTTGAAATTTGAATGTCGTGACCCTTGTCGGTGGACTTGCCCATTCACACTGGCACCTGATGTTGACTTACTATTTATAGCCTGTTTCAAACGTGGCTTACTATAAATAGTAAGTGCTTTGATTGCCTTCAAAATTTACCAGCGGACTCCTTGAAAGATGTTGATCGTGATGGGATACCTTGGTTTTCGAAAATCCTGGCATTTTACCCCTCATTTTGGGTCCCAAAGCTGGAAACCCTAATTCGTCTTGCATGTGCTTCAGATGACCTCCGTTTGACTCCGCTTTTGTTGCATGTCGTTGTGTTCGTGATTCTAAAGTGTTGGGCAGCTACCAAAGTGAACCTGCTAAAAATAGTAAGTGGTTGAAAAAGTGACCAACTAGCTGTCGGATGAGTCTGCATGTCACACTGCCCGAGAGATTTTGAAAAACCCAAAAAAATCATCAACATGCAAGCATTGGCTAAAAATAGCAAGTCCCAGAAAAGTGGTCAACTCTATTTGCATGTCACCTTGTTGCGAAGCTCTCGGAAAACCCAGAAAGATTATGCAGACATGCACTGAAAACCCTGACATGCAAACCCTAAAAATAGCCCCTGAAGGTTGAATTCTGAAAGTCATCGTCTCATTTTGCATGTTATATCACTGCGTAGGTCTCAAAAAACCCAAAAAGAATCTCCAGACATGCATTGAAGAACTTTGCATATAAACCCTAAAATATGCTACTTGCTAAAAATAGAAAGTTGTTCGTTCTGGCTCGAAATTTGCAGACAAGCAGCTTGTTTTGGATGCAGTGTGACTGAGAGAACTTCAATAGTGCTGAGAGAATGCCCTGAATTGAACACTTACTAAAAATATTAAGTTGTCAGAACTAAGTGAAATTTTGTTGGGAACCTGCTGGAAGCATACTGATTGCAACGTGAAGCTCAGATTTCAAATTATTCACTCCGTTTAACTTCAAACTGGCTGGAAGAAAGCAAACCCTAATTCTCAAACTTGGCCAAAATCTCACGTTTAAGCTCCAAGGCGGGCACATCCCTGGAAAGACAGATAGCAGAAAGAGAGAGAAAGAGAGAGAGACAAAACCAAAGCCAAAAGACCATAATGGAGCAAAAATTAGGGGATCTCCATTTTAAATGGGGTGATGTGTGAAAAGGTCACAACAGGATGATCACTCGGAAAAGGGCACATTACAGTCCTCCCCTCCCAGCATTAGTTGCCCTCAAGCGATTGCAAGCCCGAATGTAGTAGTATTTGTTCTCCTTTACACATAGCATCCTCAAGAGGCAAGTCTCTCCATCTAATCAGGTACTCCTTGATCACCCTGCTTCTCAATCTACACTCCCTCACATCCAAGCTAGCATCAGGCACCAAAATCAACTTACCCTCCTCATCTAGTGCTACTGAATTGCCTTTTTGAGGCAAGATACATGAAATGCATTATGAATTTTGCTAGCTTCAAGCAACTCTAGCTCATACGCAACCTCCTCAATTCTCCTCACAATCTTGTAAGGGCCATAGAACTGAGGCTTCAACTTTTCTGCACCACTCTTTTTCAGTGTAGAGTGTCTATATGGCTGTAGGCGCAAGAAAACTAAATCACACCCTCAAAAGTCCTCTCAATCCTATATTTATCTGCATATATCTTTTGTTGATTCTGAGCACAGTGTAGATTTTCCTTAAGTGACTTAAGGATATCCTGGCTACCCTACATCAACTGTCTTACCTTGGGAGCTCTATTGTCATCAAATGCTATGTCTACAAAAGACATAGTGTCATACCCATACAAAGCACTAAACGGTGACATGCCTATCGACATCTGATAAGTAGTATTATAACAATGCTCTCCTAAGTATAACCACCTAATTTAGGACTTTTGTTGTTCTACTACATAATTAAGTAGATACCCTTCCACCCATTTATTTACAATCTTTGTTTGTTTGTCTCTCTGTGGATGGTAACTAGTGCTCGGGGACAACTTAGTACAATCCAATCTGAATAGCTACTACCAAAACACACTAAGAAATTTGTTGTCCCAGTCGTTGATAATATTCTTCGAAAGCCCATGAAGTTTGAACCTCTCTAAAGACCAAATTTGCAACTTGAGGTGCCTTATAGTCAGAAGAAATAGCAAAGAAATGTGCATACTTAGCCAATCTGTCGACAACTACATATATGCAATCTTTGCTTTGGACCTTCAAAAGACCAATGATAAAGTCCATCGATATACTCTCCCACTTTTGCTCACGAATAGGCAATGGCTGTCATAAACCTATGGGAAAAGAATGCTCAAACTTGTTCTACTGACAACTCACACACTCTCTGACATATCGCGAGACATCGTCCTTGAGACCCTTCCATGAGAATCTCTCCCTAATCTACCTATAGATTTTGAAGAACCCTAGATGTCTTGCTAGAGTAGTATCATGAACAGCTCTCAAAATCTTACTCTGCATCTTAGATTTAAGTACCAAATATATTCTATCCTTGTAGTGTATCACATCATCAACTACCTTGTATCTATCATCCTAAAACTTGTCGTCCATGGGCTTGCATGCAAATGTATTCTTGGAATACTCAACCACAAGGTGAGCCTTCCAATCAACTGAAATCTTTGACATAGAGCGAAGTGTGGGTCTCCTAGATAGTGCATCTTCTACAATATTCTTCTTCCCTTTAACCTATTCGATATCAAAGTCATACGCCTAAATCTTACTCACCCACTTGTGTTGCCATTCATTCAAATCCCTTTGCTCTAGAAAATATTTCAAACTATTGTGATCCGTTCTAACCACGAATTTTCCACCCACCAAGTACTATCTAAACTTTGTCGATGCATGCATGATGGCAACCATTTCTTTGTCATAGGTGAAATATAACTGCTCCACATCTCTCAACTTCCTACTCTCATAGGCTATGGGATGCCTATTTTGCATAAGTGTGGCACCTATCCCTTCGCCTTATGCATCACACTTCAACACATTTGATAAAGCTAACATTGGACAAATGCTCATCACCTCCTTGACCCTTTCAAATGTAACCTAAGCCTCATCCAACCATCTAAATGCTCTTTTATTAGTGAGATATGTAGGAGGTGCAGCCAACTAAGGAAACCACTTGACAAATCTCTTGTAATAACTGCATAACCCGAGAAAACCCCTCAAGTCAAAAATGTTCCCCAACAGTACCCAATCTAGAATGGCTTATATCTTCTCCTAATGCACCTTCACTCCATCAGCACCAATCACATGTCCCAAATATAAGATATTTGACATTCCAAACTCACATTTGGAAGCCTTCACAAACAAGGACTGTGCCTCCATAATGCCCAACACCTCATCAATGTGCCAGAGGTGATCCTCCCATGTCTTATTGTATATCAGGATATCATCGAAAAAATGCCAAAACAAACTTCCACAATTGCCTATTAAATATGTGATTCATACATGATTGGAAAGTTGCAAGAGCATTAGTGAGACCAAAGGGCATAACTAAAAACTCAATGTTTGTAGTGGCATCTGAATGTTATCTTATGTACATCCTCCACACGGACTCTAATCTTATGGTACCCTGAACGAAGATCAATCTTCAAAAGTATACTGCCCCACGTAACTCATCCAATAACTCATTTATCTTGGGTATAGGGTACCTGTTCTTGATGGTCTTCTTATTCAAGGTACAGTAATCAATGCACATCCTCGTCGTGCCATCCTTCTTTACCAAGACCACTGAAGAGGCAAAGGGACTAGACCTAGGTCTAATGTGCCCCATATCCAATAACTTCTTTACCATTTTCTCAATTTCCTCTTTGAATCTTCTAGGATGTCGATAAGGAGTGGCAATAACGGGCTTGGAGCCCTCCTCTAACTCAATCACATGCTCAAATCCATGATGAGGTCTACCAGGTGAAATATCTCCAAACACCATACTATGCTTATCCAAAACTGTCTAAATGTCCACATGATAACGCCTATCATCACTAGAAGAAGATTTGAAAGACACAAAACATTGGGCTGCCCGTGCAACCTCACCATGTCTAAACAAAGCCTCCATCCTCTTCATTGTCACCACCTTTGGTGCACCATTCGACAAAGCTCTCAACACTATCTTCTTGCCATTGCCATGAACTCTAACTCCATCTTTTGAAAGTCCTGATTATATCTGCCAAGTGAATGCAACCACTACACTCCTAGAACAACATCAGTCTCACCAATCCCAACCACATAGAAGTCATCAGAAATTGTATAGTCACCCAACCAAATACTCAATTGTGAAATATTCTTAGTACAACTCATTTTGAACCCATCAGCTACCATGACATTGAATCCAGGAAAATCCTCAACCTACAATCCTCTCTTCACCACTAGTCCCTCATCAATGAAAGTATGAGTTGCCCCACTTTCAACTAAACAGTAACATGTAACTCTTTGATGAGGGTTTTCATCCTCAATCAATCCTTGGAAGAACTTCTTTGTTCACTTCAACAGCATCTTTTAGGTGTGCAAACTTGAATAATGCAAATAAGAGCCCCACACTTCATTTCATAGCTTTTTTGCTGCTTTTTCGAAAAAGTGTTTTTTGCTCTTTTGTTGCTTTTCCGAAAAAGCGCTTTTTTACTTTTTTGTTGTTTTTTGAAAAAGCACTTTTTTCCTTTTTCTCAAAAAAGCACTTTTTGGTTTTTTAAAATAACTTTATGTCTAAGTACCCTTTTTCCCTAGGCATCCACTTGAGGGGACATAACATAACTTTATTAAATTAAAACACTAAAGTAAATATTATAATGCTAACTTTATAGCTTTAGAGTTTAGTGTAATAATTTATATAATCCAAACCATTTTGTGGAAAGCACCACCAACGAAAACCGAAATCGATCATGCCAAAAAGAAGCTAATGTTGAAGAATGGTGTTGAGTGCCACACGAGCACTTACTAAAAATAGCAATGTTCTCCAAGAACTGTGGAGAACAACCTAGAAGGCCTAAAATGCTACAAGGAGTGTCACCACAAACCTGAAAGCCAACCGAAATCCACACCACCACCGGATGCCAAGAAAACCCTAAATTGAGCTCTCCAAGAATGTTGTGTTGAATGCACAAGACAACTAAGAGGGGGGAGGGGTGGGTGAATCAATTGTACATTAAAACATCTAAACCCTCATAAATATTCAAATCCACAAACTTTAACAACCTTTAATCTGTTAGAATGATTTAGCATGAAAGCAAGTAACAAAAACTGAAACACATCAACATGCACAATATAACACCAAATTTACGTGTAAAACCCAAAAAAGGAAAAACCACGATGAATATTAGTTCACAATATAAAGTAATTGCAACACCAAATACAATAGGCTCACTACCGAAGGGCTCACTGCCCAAAAAGAAAGAAGGGTTCACTGCCAATGGTTCACTACCATATTACAGAAATGAAGAAAGGAA
This sequence comes from Sequoia sempervirens, assembly GCA_007258455.2. Classification (NCBI taxonomy): domain Eukaryota; kingdom Viridiplantae; phylum Streptophyta; class Pinopsida; order Cupressales; family Cupressaceae; genus Sequoia; species Sequoia sempervirens. The sequence continues at coordinate 199,033 of VDFB02322586.1, read as the reverse complement.
GAATGTTACAGTGAGAAATCCATCTCAATGCAACAAAAAAGTCCACCACAGCATCACCAACATATTCGCAGCCTTTCTGAAAATTGTAGACACCTTCTACTCACTACTTCCAGTAGTCTAACTCATTAAAGCTCACACTACACTTCACAAGTTCGCACTTCACACCTCTACAATTCACATCATACACACTACACACAGATCCTCCAACAACACAACACTTATTTATACCTTCTTCAACCTTCAAAACATTTTTCAAAGTCGGCTATGCACCTCAACCATGCAAATTCAAATTAGGTCGGCACCAAAACATTCCTGCAGTGGAAAGGAATGAAGGTAGACCACATCACACCTTAACTCAATCCTAAATCCACTCATAAATGCCACGCCACACTTTCAAAATCACCAAAGCAAATCTACAATTAGTGTAAACTCCTAAGGTCGGTTGAACCCGTGTAAACACCATCAAACATTTAAGTACACACTTCCTTTGATCCAAAGATGACTCACGAACAACAAACATCACTTGAACACAATCTAGAATATTCCACAAACACCCTGAAATCCAACAAATTCCTTCACAACAACTTTCACCTGAAGAATAAACTCATCCTGTACACCCAGATAATCTTCCACACACTGTAACTCAAGAAATCAACTTGCAGAGCACCAAACCACAAACAACTTCAACTAAACGTAGATATGAACTTTATCAACACACTTCCAGAACCGCAAGACCAAAAACCAAACTGCGGAGAAATACGAAGCAAAACCATTTCTCCTAGACAACACTACAACATAGTTTACACACTAGTGAACAAAACTTTCTTTGTACAACGATCCAGACCAAGAAACTATGGATATAACACCTATGAACACCTTTGATCATCATATCCAAACTGCACAAGCAAATCTTCAACATAGAAGAAATGCAGAGCAAAACCAAAACACCACTCTATATGCCATAACACCTCTACAACACACTGTTTCCTCTTTTATTCAAATTTTCTCAAAAGCACTTGGAAACCAAGCACCAAAGACACATTCTCATCATCTTTACCACTTCCTCATCATCACCAAACCAACTACAACCTAGCAACTCAACTAAACAATATCCAAAAAAAAAGCTTATCAAAGCAACACTAAAGGTTGACACTCGTAACACTTACTAATGGCAACATAATGAAACTAATTAAAGCATCATCACAACTTTTCAACCATCACCAACTGACATCAATGACAACACACACATAAGCCTATTGACATCAATGACAACACCAACTCCTCATACTTGCAATATATTGGAACTCTCCCAACTGACCTAGAAAGCTTCAAAAAACTCTGACAATTGGCCAACACTCACAAAACAGTATGACATAAAAATGGGGACATTACAAAAGTGACCCGCCAATGCTTTCTCCCCTGATATCGTACAGTACAATTGATCTATCAATTTCTTTCCTAAAGTCTTCCTCTATGTCGAATGTTGTGTTGAAGACCACGATTTGCAATTGCCACCTAGTGATGTGTCATACAATGTCATGAATGTTTGGATGCCTTCGTCGATGGTGACATACAATGTGTGGAGACCGAGTGATATGTTGAATGAATGATTGGAGTGAAAGTCATATGATGTGAGGAATGACTGGGCGCTTGTTATAATTTATTCCCTTCGCCGAGTGAAACCTTACTTTATGTTATCATACAATGAGGAAGGGAGACCATACAACTTGATAAATTTCTTTATTATCGACCCCTTTTTTTTATATTAAATATAGAGTGATCAAAACATACAGATCAAAAGAGTAGCAATTTCATCTGCAGATCAGAAATCCACCCCCCCGAACCATTACAAAAGTGAAGCCCCCAGGTCCAATGGACCATCCCACAAAACAGCAGCAAAAGCTCCCCCTCCTAAGCTACCCCTTACAAAAGATCATCAAGGATCATCATCAAAAGACTAGTAGTCCAAAATAGGCTTGCAACAAAATATCAGATTTACAACATAGAATAATATCAGAGAATATCAGTCAAGACTGTACAACATATATTAACATCAGATGTCAAAAAGGATATAAAGAAGTCTGCCGAATATGTCTATTGGTTCCTTGGAGCACCATTACTGTCTTGTCTGAAAGCCTGAAGGGCCCTTAAGAAAACATCCACTCCAGGATGACCTTCCGACCAATTGTGTCAATATCGAATCTCCATTATATCAATAGTACCATGTACATTCTCAAGATACTGCCAGAATTTATCCTTGGAGGGCTCCACAGTGAAATAAACCTGATATTGAGATCCCCACTCCAAATTAGAGGCTTATCCGAAACTCGTAGAACAAAAACCAACCTTCTTTTATCCCATTTCCTTCTCCTTTTGAATCCATTTTCATCATCCTTCCAGCCATTATTTGGAACAAATGTGTTTACAAGTCAAAATGACTCAAATTCAGCCATAATAACTCGACCATCAGTTTCATGTTTGAGAGCTAATGATGTATGGTCAAGAGAAAATTCAAATTAAGTGGTTGAAAATGATGCTTTAGAAAAAGGGCAGTTCCTCCAAAGTTAGCTTCACCAAGAGACCACCATACATGATAATTTGAAAATGGACTTGAAAGTGCACGCAACAATATCTACTTTTCTTCACGGGAATCCAGTGAGCCCTGTAACCACCAAAGGCCAACCTAGCCCTGCTGAACAGAGCAAACATCGTCACTAAGAACCATCTGAGCCTAGGCTGCATTGATCTCTTCAACTGAAAAGTCAGGAACACTATTCTTCTGCTGCTCCATCAGAACACTATCCAGATCTTTACCCTTATACAGACTAGGATTAGCTATCTGATCTTCTTTGAGTTCATCTCTGAATGCCTGCAAGGCCCTCAAAAAAACCTCAGGACCCAGGTGGCCATCCTACCACATATGACCATATCTGGCATCCATGATGTCAATAGAAGGATCCCTGTTCACCAAGTATTTCTGGAACTTATCCTTTGACAGCTCCACAGTAGTGAACACCTGCATAGCAATATTATAGAATATGAGTCCCTTGTAGGACTCAGTAAGCAATCTTCTTCTACCTTGAAATCGGTCCTCATTCCGGGATTTCCAAATTGCCCATAAAATCTCAGTAGAAAGGATATGCCAAAATAAAGCACCAGTTTTACTTAACTTGCAATTTTGTAAAAAGAGCAAATTCACAGAGCTTAGACCTCCATTACATCCCTAGATATTATGAGAAAAGCAAAACATATTCCAAATTTCCTTGGCAAAAATGCAATCAAAGAAGATATGAGACAAGGTTTCAAGTTTCCTGCATAAAGAGCACATCTCAAGACCATCTGTGCTAGCTTTATAAGGGAGCTTCTGCAGAAGCAAAAGCCATCTGAAGCAGGCCTTTTTGGCCTCAAGTTCCTTCTACCAATTTTTCAAAAAGATTTTATGCTAATGATCCTTACTCAAGTTCATTTGCCAAACTTTATTCATATGTTCAATAATATCAACCTGCTCAATAAGCATAGAATAAATATCCTTAGCCTTAACATTCATTATTTTATTACCATTTTGCCACACAAAGTCTATTATCAACCCCTTTATAACTTTCACTTGTAAAATTTAATTTTTTTTTAATATTGTGGTTTTGCATTTTTTATTTGACTTGACCAATATCTGTATGCTCCATGGTAAATAGTTTGCTTTTCGTACTTTTTAGATGTACCGTTTGTTATTTTGCATTCTTCTACAATGTCGGATACCCCTGCTGCAACTGTCTTCTTTTGCCAAACATGGACTACGTCCCATGCACATAAACTATCCAACTTTCCAAAATCATTTTTCATTGATTGCTCTTCACTGAGAGTTGTAGTTTCAAGAAAATTACAAGTTGAAGGAAATACCTCATAGTCCTCCATTTGCCAATGAAATAGGCCATGAAGAGAATATGTTTCATCATTCGAACATGACTATAAATCCAAAATTCCTTCATTGTTTCATTCCATCAGACCTTGACTCTTTGTCCATTCTTCTTCAAAGTCTAAATCTGATGAATCTGAGAAGGCTACTTCCTCACTAACAACTTGGTTTTTCAAATCAATTATATACTTTCGATCCTTATTCTCAATGAAGATTGTATTCTCTTTCCAATTGTGATCGGCTTTGGCTACCACCAGCCAACCTCGATCTAACAATGTGTCATATGCTTTCTTCCTTAATGAAATGATCACAAAGTTCAACAAAAATGTTTGTTCCAATAATTACCTTTTGTACCATTAAAACTCCAAGTACCTTAATACCTTGTTGATCTACACCCACTAGTTGAAAAGTTTGTGACCAAATGGTCGGCTTGCCAAGAATTCTCCAAGTGTCTTTTGGAAGTACATTCACACCAAACCCACCATCAACAATTGTATTGGTAAGATTCCTTCCAAGGATCTCCATATTCACCACTATTGGTTTCTTTGTCATGTTAACTGTCGATAACATTGGATCAATCATTTGGTAGCCCAAAAGCAAAGGTTCAGTTATTGGTAATTAATTCTCACCAGATTCTAACTAGGTTATAGCATGCACTGTCCCATTCTCCCCGATACAATAGCATTTTGAAGTTTAGGAATACTCTATAATAAATCCACTACTTTAATTGGTATAGTAGCTTGAAGTACTTGTCGTGCAATATTTTTCTCGGATTGTAATTGATTTGTTACCGTACTTGCATTTGCATTTGAGTGTCGCCGTTCATTGTCCATAGCATTCTCCACTTTGGTACTTGCTTCACGAAGCCTTTCTTTTTTTGTACATGGGTCTAGGTATACAACCTTCTTTGTCCAGGCATGAATAATGGCCAATCTTTCATTATGCCTTACATCAATCATCTTGACACTAGCCTTTTATTTCAGACATTCGGTGTCTTCATGATTTGCAGGGCCACACCATTTGCACAATAATTGTACTTTGTTCTACTTGTTCTGGGAATCTCTCGCAAAAGTGTCCCCATTCGCTACATTGTCGACATTGTATGATAGGGCATCCTTTGGGGTCATATTGAATTTGGCTTCATCCTCCTCTTTAATTTTGATAACTGCCTAAAGATGCATTATGTGGCTTTGTTGGAGTGGACTCCTCTCCTTGCGTAAAGAGTACTTGTGTACTAATCTTCAAATTGTACAGGCATTCCTTTATTGAATGACCCATAACCTAGCAAATCTCACAAAACATCTTTTTAGGACAATTACCTTTTGTGTGCCCCTCAATTTTGCACTCAATACACCATAGTTCTTTGTTGGTTTCTTTCATCGCCTTCAATTCTTTCATCATTCGAAGCATGTCCCTCCAAAGTGCTTGTACCATTCCTAATTCATCATCGCTATTGTCATCCGAACTTCCATCTTCCTCTATTTTTCTTTTAATACGCGAGGACATTTTATCTTCAATTTCTATGTCCATCACTCAATTGTAGGCATCGACATACAATGACAGAGGCACTACTTTCATTTTCTTCCTCAGAGAAGGAATCAATCCTTCTATGAACCATCTTTTCTTCAATCCATCGACCAATTGATTCTCTAATTTCACGAGTAGTTCCTTGAGCCTATGATTATAGGCTCGCACATTCTCATGGTTCCCTTGTTTTGTGTTGTACATCTCCACTACAATTTCATTGTCACCTCTTAGGAGTTTGAATTCCTCCTAGAACACTCTTTTCAATGCATCCCATGTGTTCTTATGAGCTGTTTCCAATTTGATATATGAGTCAATGTGTGATAACCCCGACCTCTAACATCAAGATTATTATCAATATGGCTAGTTTGACAATAATATAGTGTCAAACTATAAGCAGATAATGATAATCTATTGTCGTAATCCCTCAATACAATTTGAAATGCACAGCCAAATGTGATTGAGTACAAGTAGGACTACCCGTTATCAATACAGAGACTAAAAGAATTATTACTGGTATCTCAGAATTACAATGTTGAGTTTCAGATGGTATATGTGCAACAGATTGAATACCCTGTTGTTATTCATCTGTTCTGAAATGATCACAATGTTATCACCTTTGTTGTTCCTAATGTCTTTGTACTAATTTTCATTGAATGGCCTATACTCGATGGACATAACATAGTTGGAACTCATACAAGATTGGAATATACAGTTCATTGCAAATAAGACAACTTTAATAGTCTGGCTGAATATAGAACAGGGTATTATAATCTTCAAATTCAAGATTACATATAATAGTGCAAATTAATGCAAAGATGTAATCACTAATACAAAAATGTTCATTTATAACCAGATGTATGTTGCTAACCTGGTCCAAGCTGAGCACCGAGAATGTATCTGCTTGATATCAACGTTGACAGATATACATTGTTCACAGACTTCCCATTATACATCCCGCACAAACAACAAACAACATCTGATGGCAAGAGAATGAAATGATTGGAATGTTTGAGCCCGTCGATTCCTCTCACTCCAAGGAAATGCAAGTCGTGGTATTAGAAGTGAACGGTTCCATTCTTCTGCATACATTCATCATTCACAGGCACAGAACGCGTGGGTCGATATCGGAACTTTGCAATTGACAAATCTGTAGATGCCCGCCCATAACCAACTAATGGACTCAATAGATATAATCGCTGGTAGCAATAACGAACATGATACTGCTTTGACTGGCGTTGGAGAGACTCTACAGGGGCCGCAAGAGCATATGCTTCAGTATTTTCGTTTCCTCTTCACTTTTCAAATCCACACGTTTCTTTACAATTTTACCAATTGCGGCCTATATTCATCCCACTAAGAGATACTCCTGGGCCTATGATAACTTCATTCCCGTGAGATAGCATACAAGCAAACTTTCATGAAGACGGATGCACCTACAATACTCGACATTGGAACTCAGGTATGCAATGTCGAGAATATCAATCTAGCAAACCGTGATGAGACTTCCCGTCAATCATCAGTAATGAATGATCCCATCAATTAACATCAACCAAATATGACATTCCTTAGTGATCTTCATTCAACTGTGATCTATTCGCCTATGTAAACTACCATACCTAGGTTTTCGTCCAAGCATGGCTACCTTCTTTTGAGAATGGTCGTTCTCAGAACGATGATTAATGTCAGAAACCAAACATAAGCATGGCTACCTTCTTTTGAGAATGGTCGTTCTCAGAACGATGCTTAATGTCAGAAACCAAACATACTTCTGTGATGCCTGAGGAGTTCGCTCAATCTCCTTAAGAATTCCCAACTTCCGTTCCTTCAGTTGTATTAACTAATTCTTGTATCGACTTTATAAGACAATAGTTTTGATATTAATATTTTATAAAGCCAGATTTATTAATTAATTAAATAATAAAAAATGCCTTTTTTTAATATAAAGACAACTTTTATGTTTAATTAATTAATTAAATTTCTTTGATAGGAGAGCTAAAAATAGAGGGACATCACAGTCCTCCCTTCCCGGAAATTGCTTGTCCCAAGCAATCGCAATAGCTATGGCAATACTTGGGTCCCACACTGTAATAACCTTATCATGCCACAACAACCGATGAAGCGCACCACCCGTCAAACAAGTTCCTGGATTCCACACTATATTAGCCATGTCATGGCGCAACAACCTATGGACCACTCCCTCCAATAAACAAATTCCTGGATCCCACATCAATCTAGGACCCATGTTGAAAGTGAGAACATATATGTATTGCACCATAGGGTCATCATTAACTCCCTGATATCCTGAAAACTCTATATTCAACAGTGCAAGACAGCCACCCATCAATAATGAATGCATAAGAAACCAAAGCTCATCGCACCTTGGTTCACACATTGGAACAATATAATCAACCATGACAATACCCAGATCCCAAACCAATCTCAGAAACACTGCTCTGTCAATCTGCTGCACTACTCTAATAATAACAACATTATGCCCAAAGTTGTGAAGTAACGTATCAAGATCCAGAAGAAACAATGCACCAATCATATCAAGGCCAGGATCCCAAATTATCCTAGGTGCATAATCAATCATGTCGATCTGCCATGTGTTGTTGTTATAAACCCAAACATCAAATATCCAACTGAGGACCTCACTCCAGAAGAAGCCACAGATACCTCTAATGTCAGAAGATGATAGAAGCTCACCACTATGTCTACCTCCATCATGGGAAGGATGATGCAAAACCTTCCGACTTCTCCAATCAACTGCTGAAAGAAAATGCCATTCAACAGGAAGAACAATGATCATGCATGCCCCATACCTTGGAAGTAGAATAGCTCCATATGCATTATAAGGAAGTAGTGAATCAATAACCTCTCCAAGAGTGTTTGCATGCTCAAACAGATCTGAACCAACAATGCCACCATTCATGCATACTCCTTCATAAGCCGGTCTAAAGGATGTAAGCTCTACCATACGAGCCTCTAGAAAGGATAACTCCTCAAACTCATCATGAAAAATCAAAGGCTCAACCAAATTTTCCTTATGGAAATCATTATGTGCATATGAAGACATGATATTAGTGGCTAGTCCACTAATTTTATGCTCAACTTTACAATCACATCCCACACCTGAAACCCACATATCATTTACGTCATCAGGATCAAGAGCCTCCTCATCATCCAACCCAAAGAGTGGATTATCTAAAGTCAAGTCAGCACTTAATTCAAAAAAGAGGGTTGTCAACAATGGTTGAATATATATTATTAACCTTTTCATGTTCATAAACAACAAACTCATGAGGTTGGGAAAGTAAACTGCTGCTATCCCAAATCAGCATTTGGGATTCCTCCATGCTTTCTTTGGAGACACTAAACACCATCAAACCTTGATCTTCCTCTTGGTCTTTCCAAGTGAGAAGTGGTAGTGTCTCACCTAACTCATCATCAAATGATGTCATCAAGTTGCACGATGTTTCCTCATGAAGCTCCTCAATTCTTCCGTCAATTTGTTCACATTTTATACAACTTGCATTGTCATTTTGCATCTTGGTAGAGGCTGCTATAGAAGATGCATTTTCTTTTAGTCTTTCCTCCTTTTGCACTGTCCAAGTGAGGTCTTCTAGATGACTATGAGTAGAATCAATCCTTGACAATTCTTGTGCTATCTTGTCATCTATCATCACCAAATGATCATGCAATCTTCCCACACCAAAGGCTTTTGTTCCCAGCCTTGTATGACCACTTCTGATTTTTCAACATGTGTAGGAGTGGTGCCAATTTGAGAGTCAATGATCACACTTGAAGATGTATCCAAATCAACCTCATGTTCTTCATCAATTGCTGATACAAAATCAGACTCTAAGCAATCTGAAAACTCATCAAGCTTCTCATGGATGTCCTCACTGCAAGGTGCATGTGATGACAAGCAACTGTTGGCCAAACTCAAGAAAACAAAATCGTGTTCATCAATAATCTCTACATGGGCTTTTGTACCTTGCCTATTGCTTGAAGCTACAAACTCTTCCTTCACATCTTCCACCATGAATGATGGGACAGCATTGTGGTCAACCAGAGAAGCACCAATTAAGCCTATACCTTCATATGATTTATCAATCGAAATCTCTATGTCACCCACCATAAAACTCTTGCATTCCTTTGTAGATGCCTCATGTGTTTCTTCTTGTAAGATTACTCAAGATTCTATCCTTTTGCCTTCATGAACTGAATCTGTCTATCTATCAAGTTCTTCACATAGATTTTTGCAAACCTCATTTGTAGACATCATATCTACTTTCTTTCTTTGTTCCTGATATGAACTTGGAAACATCAAACCATCTTCATCAAATTGTTCATGTTCCATGTCTCTTGTATTGACTTCTTGCTCTTGCAAAGTGGCTGCAACACACAACTGATTTCCTGCTTTGTGCATTGAGTAATGAGCCTCACTCAATTGAAGGCAAAAATCAACAATCTCCCTATCTTTGTCCTCCACCAATTTGACAGCCATGTCTCTATCCCTTAGTAATTGCAAGTAACCATCTTTTATAAATTCCAACGCTTCTTTGATGGACTGCAAGTGTGTATGAGACATACCAATTACCATTCCTTTCCACCTCTCCTCAATTTGGGCTGACCAAATGAGGTCTTCAATATTTTTATGAGTATCATCCATCCTTGATAGCACTTTCACAATTTTTTCTTCCTTCACCATAAAATGATCTTCCAAATCTTCCACTACAAAAGGTTTTTGTTTAAGGCTGCCATGAACTATCTTTTCTAATTTGTCTTCATGTGTAGAAGGTTTGTCAACATTGGAATTTGCCCTTTCACTTGAGGATGCATTACACTCTTGAACCATCTCGCTTGTGGATGCATTACGATCTTCACTCAAGAATGACTGGGCAGAGTTGTGATCAAACAAGTGTTCATCATTATAAGAGCCTTTCCTTTCATCTTCATATACATCAGCATGTTTCTCAAATTCTTCATGAAGATTTTTGCAAATCTCCCTATACTCTTCTTGTGTAGATAGAACATGAGTTCCTTTACCTGTAGGTGTGGATGAAACATCAAAGTACCTAGATTCCTTTGAAAATGAATCCACAAAGCCCTGCAAATTACGGTTTATCTTGTGTTGTGTTTGAACAAACTCGCGATTTAACTTTTCCTGTGATCGAGCAAGGTCTTTTAATATTTTCTCCACACTAACCTCTTTTTCCTCTGTTGGCGATGAAGATAGCGATGAAGATAGGAAAGTAGGTAATAGTCTTCCATTATGAATTCTAACCATTGTTGCAGTTTGTAGTTAAGTACCCACAAGATTGCAGGATAGTAGCTCTGATACCACTGTGATAACCCCGACCTCTAACACCAAGATTATTATCAATATGGCTAGTTTGACAATGATGTACTGTCAAACTATAAGCAGATAAAGATAATCTATTGTAGTAATCCCTCAATACAATTTGAAATGCACAGCCAAATGTGATTGAGTACAAGTAGGACTACCCTTTCTCAATACAGAGACTAAAAGAATTATTACTGGTATCTCAGAATTACAATGTTGAGTTTCAGATGGCATATGTGCAACAGATTGAATACCCTGTTGTTAATCATCTGTTCTGAAATGATCACAATGTTATCACCTTTGTTGTTCCTAATGTCTTCGTACTAATTTTCATTGAATGGCTTATACTCGATGGACATAATATAGTTGGAACTCATACAAGATTGGAATATACAGTTCATTGCAAATAAGACAAGTTTAATAGTCTGGCCGAATATAGGACAGGGTATTATAACCTTCAAATTCAAGATTACATATAATAGTGCAGATTAATGCAAAGATGTAATCACTAATATAGAAATGTTCATTTATAACCAGATGTATATTGCTAACCTGGTCCAAGCTGAGCACCGAGAATGTATCTGCTTGATATCAACGTTGACGGATATACATTGTTCATAGACCTCCCATTATACATCCCGCACAAACAACAAACAACATCTGATGGCAAGAGAATGAAATGATTGAAATGTTTGGGCCCGTCAATTCCTCTCACTCCAAGGAAATGCAAGTCATGGTATTAGAAGTGAACGGTTCCATTCTTCCGCATACATTCATCATTCACAGGCACAGAACGCGTGGGTCGATATTGGAACTTTGAGATTGACGAGTCTGTAGATGCCCGTCCATAACCAACTAATGGACTCAATAGATATAATCGCTGGTAGCAATAACGAACATGATACTGCTTTGACTGGCGTTGGAGAGACTCTACAGGGGCCGCAAGAGCATATGCTTTAGTATTTCCGTTTCCTCTTCACTTTTCAAATCCACACGTTTCTTTACAATTTTACCAATTGCGGCCTATATTCATCCCCCTAAGAGATACTCCTGCGCCTATGATAACTTCATTCCCGTCAGATAGCATACAAGCAAACTTTCATGAAGACAGGTGCGCCTACAATACTCGACATTGGAACTCAGGTATGCAATGTCAAGAATATCAATCCGGCAAACCGTGATGAGACTTCCCGTCAATCATCAGTAGTGAATGATCCCGTCAATTAACATCAACCAAATATGACATTCCTCAGTGATCTTCATTCAACTGTGATCTATTCACCTATGTAAACTACCACACCCAGGTTTCCGTCCGAGCATGGCTACCTTCTTCTGAGAATGGTCGTTCTCAGAACGATGCCTAATGTCAGAAACCAAACATACTTCTATGATGCCTGAGGAGTTCGCTCAATCTCCTTAAGAATTCCCAACTTTCATTCCTTCAGTTGTATTAAATGATTCTTGTATCAACTTTATAAGACAATAGTTTTGATATTAATATTTTATAAAGCCAGATTTATTAATTAATTAAATAATAAAAAATGCCTTTTTTTAATATAAAGACAACTTTTATATTTAATTAATTAATTAAATTTCTTTGATAGGAGAGCTAAAAATAGAGGGACATCACACAATGGCTATCCCCCTGAGAGTTGTTGGAAATGCTCTCAGCCAATATGCTCTATCATCCTGACCTTTCGCTACCCGGATTATCTCACATGTTTTACAATGTCTTACAGGGTCCTTTGACACATTTCCACTGAACTTTGGGAGTTACTGTTGCTCTACATTTGGACTTGTTGGGGGAGTCACCATCTTGCCTCCCTGTTGCACCCTCTATGACGGTAACCTGGTTGGAGAGTTTCTTTCCTTGCACTCTCAAACATGCCGCGATCCTTCACTTGTCCCTCTTCAGTGTTCGTCACCCTCGAGTTGCCTTCAAGGTCCTTTCGATGCTTCCTCCATCCTAGCATTATCAACTCTGATATTCCAATGTTTGATTCTTCTGTTAGTGTTGAGTCTTTAATCTGGCGTACGGTCTCTATCAAACCGTCGATAGATTCTCCCTCGCCCTCCCCTTCAGTCGACTTTAATGGTACAAACGGTTCTTTGACGACCGAGTTGACAAGTTCTCCCTCGCCTTCCCTTTCGCCCAATAGCGAACCTCCTTTGTCCAACAATAATGGTCCCAATGGTTCGCCAATGGCAAGATTGATGGGTTCTCCTTCACTTTCTCCTTTGTTTGACGATGATGGTCCTAATAGTTCATCAATGGCAAGGTTGGTGGGGTCTATGTACACTTTGTCGAGGAGCGGTAGGTGTCGTGCTATTTCTTCCCACTCTCCATTCGTCCATTCTCTTGTTGTGAAAGTTCTCTTTCTCTCCCAACTATGGCTTTTGCTTACACTTCGGCTTCTACTCTTGGGTGGACTAGAGCTTTCCCTCAGAAACCCTTCGCTTTCTTCAACTTCACCCCTCAATCGTCTCCTTCGTTCTCTGTGTTCAATGATCCTTAAAGATTGTCTAATCTCTTGATGTTGACCACGTGGTCTCTTCCCGCCTTTATTGGGGTCCAAGGGCATGAATCTCTCAAATCTGACCCAATTTCTTGAAGGCAACAGTGCCAAATGTTTACTGCTATGTCTGATAAATTAAATACATGAATTAATAATGGAGATGACAATGCATAATAGATACATGCGTAAAATATATCTTTATTCGCACATGAAATTATTACAAAGAAGACCGAGAGATGGTCATCCAAGAATCAAATTGATCCATTGTTACACCCCGATTGTATAGCTACTATTCATAGGATGTACATTGTAAATGTTGAATCTTTCTGTTGAATAAATTGAATTGTTCTTGTGATCAATTGGATGTATCCTAAATGATTGTCTCATTATCTGATGCTTCTATTGATGTAAATCTTGAATGAAGTTAGCATATTGAGTTATGAAATAATGTTGTTCTAACTTTCTACGATGCTTAATGTATATTACTTGATCTTGAGCAAATGACTTCCGTTACCATGTCATGATTTGCAGGAAACAGGTTCGTACCTCGAGACAGAGGAGAGATATCACTCGGGGAAGAACTTGGTCGGGTAAACAGTAATGGATACCAACTGGACATACACACACAAACCTTAGAACTGTGTAAGCTAAGTCATTGTTCTGGTTAAAGGTAAGTCATCCGTAGGCTTGTCTAGTATCATTAGGAGTTGTGTCTTCTTCTGAATGTGTAAACAAGTGATGCTTGCCAGTATAACCTTATAAATGATAAGTTCTGGTTAGAGGTGGATATGTGTATTTGTACATACGAATACGATATGTACAAGTACCCATAAGTACATTCATGTCGATACAAACGTATTAAGCAGATGGATATGCCAACGTATGTGTCGATATAAATGTATTTATGGATACTTATACATGTAGTATATATATAGATATATATACAAGTATACATACCCACAGCTAACGAGATGAATGAATTATATATAGTAACGATATCTTGCCTCTGAATTTATACAAATACATATATATACATTTACATGTTTTCATATAAGTATTGATTGAGGCACAATAGATAAACGTATAATGTAAATGAATACATATGTATTGGTATAAAGATAAGTATTTCTATATATTTAATATTATATTAAAATATTAATATAATATAGTTTAAAATGTATACGATATTATTTAAATTAATAATTTAAATAATTATACAAAAACTATATTATATAAATATTTTAATAGAATATATAAAATATATTTAAATAAAAGAATTTACAAATCAAATGAAATGTAAATTAAACATTTTAAACACTTTTATAAAATGAGAATGTAAATCATAGAAGAGAATAAAAATCGCGAATTTCTCTAAATCGCGAATTTCTCTAAATGAATCCGTTGAAATATTAAAATTCAAAACTGAGCTTGAGCAAATGCGTCATAATTATTTTGAAGACTTTATCAAAGAATTAAAGATTTACAAAATCGAAATAAGGAAGAAAAAACGTGAAAATGCTTAAAGAAAATGAAAAACGCGCAGAGAAATCGCGCGACTAGGGCCAGGCGTCAGAAAATGGCTGAGATATTTCATGCTTAGCAAACAGAAGGAAATGTGGACGCCATTTGAGCAAGGAAAAAGTCTGAAATGAAAACTTGGCAATTAACCTAACTGTAAAAACGCGCCAGATTGAGAGCTGTCACGTTTTTAACAATCTGAACAAACTCGAATTGAAATAAGCTTCTTTGCTGTCTAAAATGGAGGTCGAAACCCTCATTATATTGCAACACGTTTTTAGTTTGAAACATTCCTCCACTTGCTGGCAGTTCTGGCGCCATAGAAGGTGGAAATCAGTTTTAAAATCAAACCTATATATACCTGCGTTTGGCATTCATACTCACACGAATTTTCAATCAAGTTTTCCTTGAGCATTTTACAGCTAAAGAGTGAGTTCGCCTTAGTAAGGAAATTGTTAAGTTTATGTGAAGTAATCTCTGAACAAAAGAGCAGTAGTTTGGAATTGTTAGTTAGAAAGTAACCTCTGAATAAGAGAGGAGTAATCAGGAAATTGCTAGTCTGCTGTGTTGGAGTATTTGTTTCAAGTATCCAGCTGAAAGCCATCTGAGTGAAGGCAAGTGAAGGAGCTACCTTCCAAACTTCTGGAAAGCTAAATCAGGCATGCTAAATTCTTTCTTTACATATTTTTCTAATTTTCCGAG
This sequence comes from Sequoia sempervirens, assembly GCA_007258455.2. Lineage (NCBI taxonomy): Eukaryota > Viridiplantae > Streptophyta > Pinopsida > Cupressales > Cupressaceae > Sequoia > Sequoia sempervirens. Next base: position 183,510 of record VDFB02322586.1, on the reverse strand, counting down.
TAATCTGATAGGTCTCTGAATTATAGTCATGGCTGGAAAGGAAAGAGTTTGACTGTCTGGTAGACTTAAATTGAATTAAAAAGAATATCAGTTTCTTAAACATGTGATAAATTGTGATATAAAAGTATCATGTATATAGTCTTTTCATGGTTTTTGTTGTCAATAATGTACGGTTTACATTATTTAATGGAAAGCAATCTGCGTAGTATTTAATGGCTCTATATAAGAGCATATGCTTGTGTATAGATAATAGTTACTAGGATTGAATCAAGAATATTTGCAAGTTATATACTACAACTAGATACAAACAACTTAGTCAAGTTATTGTATCCCTAGGATGTGTATATCCTGAATTAGGGCGTCAGTTGTAGTATCTTGTTTAATAGATTCATCATTCCAGTAGTAAGATGTTGTAGGAAGTCTAGGGTACGGACTACCCCGATAGGCCAACCTACGCGTAGAATTAAGATAGCCTTAAGTCAAGTTGAACCTGGCTAGTGAATGTGACATATGACCTATGTTCTTCGTTGAACGTAAACACTTTGGCCAAAGTAGTGTAAGGAACCATTTAGTTGTTGTACTACACTGTCAGTTCACCGTGATTCCGAAATACAACCTAGTTTGTGAATTGCCGATAGCACGAAAGCTAGTTTTGTAGAATCACAGCACTATGTCCAGTTGGTAGTCATTAGAGGTTACCCAACCAATCTCTTCTTCGAAGGGAGGGCCGTTCATTGCAAAATGATCGTGCGGGGGACCGCATTATAAGTCCGTGGTTGGCGGAAAAACGCTCGAGTGATGTTTCTCCTCCACGAACACCCGACGGATGATCCAAGACTTGACAGGACGAATTCCTGGACCTTCTTATTTCTATTGGTGTCAAAAGCCTACGGGCTATGTATGTATGTTTCTCTTCATGCTTTGTAATTTCATTTGGAATGAAATAGTTTAAAGATGCAAAAGATGTTTCTTATTTATGTTTTGAAAAGAAATTTTTTAATCAAAATGGTATTGTTCTTACTTTTATGTATGAATTGTAAAGTTTTAAATTTATCGTACAAGTGTTCTTTACCGACTAGATCATACTACTCTCCTTGACGATACACAATGTACTTAAAGGACATGATGGTTGCCAAGAAGAACAAAACCGTCAACAAACCAACGCTTATAACTACCCAAAGCCGACAACCAATAATAATAGACATTGTACACCAACTACATTCACAAACAGCCAAAGTCCATCAATGAGACTCAAAAGCAGAAATAATGACACATCTAAAAAATAAAAAAAGAATTAGGAGTAATCTCTAAACATGTCAATACAATGTGAATACAAAAAGGCCAAATAAAAACAATCATGTAAGAGGAAGGACCCTTGCCTAAAAGAACTGTCAAAAGTGCCAAGAGAAGAGGACCAATAGAGAACAAGGTTCTAATTTGCACAAATGTCGAGAGTTGGAGAAGAGCAGGCATCCTTGCCAACTATCACAAAAGGATCAATATAGAGTCTATTGACATCCACAAAATGGGTTAGGCCAAGAGAGCTCGGTTGAGCAATCCTAGGAGGCAAGGTACTTCTCTTAGCAACTCTTCTAACAACCAAGGGTAACGAGGAATAGTCGATGAGGATAATTCACAATATATGGTCTACTTGTGTGCTTACAAAGCTAGAAGCTCAGAGTTCTTTGATGGTGCAATTCTACTTAATAGCTTCCATCCAACAATTGAGCATCCACAAGACATGCAAGATCTTTATGGGGATATGTGACCAACATCACAACCAACAGACCTTGGGCATAAGTTATGGGATTTTAAGATTTGTTGATAGTTGTAACTTATCTCAAATATATCTCTTGTCAACTTGATCATTGGAAGGTAATCTTGAAATAGGACCATTAGTATTTTACTCTTTGTTTCTTATGGAACGTCAGGATAAGACAACTTGTGATGGTTTTAGGACAACTATAGGAATATGTTATGTTCCTAGAGGATTTAGGAACTTGAGATTCTATAAACATTTACTATTAAGAGATATGCAGCAGATCACAAGAAAATCTTATCCCTTGTGTATTTTAATTCTTTCGCACTATGTAAGTCTCAAAAATGGATCAAATTAAAGTGGTAGCAAATATAATGTTCCTTAATAATGTGAAACAATGAACCATGATATTGATCCAAAAACTTGCACCACTAGAGGTTATAAGGGCAAAATGTTCAGTTAAAAGAACTGAAGAAAATACTCTTCAATCATACAATTTAGATTTACTTACCCGTCCATAAAGACCAGTTGATTCATACAACATACCATTTCCACCATATTCAAGGCCCTGCAAAAATGCAACCATAATTCTACAAACTGATTAACAAATAAAGCCAACCCCTCGTATCATTCTACAAATTGATTAACAAATAAAGTCAATATCTCACATATATAAATACTATATTTATCAAAGGGTTACTGTTCAAAGATTTCTAGCAAGTTTATGTGATCTAAAATTCAGTGTCAATATTTTAAAAAGACGCTTAATGTAGATAAGTGAGAACTGTAATACTTGATGCATTAAAAATTCTAGTAATACTGAAAATTGAAAAATATTAAAGTGTCAACTAAGACATTATTATATCAATGGTTTATTTTTTCCATTGCTTAACAATGGACAATCACTTACTAACCCCAACAAAAAACTCAAAAATAAGTCTGAGCAATATTATTAACAATCAAAAAGAATCTATTGCTATACATGAGGCAGTTCAATGTGAGGACAAAGGCAAAGCAACCTCTAGTTAACCCTACTGAAAACAACCATGTTACCATACAAAGAAAAATACAAACAGACCCAAAAACCTGACAATGATATGGTGAATTTTGTCTCTTAGATACTGATTAGACTCATAACTACTACGACTTATAATGATATGGTGAATGTTGTCTCTTAAATACTGATTTGACTCATAACTACTACGAATTATAATTTATCACATAATTATTTCCCATAATGTTCGTAATGTGTTCTATTACATACTGTATATGTGATATAAAACTCGGTGTCAATATTTTCAAAAGAAGCTTAAAATATATGTGAGAACTGGAATGTTTAGTACATTAAAAAATCTAGTATTAGTGAAAAATATTAGTGTCAGCAAAGACATTAAAATATCAAGGATTTATTTTTTTCCATTGCTTAGTAATGGACAATCACTTACTAACACCATCTAACAAACTAAAATAAGTTTAAACGATATTACTAACAATCAAAAAACATTGATTGCTCTACATGGGGTAGTTCAGTGTGAGGACAAACGCAAAGCAACCTACAGTTTACTGAAAACAACCAAGCCGCCATACAAACAGACCCCAAAACCTAACCATGATATGGCAAATGTGGTTTCCTAGATATTGATTAGACTCCTTACTACTATGACTTATATTTTATTTTCCCTTAATATTCATTGTGTGTACTATTGTATGGCTTAATCCCTTATGGGTCAATCGCACAACCCTAGTTTGGTCTCTTTGAAAAGAAAGATCAGAAATTACAATACCATTTCTCTATTGGCTCACCCGTATTAGTTTCTATCGTTCAAGCCATTGGTATTGATTCCTCCAAGTGTACCTTAGTCTCCTAGGTGTGTTAACCTCTCAAACATAAGCCATCCATCACAATTACTGTTTACATAGTAATAAACTACTCTGTCACCTTCTGTTTAAACTTTCACCATATATCATACATGTGACTTAAGTAATAATGTCTGAATCATATCATCAAGTTTGTCTCTTTTCTCAGTTGCACTGCTTCCAACCAAATTCATAGGCAGCGATTCATTAGATTAGTATAGTACAAATCTACCACTTGGGTAAGCCTACAATGCACAAAAATAATGAAATGACAGTGTATTCTTCTTTTCTTTCCAAGATTTGTATAGTACAAAATTTCTTATGTTCGCTTGCAAGTTTTTGCCATCTTTTCTTCAAGAAACTAATGTTGAAAGTCTGCACCTCTCATAATCCAGGCTATTATGCATCATGATGGTTCTTCAATTGCAAAACTGCAAAGTACTGCATAACAGCCTGCGTGGAAGGATAAACATTTTGTGATGGACGAAATACATGTGAAAGGAGGTCAGGGAAAGGAGTATGGTTTGCATGTGCAAGACATTCCAGCTAAGGAGAACATTCTATACATGCAAGGTAGCCAGGTTAAAGAGGGTGGTCTTCATGCATGAAATGACATAATGATGGTATTCATTTATAATGAGGAAGGACAGTCATAACAAATATGACCAACATTGGAAGGTTGCCAGCTTGAGGAGGATAGGCATAACGAGGAAGAATGATCAATAAAAAGAGAATAGTCAGCACCTAGACAATAGTTAGCATCAATAAGATATCATGTTGTGGTGGATGGTCTTCCTGCAAGAGGCAGCCTCAAATAGGTGGGTGTCCTACCTACAGAGGACTACTAATCAAGAAGGAAGACTAGGTAAGATGGTCTCAGGAGGGTCTGGATATCCTGTTTAAGGAATGTGTTGGTTCACCTGATACACGTAGAGACAGTTTATCTGGTGATAGGTGTCAACGCAACATGTCTGGTGATGCAATGGATGTCAAGGTGACATATGAGGTGATGCAATGTATGACAAGGTGACCTACAATGGGATGAAATGCATATCAAGACAGGCTGCATGGCAACACCAATGATAGCAAATCAATCACTAATAATGTTTTAGTGTAGATTTGCCTAGAGAAAACATCCATTTCCAGAATAAAGTGAAAAAATGTACATTTTCAAGAGAGAGACCATAGGACAGGATTTTTCTAGAAGAATTGCAACGATGGAAAAGTGCAAAATGTAAAAGCGTGGAGCAACAATTATAACACCCAAGTTGGTGATAGCCATGAATATGCAGGCACATTGCAGCACTTCGATTGATCTAGAAGTAAATGTTTGCCCATGACAGAGTGACCTATTTTAAATTGTACTCAGATATTTGCTAATCAGTTTATAGTATATTTAGAAATGCAAGTCCTCCTAGTGTCGATCATCCTCATGGCACATCCAACAAGAATCACCAAATATATAATTACCAAAGCTGTTATCACATTATATTGAAAAAGCTATGTATGAAAACAATTATGTGCCGACTGCTTACATAATCATTATGTGATGGGTTTTTGTGATAGATGGCTAAAAGCTATTGTGCCAATATATTGGCTGCAGTACTTTCGACCTAAATGAGGTCCCTACCCACTCTTATGTCTTGATCATCTGGATTTAAATGTTAGTTACAAGCAATCATCCAAGAAACTCATCAGATCATCCTCAACTATGATCAATTACCTATGCTGTCATGTAGGATCAATATTAATCATAATATAATCTCAATCCATATTTATCTACATGGTGTGTATTGTTGGAATATAAAACGGGATATTTATATGAATATGGGAAACTTCAACATATGCTACATTTACCCCATTAAATTCATACCTCTTCGCTCCTATTTGAACAAACCTTAAATCCTATTACTTATAAAAGTTTAAACATTGCTACTTTTGAGATTTAAGTTGTCACCAAACAGTTTAATGTTGAAGATTAAAACATGCTTGTCCACTCATATCCTATGTTAAATTTGCAATTTTCTGATCATAAAACAGCAAGGAATGAGAGGATTAAACAAAATTCCAAAATCAGGGTTTTCGTCTTGACCTAAGTAGGCAGGTAGGGTTTGCATCCCAGCTAACCTGCTTGAGATAAACCTCAAAAATCATGCTAAATCCAGGTGCCCTCGCCCAACCAGCACAAAATATATTTATCCCTATTTAAATTAAAGTTGGCGCCCAAAATTCAAGTTTAGGTCAACCACCAAAAAGTTTTTTTTAATTTTATTTATTTATTAAAAATAAATAATATTAGTGATCTCAAGTTTCCACAATCCATAATGTTATTGGAGTGATTTCTGGATTCAATTGTGTGCGAATTTTTTGCATCAACGTTTCAGATCACACTCCGTGATCCATCATCAGGATGAGAGCTGAGAGCAAACCCTAAACACCTCCTAATTCACCCTATGCTCCATTTGCTCTCAGCTCTCATCCTGATGATGGATCATGGAGTGTGATCCGAAACGTTGATGCAAAAAATTCGCACACAATCGAATCCAGAAATCACTCCAATAATAAATAATATTACTATTTATATTATTATTAGTGTTTAAAACACTTTTATTATTAAAAATAGGTATCATTACAGTGCTAGCGTGCAGGGAACATGACAGAAGATTGCCTAATAGGTACAATCCACCTAATTTTAATTGTGTTTTTGCTCTAACATGTACTGATAGGGAGCCAAATTCTACAGAAGCTCTCATTTCTAGTAAAAAACATCTTCAAGAAACGCTATGGAAGAGGAGATATTGGCATTGAAGTAGTGGAAGACTTGGAATTTGGTAGATCTACTTAATGGAAGGATATCCATAGGCTGCAAATGGGTATTCAAGAAAAAGTTCAAGACAAATGGATCACTTAATGTTTCAAGGCAAGATAGGTGGCTAAAGGTTAATCCTAGACTAAAGAAATAAAATTCAGTGAGATTCTTTCTCCAATAGCTAAGTTGAGTTCTATTAGAATGTTCTTATTCATAGCTGCGGAATATGATTTAGAAATAGAGCAAATGGATGTTAAGATTGCATTCTTGCATGGTGATTTAGAGGAGGAAATTTACATGAAACAACCTGAAGAATTTGAGGTAAAAGATAAAGAGAATCTAGTTTGCCAAATCAAAGCAAATGCTGAAGCTTGTCAAATGGGATAAGTTCAAGTGCTAAAAATCATGGGGGCCATCATAGTGGAGCCCTGGGTTCAAATCCCAAAGGTATGATAAAGTGTTAAAATAGTAAAATCCAACATCCAACTCAATGAGCGCAGTGTATTTAACAAAGGAGCCCAATTGAATTTGATGGAAGAGATACCCCAAGATCATGGTAATTAAGCTGAAGTTTTTACCATTCAGAAGATTTTCTTAAATTGTCAAAATAAAAAATAAAGAAAACAAGCTACAACATCCAAGGGTGTCAAAAGTATATATTGTTGTGGTGTAACACTTAAAGGGTGCACATTGAAGCATGAACCATGTTTGCAAATCTAAAGAATGTGACCCAGACATATAATAAGAGTTTGCCCCAAGGTGAAATCCCCCCACCATAACAAGGTAACTCATAACTCTACCAGACACATGTCAAGGTTGTTGTACAATGATAATGGGATGCAATATGCATACATTCAAATGAAGTGAATGAATGATGAAAGATTTTGGTGATGTCCACGAGACCAAGCAGTCTACGGGACCAAGAGCCACAACCCCAGGAAATTTTCAAACTCTTTTCGTTGTTAGATCTTCTACGATAGATCTTGATCAAAAAACTTAAAGTTTTGTTAAGCCTGATTTCCTCAAAATCAAGAAAACAGTAGTAGCAGCTGCTCACAAGCTGACTATGCAACAGCAATCCAAGGAAGTGACCCATATTTACAAATCTCAAAAAAAATGCCTAAATGTAGAAGTGCAAGATGAGTGAGATTGTCGAGTAATGATGATAAGTTCAATCCCTCGCTGCAATAATGTAACCTATAACTCTAACATACATGTGACAGGGTGGTGGTATAATCAATATAGGTTCAAATGGCCCATGACTCTAGCAAAATGTGGCAAGCTTGTAGTAATTCAATAATGGGATACGTTTGAGCCCGGCACGGGTTCAGAAAAACTTAAAACGCTGTAATCTATGCTTAGCCTATTTGCATATCCATGAACTCACTCAATATTTGCCCAACCAGAAAAATTACACAAATAACCTATCCCAATGCTTACCCAGCCAAAAGTAACAAAATAAAAAAAATATGTGCCCAAGAATATTTTGCAGAAATTGGGTATGCTTGCCTGTGTAAAAGCTCCCGGATCATGTGGGTACTCGTTCACGACCTCGTAAGTGTGAAAACGAGCACTGAGCTCAAAAATTTTCAGTCTATTCTCCAAAATTGCAGAGGATTCTATCTCTGTCTGCCGAATAATCAGCGAGAAAATTACGATGCCACATAGCAAAAACCCTGTTAGGAGCAGGAGGATTAAACTACGAGGATTTATATATGTTTTAATTGGACTACAACGAATGTTTGAGGATTTGTTCATTGTAATGTCGTCTTCCTTCTTTTTCTTTCTCTTGTTGATCAGTGCTCTGGCCATTACATTTTTTTTCGAGCTGTGGCAAATCTAAGTAAATCTGTGATGATGTGTATCCAGAAAAATGTGCTGCAAAGGCCTTGTACAGATGCAAATGCAGATAAGACAAAAAAGGTATCGTTTTATGTTTGCTGATCTCAACGGCTTCGTAGAAATCAAAAAACAAAAAACAACAATCAGAAAAAATTTTATCTAGTCAAGGTGATGATGAGCTTACTCAACTTTTCAAGTCTCCTCCTTGAATAAACTATACCAAGAATCAGTTGTCAAGATATTTGATTATGATATTGCTATCGATTCAACCGTAGTTTTCGAGTCAAACTCATTGACCCATGTTTCATGAGTAGTGGTTCATCGGAACCCATCTCATGATATCGAATGTCCACTTAACACTCATTGCATCTAGGTGATGCTCACAGAGGTGAAGCAATTAGTGAGGGAGGTCATTATGGGTCAGCTTTCAAGCTAACCATAAGGTTAAGCCTTTGATTGTTCCCATTTGCAAAACGCAAAGATTTGTGCCTTATGAACCATTCATTATAGAGCCTTTAAAGCTCATCAATTGATAAGTAGGAGGTATTTTTCCATGTGTCAAATTATGATATTGCTATCGTGATTCAACTGTGTAGTTTTCGAGTCAAACTCATTGACCCATGTTTCATGAGTAGTGGTTCATCTGAACCCATCTCTCATGATATAATGGTCCACTTAACACTCATTGCATCTAGGTGATGCTCCCAGAGGGAAGATCGGGTCCGTCCCTGAGGTCACCCATCCCAGTTTGCTCCAGCTCAAGCGCTTAACCAAGGAGTTTTCTCCAAGGTTAAGCCGGCAGTTAATTACCCATTTGCAAAACCTTCAAGTGTTGTGTCTTATGAACCATTCATTATAGAGCCCTTTAACCAATTTGATATTTACGTGTTTATTCCTCATGTCTTTAATGACACCACATTCTATAATGAAGTGTTTTTCTTATTCTACAATTAGGTAGTACTAAAAACAAAAAATACACCTTTTCTTCTCATTTTTCTTTTGGCCATTTCTACCACCTCATTTCACATTGAATTTGATGAGAGCTAATTCTTAATTGAGCAATAAGAATTTTGGCTCTCCACGACATACAAGCTCTTATGTATACTTTTTGAAGATTATCACAACCAGGGTTGAACTCCTCAATATAATAATTATCCTTTCTCCCTAGCACTTTACCCATATTCACTTGAATAACTTATCCATAACAAAAGTCTTTATCTCTTTGTCATTTGTGGGGCATGCATTCAAGTAGATACTCCACTTACTCATCCATTTGTTGTTTTGTTTCATCCAAGTCTTATTTCTTTTGCTCAAGATGTCGCTAAAAATAACCTTAGGCCATCTAGCTGCTCCCATTTGTTCAATTATTTTTAAATATCTTATGAGATGAAGCATAGCAATTGCTTCAATAGAAGTTGTTCATGTTTCACTCAACATGATATCATAAAGCATCATGGTTTTTTTTTTTAACTTGCTTGTGATTAAGCGCTTTTGAATTTTCTAAATTTGTTTCCACTTTAAATATAAGGTGTTGCTAGCCCATAATTCACACCCATAGAGCACTTTCGGAAGCACTAAAAGCCCAAAAATAATTTGGATAGTTTTCCAATCTCATAGTTTTGCCTCTCTACATTTATGTTGAAGAGCATATAACACTTTCCATCTTCCCAAAGTTCTCTTCCTTCTACAACCCTCCCAACTAAGTCCATCACAAACATATGGGAGTGAATCGAAACAATTACAGGGTTGATAAGTAGGAGGTATTTTCCACAGTGTGTCAAATTATGATATTGCTATCAAGATTCAACCATGTAGTTCGAGTCAAACAATTACAGGGTTCACACTAGATTTCCTTAGTGTTGTATTTTTCTCTTGAGCCTTGAGGGAATATACTCCCTTATGTTTTTATGTGATTTAAATTATTTGTATATTATTGTAAAGAAAAATATGGTTTTCCCTGATGTTTATTTAGGTTAATTAAATTAAATGCATATTAGAATGAATTAATTTATATTAAAGTATTGATGTGTTGGGGAATTTATAGGTTATGATAATGTTAGTTTAGGATATTAAATGTGATGGATAAGGGTATTTAGCTCTTGAATTGAAAAGGAGATATGACAGTTGATAAAAAAAATTAAAGTTCAAATTGTCCTTGAATTTTGTATAAAAAATTTCATGGACTTGGATCTAACCTAGCAAAATGTATACTTCTTCTATATGGTTCACTATGATCTCTACACCTTGTTGATTGATAAGGATTGATAGTATTTTAAAATACTTTAGGTAGATTGTCAAATTGTTAGGGTCAAGTTCTCCTAGGTCATCCTTAGCTTCATGGTTGTGACATGATTGGCAAACTATAAGAAAACTTACAAGTGATCTAAATATTGATTTGGATGCAAAGTAGTGTTCCTTTTATAGCTCTAAATTAAAATATTAATATTAATTGCTTCTTATGTGCTATAGGATATTGAATAATTAGTGAATATAAATGAATGCTCTAATAAATGTCTTTAATGCTAGGGCATAACAATTTGTCTCACAAACACACACCAAGTTGACACCCAATAATTAGTAGAAAACTATGGAAAGCAATAATTTTGAATTTTGGTTCATCTCTATGTAATACAATATCACTCATATGCATTCCAAAAATGATATGGGACATGAAATGAGTGACCTAGAGGTAGGCAATGAATATGTGGGAATATAGGCCAATGGTAAGGCGGTGTGGTGATAAGTGTAAGTGAGGCAAGGGTAAAGTAAAATGCATGGAAATATGTGAAAGGAGAATTATATGAGGGATGGATATGATCTAAGAAGGAGGAAAAATTAGCACAAAAGTGTGATGCATGTTGCTATTTAATTGTATCAAAACATTCCCTCAAAATTGGCCCAAAACTATATAGGAATTAGCATACATATGCAAATTTCACCATTACATTTTACTCTCACTTCAAGGTGCATGTGAATCCTAACATGAATATGTATTTCAAAGTAAGTGAGCACTCACTGTAAACATGCATGAAATTAAATAATCGATCATAAAAAAGGATACTAAGGTCCATGTAAAATAATGGACCCCTCTAGATCTCTTCATGTGTGTTCATTTTTTGGCATGCATGCTCCATCTTAACCTACAAAATAGAGAACTGTGCAATGAGTAGTTTCTATCTCATAAGTGAAATAAACATAAAAGAAGAAACTTCATTGGATATCTAGGAAAATGAAAATGTGAGGTTAGAAAATTTCACCTGTATGGAAAGTGGAATGGTATGTTAGGCACTATCATGTTGTAGGATAGTGATCTATCTAGAAATGGTGATGAGTATTTATATTGGTACCTATAACTAATTACAAGATCAACAAAGGAGTGTTAATTATAAGATATGCCCCTCTTTATTTGGTTACATCCATGGAATGCAAGGAATTCAAGGAGAGGGAAAAATACTACAAATTTAAATGCAAGCCTATAAATCATGTAAGGTAAATCAATATCATCAAAATACATCATATAACAAGTAAGATCAAATCACGTAGTAGGATAAGCATGAAGTACATAGACTGAAGATAAATATCAAGGGATAAGGTTGCCCCTAGTATATTAGGAAAGGTGTCTCAACCTTGCATCCTAATGTTCAAATGTAATTTATGGGCTATAAATATTATTCTTGGCCCTAACTTGCCAAAATGATCTTTGACCAATTAAAGTGAGTTACAGTGACATAGATCTTTTCAATAAAATTGATTTTAGAAAGTGGACTCAATCAAGTTCCTAGATGAAAAGTTATAGCCTTAGAAGTTAGGCTCTCATTTCAAAAATGTAAGAGTATATATGATGCATAAGAGAATTATAAGAGGGAGTTGCACATGTTGACCAATAACATCTACAAACCTATGATATTTGATTATGATTTCCATAAAGCATCTTTGGAGGGTTTAAATAAGACAATTTGGAGTGCCCAAGTTGGGAGGATAACTATAACATTTTATGATGAATTCTTATTTGACTTCTCTTGGGATTTGGGTGTTAGAATTTGACTAGGATATCTTGGTAAACTTATGGGTGATGCTAGCTCATTATTTTTTAATTTCCCATAAGTGGTTTCATGTATTATATTATTTATTTATTAGTTGCTTGGGATGGAATTTGTGTAGCATATTTTATAGGTATTGTTATTTTATTGATATTATTCTAAATTTGAGTGGTGGCTACCTTCTATGAAGGCTTCTTGATTGTATTATATTATAATTGATATTATTTATAATTAATACATTACCTCAAAATTTTGGAGGATGGGTTTTTTTTCTTAAAATAATTTTTGAGGGTGCATCATTATATTGTAGTGTGATTTTATTGTGTTATTTCTTTCTTGTAAATTATTTTTAGATCACATTTTATGTTCATATAACCTCTTAAGATTAGTTTTGGAAGCATTTAAACACCTTATATTCCTTTCATTTGGTATCAAAGCCTAATCAACTTGACTCTTAGGTGTTAGGAATATGGTTTCTTATACTAGGCTTGGTTTGAAAAATCAATGGCACAAACTTAAGATGAAAATCATGTCTAGATTGGAGTTGGAAAAAATCAATGGCACAAACTTGATCTATGGAAGCTCAAACCATATGATTTGATCATAGATCAAGGTATGTTGATTGTAGTATCTAAACCCAAACTAGATATAATATCACTAGATGATTGGTTAGTGTTGGATATAAAATAAAGAAGCCTCATAAAACATTTAGTGGAAAAAAATATATTGAATTTTTTCATAAAGAATCTGCTATAAAATTCCTCAAGGAAAATGAGAGAAACTATACAAGATAAATCCCTAGTTAATCATATTTTTTATATATAATAAGTTGTAAACCTTGAGGATGGGTGATGATGTTTATGTTGTTGAGTACTTGAATTTATTCAATAGCATTATAATCTAGTTACAATCCATATATGTGAAGATGGAAGAGGAAGATTGATGCATGACCATTATGTGTTATTTTACAAACTCATGGGACAACCCAGCAATCAATATTGGAAGCATTGTCTCAAAATTGGTGTTTGATGAGATTGTGGTTGCTCTTCTCTCTAAGGATATGATGATATATGTTAATTCATCCACCAAGGACTTAATTTTTCATGGGAAATCTAAATAAAAAGGCCAAAAGAATGATAATAAGAGGTTACAACTGTCATGAGAGATTTAAGTCTCCTAGAAATTCCAAGGTTAAATGTTGGAACTACAACAAGATGAGACACTTTAAAAGAGACTACAAGGAATCAAAAATAAGAAAAAATTAATCTAATGATGATTATGATAAGTATTATCGGGAGGACATAGCTAATGCCTTGTCATAACCTTACCAAAATATGCATGTGAAGATGCATGGATGATGTATTTTGAAGCTTTTTCCACATCATTCCCCATCAAGAGTGCTATTCAAATTATGAGAAGATGATGCAAAGAAGGTATGCCTCAAGGACAACTCATATCTTAGCCTAGTTGGCTTAGTATAATCAAGATCTAATTCTCTGATGAGAGGATCAAATAGATTACTAGAGTCTTGCACATCCCTATTTTGGCACAAAACCTATTGTTTGTGGGTAAAATGAATAATGTGAGTGTGCAAGTGATCTTTAGAAATGGAGGTTGTAAGATGGTTCAAGGATATATGGTGTTCATGAAGTGGGTTTGATTTCGTACCTACTCTCTTTCAACTTGATGCATGCAATTACATACAATGTAATATTTATTTAGTGCATGTGATGTGTTGGACTCAAGGAACACTAAGGGGGGGTGAATCAGTGTTCAACAATTTAGACTTTCAATTCAGATCTTAAACCATTATCAACACATAAACAGAAATAAAGATGCAAGCACATAAACAAGATGATCAAAACACCATAACACCAATATTTTTACATGGAAACCATGTTAGGGGAAAAACCACGGTGGAGATTAATCCACAATTTATACTTTTTTAAAAGTATGAACAAAAGGGAATGCACTTGCATTCAGGCACACTGCCTAGAGCTCACTACTCAAAATAAGGCTCACTACCTTACAAGATGTTTGTGATTACAACAAAAATTGAACTAAGAAGATAGCATCTACAAATGCTTGGATTCAATTCTAGTGGAGCACAAAAATAGATTCTAAATCTTCTATTTGATCCTGCAACTCGCTCTACTCTGCTCTGCCCTAATTCACAATAATCTTCTTTTGCTCAAGCAAAATTTACTCAACTAATCTTTTGATGTTCACTCATACATCTGTTCTGCTCTTTTCACACATTCACACCTTCTCACCAATTCATCCTCACACCAAAAATGAATTACCAATATCATATATATATATATATATATCTGCTAGCAAAGATTTTAATCACTTAAGTCGACTTCAACAAAAACATGAAATATTCTCCAACAGTCGGCTCAAATCATAAGTTATATTTAATGTGCACCCACAAAGGTCGGCTAAGACATAGTTGGGACCCAAAACAATATTCTCAAGCTTAGAAACAATTAAACAACTACTCCTTATACATCCGCGACATGCCACATTCATTGAGTCGGCCATAATGAGAAAATAAACAGAAAATCATTCTACTGAATCTCCTAACTCGTACACCAATTGCTACAACATCACAAAACTTACTAATAAGGTAACATACATGCTTAACAAACTTTCCTGGGGATCCACAACACAAAATGATGATCCGATGAAGCATACAGATCAACTAACTTATCGGATACCCTGTTCTTCATGCTTTTTGTCGGTAACACACTGTCTTCTACATTTTTTGCTAGTATAAGTAGATCCTGATTTGGAGACCAAGATAATGACTTTAGTTGCCATCAATGACAACACTAGAATCCATAAATAATCTCCCCAAGCCATATTCCAACAATCTCCCCCTTTGGCATTGATGGCAACACTTAGTGAAAAATGACTAAGTGTTAGAACCAAAACTCAAAATTCCAAAACACAACAAAACACTACTCCCCCTTAGAATGTCAAGACATTTTTCACTGCTCTCCTCCCCCTTTGACATCAATGGTAAATATATTTTCACTAAGCTCTCACTCCCTGTTTCAAAAATTCAAAATTTGAAGTGCAACTATTGCACAAATCAAAAAATTATTTTATACTTATCCTTTATCTCTGGAAGAAATTTCTTCCAAGCATCTATTGCAGTCCCAATAATTATTATCAAACTGTTGTTTTCTGATGTCTGGTTGATGATCTAAATGAGGGATTATGGAATTGTAATTGCTTATTCCAACTTATCTCCTTTCTTCATAATCTCAATTTACTACTTCATTCTACATTCAGTTAGATCCTTCACTTTCCAGAAAGTGTCCATAAGAGTGTTTATGGTAGAGTGAACCTTTGCATGCTCAGTCCACAACTCATGAATCTTTTTCTTGACTACTCCATCTTGATCCTGAAACATATTGTAATCTTGACCAATTCTGATCAAGTCACTCTCAATTTTCTCCAACATGTCCTTGTATTTACCAACTACTTTAGGCCACTGAAGACAATAATTGTAGACCTTATTTGTTGAGTCAATGCATTACCTTAACACATTCATTCTCTTTTTCATTTTGGCAAGAGACGGCCTAAACTGCTCCTTCAGATGTAGAATTACGTCCTCCTCTTTCCTGTCTTGAGGCACAGAGTCCATAGCCTCCCTAATACATTCAATCAATTCTTCTGGAAGTACATTCTGTAAACTTTCCAATTCAATGTTGTTGTGCACAAAGTATCTGCCTAGAGTGTCCTCAATGAAGTCTTGTTTATATGATGGTCCATTTAACCATATGTCAGCAATCTTTTGCATTCCATCTTCCTCCTGAACAATTTGTAGCATCTTTGTTTTGAATAAAGCACCTTCCTCATTGCTTTCTTTTGCTATCACCACATCTGGTTCAACTGATTTTGGTTCATTTCTTAGAGTGTAATCATCAAAATCTTCATCTGGTATATCCACAATTACTTGCTCTTTGCCTTTTTCTGCAATTCTTGGAGATTTGTGTGATGGAGGAATGTCATCTACAAACTCTAGAGCCCTTTTTCTACTTCTTCTCCACCTTACCGGAAGAGGACCCAACTTCAACTGTTCTTACCAAAAGAGAGATGCCAACTATTCCAAATTTTCCCAACAACTCTCTAAATAATTTTTCATGAACTTGCTCACAATTTTCCAGAGTTGAAATGTTTGAAAATTTTCTTACAAACAAGTTCATTTTCCTTCCATACCACATTGTCATTCTAAGGAAAGCAATTCAGAAAATACATCATAATGCATATATCTAGGGTACCAAACTTGAAGGCATAATCTGCATCCTTCATCAATTGCACATTTTCCATCAATTGATCCTTCATCAATCCACATAGATCAAAGTCTTCATCTTCTATTATCATTTTATGCAAAATGTAAACTGCGCCTACCGAGGTTGATCCTTCCCTGTTTCTAAAGAAAATTTTATATGAAATTCCATGTGCAATGTACCTCGTTATTGGATCTTTGATTGTTGAAATTAACAGGGCTCTTTGATCTCCTGTCACTCTGGTTAGGGTTTTGACTTGTTCTAAATCGACTACTTTTTCGGAACATCTCCAATATTGCATAATCTTGTTAAATTTCTAATCACCTGTTTTGAAATTTGATAGGGTTTGTCCAGAGTAAGGATATCATCATCCAATATGTTCAAGATAAACTTGACCACTTCCACATTGACGAAATAGGGAAACTCATTCCAGATGTCCAAATTCTTATGTTTCGCACCTTCAAGCCACTTCAATTCACTGGCTTCATACATCCCTACTCTTCCTACTACTATATTCATCCAAAGTCACTATTCCTTTGATTTTCTTCATTTTATTTTCCATACCGAACAAGGTTTTCACAAAATTTTGAAATTCTACAAGCAACTTAAATACTTGAAGAATTTGCTACCGAATTTGTTGTACTCCTTTGAGATTTCACTGCAGAGGCTCTCCTTTTGTTCTCCTACAATGCAAGGTGACAAATGAGGGTTCCAATACCCTTTTATGACTTCATGTACCTAACCTTTTTAGCTGCATTAAATACTTTTCCCTAGGATTTTTGGCTTTGTTTTCTCAGACAACAAAAGAAAAATTTGTCTACGGACCTTCTGCTTCACATGTTCCTGCATAAGTGATCACTGATACATTTTCAAACTTTTATCACATCTACTAATTTTTTTTTGCATTTTGGTGCCAGCTACTGACAAGGGGCTAATGGATCTTCCTTGAAAGACTCCCCCTAGGCCAATGGCCTGAGATCAATTTTTAGAGGAATTACCAGAGGGATTATCAAAGGCAACTTCTGGTACGGGCTTATCTCCTTCATCAGATCCACTCTTCTTTACCGACATTTTCTTCATTTGATCTCTTATTTCTTCCACAGTCACTTTTCCTTTTCCTTTGTTATTTTTTTGTGAATTTCTTTCTTGATATACCAGACCTCTTCTGTCCATATTTTTGTTCCTAAAAAATCTTTCAATGTGACCAAATATGTTGCAACTATAACACACCAAATTTCTCTATCTAGACAACTCATTCCACTGATTTCCTCATGATCTGCATTGATTAGAAACATGCCCAAATCTTCCACAATTATAGCATTTAACATTTCTTAAACTGACAGACATACTTCTGCATTCAATAGACTTGTGACCTAGATTTTTTCAATTAAAACACTGACCAGAAAATGATGAATTGCTTGAATTTATTTTACTTCTACATTGAGAATCCATATGACCAAATTTATTACAAGCAAAGCAGTAACCATTAAACTTCTAAGCATTGGGTTCTCTTACCAGATACCTTCTGCCTTTGTTCATTTGATTTCTTTGTCTAGAATCCTTATGTTCAGATCTAGAGCTTTCTTCCTTCTCATATCCAATACCTTGTTTATCATTTGCACCCTTTTGTCCTTTAGTCAGCTCATCAAGCTTAGCAGAACTGATCCTGAACTTCTCCTTGTACTCATTTGCAATAGTGAGTTCATCTCTGAGAATAACTATCTATTTTTCAAGTTCTTGTTCATTGTTTCTGGATTGTTGCAATTCAAACTCCAGCTAAATGAATCCATTATTTACTTTGTTGCATTCTTTAGATTTTTCTTTTAGGATTGGACCAGATTCTCCTCATTCTTTTTCCTTTCTTCAATCTCCTTAGATTTATTTCCATAGATTCCATCTCAAGCTTCAAAGTAGCCTTATTTCTAGCAAGTTTTTCACATTCTTCAATTATCTCTTTTAGGGTTTGATTCAGGTGAACATCTTCCAAGTTTTTATTTTCTTTCTGCTCCAGCTGATCACAAATTTCCTTCCTCTTTTCTCTTGACTCATTAATTTTATCCTTCAATGATTGAATGAATTTCTCAGAACCCACAAGATTTTCTCTTAATTCCATGACTTCTACTTTAGACTTATCAAGATCACCAAGTGTCACCATAAGCTGTTGTTGAAGACTAGATTCCATTGTATTCCAAGATCCACCTCAAGATGTTAAACTTCTACAGAGGAACTGTGCTCTGATACCAACTGTTGGACTCAAGGAACATTGAGAGGGGGGTGAATCAATGTTCAGCAATTTAGACTTTCAATTCAGATCTTAAACCATTATCAACACATAAATAGAAATAAAGATGCAAGCACATAAACAAGATGATCAAAACACCATAACACCAATATTTTTTATGTGCAAACCCTGTTAGGGGAAAAACCACGGTGGAGATTAATCCACAATTTATACTTTGTTAAAAGTATAAACAAAAGGGAATGCACTTGCATTCAAGCACATTTCCTAGAGCTCACTGCTCAAAATAAGGAAGCCTCACTACCTTACAAAATGTTTGTGATTACAAAAAAAATTGAACTAAGAAGATAGCATCTACAAATGCTTGGATTCAGTTCCAGTGAAGCATAATAGATTTTGGATCTTTTGTTTGATCCTGCAACTCACTGTACTCTGCTCTACCCTAATTCACAATAATCTTCTTCTGCTCAAGAAAAATTTACTCAACTAGTCTTCTTATGTTCGCTCATACATTTGTTCTACTCTTTTCACACATTCACACCTCACTAGTTCATCCTCACACCAAAAATGAATTAGTGATCTCATATATATATTCGCTAGCAAAGATTTTAATCACTTAAGTCGGCTTCAACAAAAACATGAAATATTCTCCAATAGTGCTCAAATCATAAGTTATATTTAATGCCCACCCACAAAGGTCAACTAAGACATATTTGGGACCCAAAACAATATTTTCAAGCTTAGAAATAATAAACAACTACTCCTTATACATCTGCGACACACCACATTCATTGAGTCAGCCATAATGAGAAAATAAACAGAAAATCATTCTACTAAATCTCCTAACTCATACACCGATTGTTGCAACACCACAAAACTTACTAATAAGGTAACATACATGCTTAAAAAAATTTCCTAGGGATCCATAACACAAAATGATGATCCGGTGAAGCATACAAATCGACTAACTGACCAGATACCCTGTTCTTCATGCTTCTTTCTAATAACACAATGTCTTCTACATTTTCTACCAGTATAAGTAGATCCTGATCTGCGAACCAAGATAATGACTTCAATTTCCATCAATGACAACACTAGAATCCATAAACAATCTCCCCAAGCCATATGCCAACATGATGAAGAGATGTGAAAATCCTACAACTTAAATATTGGAGTGTACAATGAAGATATTGATTGTATCAAGTTTTTTTAGTCATGCATTTTGGGTACTTAAGTATGGTCTTAGATCAGAGAGTAGGTTTCCAAACAAGAAGATGATGTTATGTTACCAACACATGGGCCATATTAGTGAGAAAGGTCTAGAGACTTTGAAAATAAAAATTGCATAAAATGCCTTACTAATTGTTCTCTCGAGCTTAATTTTGGTATTACATTTATAAAAAGAAAAATTGTGTTAAGCTTGATTCTAGTTCTCATAATTTTTGAGTTGTTGGATCTTATTAATTATAATACATTTGGCCCTTTATATTTTCCTTGGAAAAATATTTGTATTGTGTATTATTTATTAATGATTATTCTAGGAGGACATGGGTTATTTTATCCTAAGTAAATTCCAACAATTTTGGTAAATTTAGGGATTTTATGTCTCTCTTGGAAAACTATATGGGTATAAACATCAAGGTTTTGAAAACTAATGGTGGTGGTGACTGTTGTTCTATAAATTTTTACATATCATGTAAGAATAAGAACATTTAAAGATAAGACAATTCTATAAAACCCTTAGTAGAGTGGAGTTGTAGAATATGAAATGGAGAGAGCTATGAGTATGCTTAGTGGATCTAGATTATAATAGAAAAATTGGGTTAGAAAATATTAAATTGAAATTGCATATTACCTAATCAACAAGCCTCATACATCAACACTTGATTAGGAACCCCCATGGAGGTTTGGATGGGGGAAAATCTGTCATTTCAACGTCTTTGTGTATTTGCTTGTGAGGTATATGCTCAAGTTCCTAAAAATAATTAGTTGAAGCTGGATAATAAAGCTTCAAAATGTATCTTTGTAGGCTATGGTGTTGGTGTTGAAGTATATGATCTTTGGGATCTTGTGGCTATAAAAGCTTTCTATAGTCAAAATGTGATTTTTACAATATCAAACCTTCCACTATAGATGAGCAACCACAGGAGGATGGGAATTTAATTATGTAGCTACAAGTAAAAACCAAGAATTTTTTAGAAGACACTAAACTAGAGATTTAAGTTGGACCAAATGAGGAGAACTATACAAAGAAATTAGAGAGTTTGATACAAGAAGTAGAAACTCCACCTTAGCTTTTGAGGAGTTCCACTCAATAGAAGAGGCAACCATAAAGGTATAACATACCTAATTTTAGATGTATATTTTCTTTGTTGGCTAACATTGATGATCCTAAAATAGTAAATGAGGCAATGGAAATAGATTTGTGAGTTTAATAAATTGGTCATGGATGAAGAGATGGTTGTACTAAGGAAGAATGATACATGGGACTTGGTTCAATTACTTAAGGGACATAAACCCATTGTCTATAAATGGGTTTTCAAAAATAATTTGGGCTTTGATTGTAATATTGAGAAAGGTTATTTCCAAGTTGAGGGAATAGATTTCAGTGAGATATTTTCCTTTATTGAAAAATTAACATATTGTAATGTCAACAAATTGAATCCTATGCAATTTTGTATTCCATAACCTCCCCTTAGATTAATTAAATTTGATAATGCAATGTCCCCTTCACCTAACCTTAATTTTGGCTTTACCCCTTTCATTTTTTATCGTTAAAGTGAACTTTTATGGTGAATGACAGTGTGTTGTGCAAACATTTTTGTGTCATGCGAATGTCCCAACAAAATTCCTAACTACATAGTCGTTGGGACATTAAACTTCTCACCTGTCCACGAAGTGTAACACCTCTGTAGCTTGCAGATGCCTTGAAAATGTCTCTTTGCATGCAAATACCTCTTTCAAACCTCTTATTCTCAAATTCATTCAATCTATCTCATTTTCTAGCTCTCATTCTCTTATTCTTTTTCATTCCCATTCTCTCAATCTCAAGTTCTTGTGTTTTCTTTATTGTTTTTCTTGGCGTTATTGCTCACTACATCAAGGCTTTAACACTATTGGCATATCTTGCACAAGCTTGGATGTTGCTCACTCTTCCTTTAGGAATTCTTTGTTTGCTAAAGGGAGGGTAACTCTACTTTTCTCATTGTGTTATCATTTTTTTGTAATAGTATATTGTTCTAGAACACGTTTATCTATTTTATTTATCTCATCTATTCCATTTTATCTATCTCTATCTATCTCTAAGTTGTTTGTGGAGGTGGAGCACCTACTTGGGGGTTTGACTAAGGAAATCCCCTAAAACAACCCTAATCAATTTCTCATTTACATGTGTGCAAGTTTTGAGGTTATTACTTCATGGGAGGCATCATTTGTGGACCTCTTGTGAGTTTCCTTTCTTCTTTTTTTCCATTTTGTCATTTCCTTTTAATCTCATTTAGTTTATGCTATTTTTTGTTCATTTCTATTTATCTGTGTTATTTTGTTAGCTTAGTACATCTTTGAGAATTTTGGTCAATGAATAGTCAGCGGGTTCATTGTTGTTTTTGTTAGTAAACTTTATTTTTGTTTGTACGAGACTACAACGTGTCATGGGGACATTTGCGCGTTGTGTTGTCATCCTTAGATGAGAGCCTGCTAGTTAACTCACAAGACCTTTGTAACCTAATCTTTTGGTCTCTAAAACTCTCATTCTTTAATTTTGCATAAAATATAAAATATAAACAAAATGCCCTTGTCTTCCCATCTTGTCACCTAAGCTTTGATCCCTAAGATAGTCAAGGAACATTCACCTATTTGAGATCACATCATTTTGGGGTGTCAAATTTCCTCCACTACACATATATCAAAATGACATCAACTTGTTTTTTTTCTTTTGATCTTTAGGTTGAGCTAATGAATGCGAACAATTTTTTTCATGGTGATCTAGAGTTGGAGATCTACATGACACAACTAAAGAATTGTAACAATAAGGGTAAAGAAAAATTGGTTTGTTGGTTAATTAAATCCCTTTATGGTTTAAAACAATCTCCTAGAATGTGATATAAAAATATGGATTCACATATTTTAGGGTTGGGATTTATCAAGGTGCAATTAAAATAATTATGTATACTTGTAGACACTTAAAATTGTCCTAACTGATATTGCGCATCTAAATTGGATCACTAACACCATTTTCATCCTGAATCACTTCTTTTCAACTGTTTAATTAAATAATCTTTATTATTCAATTAAATTCATCATTTTCATCTATTAATCTGATGATCAATTTTATTAGGTTAATTCATCCCCTTTCACACTAATTTTCATCTTATTTAATTAGGTAATGCAAATTAGTTAATTAAATTGCTTATGTCTTCTCATTTAATTAAATAATATTTATTATTTAGCTAAATGTCATTAAACCCCCTTTCATTAAATAAGTTAATTATTTAATGAAAATCCTAATTTCATCTATCTTGCACAATTAAAACATTGTTTTAATTATCTAAATGGATAATTTCTCTCACCCTCCCACTTGCAAGGGAATATTCCCCTGGAATATATTCCTCCATTTGAACTCCTCCAAAATGGAATATTCTTGTAACAAACTTCCTAACAACTTCCTAATTTTTAGGAATTGTGCTTTTTGAATCAATGATAGCCATTGATTAAATCCTTGATCCATGCCTTCACCTCTCATTGCTTCTCATCCATTGATTGATCAAATCAATCCTAACCATTGATTCAACCATTTCTCCTATAAATACTCCTCATGTCTATGAGAAATGGATCCACTTCCATTTTACAAAAGTCATGCTACACATTTTCATACTCACTTTCATCCATTTGCATCCATCTTTAGCATTTAGCGTCACTTTAGCTTAGTTTACATCCATTTTCATCAATATTCATCCATGGAATATGTTTAAAAGCTTGTTTCAACTAAGGGGTTGGGAAAGGGCTATTGTGAAACTCTGGCACTGTTATTTTTGATAGAGCGGTGCTATTGTAAAACTCTAGTGCTATTGTTTTGACAAAGTGACACTATTGTGAAACTTTGACGCTATTGTAATGATATAGAGGGTCTATCTTCTAATGACCCCATTCTGAACACCCTTCTTCAAAATATGGGTAAGATGTAGAGCCAATTGGTGAGCCTTTCCCAAGCCTCAACCCAGCCTATCTTCTAGCCCTTCTTCTGGAACAACCCATTGTCGATTGTGATCTTAAACACTCCCTTCCCCCGAGGAATGGAGATCCCTAAATTTGAAAAGTATGGTGGTAAAGGAGATCCCCAAACACACATGTTTTCCTTTAACGACTTGTGCACGAACTTCTTCCATCATGACATGTTGATGGCCAAACTATTTCCTCGATCTCTCAAGGACACAACGCTTGAGTGGTATTGTTCCTTGCTTGACAACTCTATTTTCTTGTTTGACCAACTTGTAAATCAATTCCTTAGATAATTCCAAGCAAACATCAGGCTGAAGATGACCTTTTCGGATCTCATCCAATGTAAACAAGGAGATAACAAAAAAATCATTGATTTCATAGCATGCTACCAAGTGCTCCTTTCACAAATCTCGTATCAATTGCCTGATTCTAACGTACAGAAGGTATTCATAGGGAACTTACAAAGGCCTTGGCAAGAGAATTTCACCCTTATGAAATACCGTTCTTTCTCGTACTTGTGTGCAACCTTACGAGAGTACCAACAGACGGTTGTCTAGTTCGAGGGATCCTCCTCATGCTCCCGTACTGAGGGAAATTCCATCATATCAATCTTTGGGAAAGGTAAGACCATTATGACTGTAGTTTCCACTGCTAATAACAATGGCCTATGACAACCAAAAGTTCACAAAGTTATCAAAATCTTATTCTTCTATCTTGAAAAATTTGTTGAAGGATAAGATAGTAACCTTGTCGAATCTGAAGCCTGTTAAGGAGCCTTACCCTAATTGGTATGATGGGAGTACTTATTTTCAGTAACATCAAGTTAATGGACATGATATCGAACATTGTATATGACTGCATCCTAAGATATAGGACCGCATTGAGGATGGTACCATTTGTCTCAATGGGAGTAAACAAATACTAACAAATCAGTGGCGAAAGCTAATAGTGAATTACAGATATACACAAACTCATTTCTGTCACATTCTGCTAACATGATTATTGATTCCATTGATTTTGTTGCTCATCCCAACGCCTATGTTAACATGGTCATGGTGACTTCTACTGCTCTACCTACACCCAGTTCATTGGACATAACATTCACATCATAGGACTTTCCCTTAAACAATAAACCCTTGCCTCTCTACATTCTCGCTCGCATCAATGGTAACATTGTGATAGGAGTCTTGGTAGACCCTGCAAGCCATGTGAATGTTATCATAGAGGAAAAATTAGTATTAAATTCATTACAAAGGGAAGAATATGAAGAAACAAAATCTACCATCTGTACGCATGATGGTATGTGTCTCAAACCTTACGGCTCGATAACTTTGTCTGTCCTGGTTGGACCGAGGGTTGTTGACATAGTTTTCAATGTTATCCCAGAGTTGGATTTATTCACACTAAAACTAGGCATACCTTGGCTAGCTTCCATGAATGGAATTGCCTTTGTTATTCACAAGTGTTTAAAATTCTCCCATGAAGGCGTCGTGCATGTAGTGCATGACATTGGATATCAGCGCTTAGCATCCTATGGTGGATATCCGTTGGATCACTTTTGGCCCTCCCAGTTGGTCTGCTTCCTCCAAGAATGGACCTAATTTATAAGAATTATGTAAAGTATAAAACTGGGGGCCAAGGACAACTGAAACTGACCCTTCTCGTGATAAAACAATTAGTTGCCTCCTCTTCCTGAGAGAAGGAGAATCCTGTACCGACTACTCTCTCTTCCCAAAAGGTAGGGGAGAAGTCCACGTCGACTCCCTCTCCTTCCCATAAAGGTAAAGAGAAGGTTGCCTTCTCCTAGATTGCTTTGTCCTCTCCCCTTTCTTGGGAAGAATATTGGATGAGTAAGCTCGACGGTTACCCGCTAAATTTGATGATACCTCCTTAGCGATGGCCCAAGTTTAGGATCTCGGATCTCCCTAATGAATACTCTGAACCATGGTACTACTTATACAATAGAAATAAAGGTTCCTGGAGGGAATTAGATCTGTGGCCTCCTACCGCTCCTGCTCCTAAGGCAGTGAATGAGAAGAGGCCACTGTCGAGGCTCTTCAGTCAACTCCCTCCATTTCTCCTCAACTTGTTCCTCCTGCTCCCATTCAAGAATCTGTTCCTTCGCCAAAAATGGTTGTAGTGGACATCCCCATGGTTGAGCAGGATCCTTATGTTCCTTCACAACCTCCAACCTCCAACTCAAAGAGTCATAGAAACTGCCTTGTGTGCGAGCACAAGCGTCGGAAAAAGGATCTCTTGGCTAGGTAGGCCGCTTCACAAAGGAAGGAGGAAGAAATGACCACCCCTGCTTTTGGGACTCTTGCAGCATCTTTCTCTCCCCTTCCTCCTGCTTCTCTTCAGTCTAGTTCTACATCACATTCAACTTTCACTGCGAGTATGAATGCACCTAACCCCCAAGGGGTGCAGGTGTTCATCACTCCTTCGGTGGAGTTTCCTTTGTTGATGTCCATTCCAGATATCCAACCTTTTCCAAAACCTATGGATATGATTAATACCTCGATTGTGTCTATTGCGGTTATTTCCTCCTCTTCATCCACATCTTTAGCCTCGTTTATGGGGAGTTCGTCTCCTCCGATGAAGGAAAAGATGGAGTGTGGTCCTTCTAGCAGTGAAGGACATAAGAGGAGTCCGCCTTCTCTGCAAGGTGGCCCCGCATTGACTTGTTTTGTCTTTGTGACAGAACTAGTCTTGGCTTCCCCTAAGTTTGTCACTGCTCCTGAGTCATTTAGTGAGCCTAGCGGTGAATCTCAGGTGCAGCTTGCCTCGTCCACAAAAGTTAGACACAACGCTCCTGTAGGGTGCATGTTTAACTCTATGGATGAAGTCCCGGACTTGTTAGTGATCTTCACAAAGTCACTGACCTGAGCTCCACGAGAGCTCGATGGAGAGGACCTCGAGGAGCCTTCCTCCTTAGCCCTTGTTGTGAGAGGGCCAAATGCTCCTCCTCTTAACATCCCACCACTATAGGCTCGTCCTCCTTCCCCCTACGATGACCTAGAGTGGGAAGCGAACAACCTCTCAGTCGATCAGTCTTAAGGGGAGGCCTCTTCTTGATCTTTTGTGTGTGTGTGTGTTTTGTGATGTGTTCCCCCGTAATTGTGCTATGTGTGCCTGGATGAATCTCGTCACCCTTGTTGGTGCTTGGATACAAGTGTGGTTTTTTGTTTCATAAACCTTCTTCTATTTGTATCACATTCTTCCATGTTTATGCTTGATTTTTGATAAATTAGGGACGTTGCAAAGCATTGGGGGCATTTAGGTTTCCCTTCCATGTTGACCCAATTTTTTATTTTTACTTTGTTTTTCATGCATTCTTCCTAATCTAGTTGGGGATTGATGATCTTTCACCTTGCACCGCAGTTACCTATTATGAGCTTGGACATATCTGACCCCGCTAAACCAGATCCCCCTATTCCCTTCATTTGTGTTTTTCTCCTTTGTTTTCTCTTTATCTTCTTTGCTCGAGTTGTCCCTCTCATGTGTGACAATGCCCTTTCTTCAACGTTTCAATTTTTAGAAGATGCATTCATCGCCAACAGATCTTTTCTCAAAATTCCTCACAAACCTTTCTTTAGAATCACATTCACAACTTGGAACCCTACCATAACATGTTTCCTTCATCATGGGTTCGTAAAGAAAGGACTTGGAAACCTTCCTCTAAAGTGGGAATAGCTTTGACCTTCCCCTCACGTGGGGGAATATTCTTCCTTTTGAATTCCTTGATGAAGTGACAATATTTCAAAAGGATCCCTTGATGATGGATCACTCTAATAAAGAAAACATCTACTTTCAAACTGTGTGTCCCTTGAGTGGACCCCCTTCTTCACGATGGGTTCCCAAGGGACCCCTTCTTGTCAATGGTCTGCGCGACTGTTTGCTTTCTTGCCTACGTGACCACTTCCTAACTTTGTGGAGTCTATTTTCTCAGGATTCCTCCATGAGAGAGATCTTGGGGGATACCTCCCTACAGGTCTAAGAACTTGTGGGACGCTTCCTTTCAACTTCCTCCATGCAAGAGATCTTGGGGGTGGCTCCCCTGAAGGTCAACATGCATGTAGGGTGCTTTCTTGGGTTTCCTCCATGCTAGAGATCTTGGGGGTTACCTTCCCCACAGGTCTTTAAGTCCGTAGGGCACTTCCTTGGGTATTCTTCATGTGAGAGATCTTGGAGAATACCTTCCCTATAGGTATGAGAATTTTTAGGGCACTTTCCTAGCTTCCTCCATCTGAGAGATCTTAGGGGACGCTTTCTTCCAGATCTGCGATTCTATAAGGCGCTTTTCTGGGTATCCTCCATGTGAAAGTTCTTAAGGGACACCTTCCTTGTAGGTCTATGGGCTTCTAAGGCGCTTACTTCATAGGGCTTCCTTCATGCGAGAGATCTTGGGGGTTACCTCCTTATAGGTTTGCTGGCATGTAAGACACTTTCTTTCTTCAACTTCATAGTTATGAGAAGCTATGAAGTCCTTCGCTTGCCTGCACCTTCAAGTTCGCCAAATCATGATTGGCTTCCTCGACAGTTCAGGTATACATTTCTAACCCTACTTTCTCTTTGATCTACTTTACTGAGCATTCATCAGTACTCGTGCTCGCTAAAGTGGGGGAAAAATGTATAAGAGTGAATTTGTACCCCTCATGCAAATTCCCCTTTTTCCCTTCTCCACTTTAGAAAACCAAGTTCAAAGGCTTAATTACATCTAAGCCCGCTACTTTTATCCCAATCAGCGCCTATTTTGAGTGTCGATGGGGGAATTTCTACCAGGACTCTCACGTGGCGCACAGACGTCCGTGTGGCGCAATTACGTCCCTGGTAGATTCTTGCGGCTTAACTTGCAAAGGCATTACACTTCTCATTGGGAGTCAAGTTGTAATGCCCTCTTCAGTCGACTGACCCGAATATGGCTATTTTCTTCATCTCTCCTTCATATTCACTCCTTGAACAAGCATTTCAACTTCTTCACTTCATTCACAAGCTCACTTTCAAACTCTTGCACTCACTCCATTGCAGTAACAACTTCACTCCATCACTTCGATAGAATGAATTGGGGACAACACCATTGTAGCAGAGGCTCAAGTACTCTCATTTTCTCCCCCAAGTAGCCTTGAGCGCTCTTGGTGGAGGTGGTAAGCTTTTATTTCCTCTCCTCTATTACTTGGTTGAGTAAGCACACTTACTATTTTGTAGTGTTTTGGTGTTCTCTATTATAGTACTTTCTTTATCATACTTTCTTCCTTGGTTGTCCATGGAGGTGGAAACACCTAAACGGGGGTCTGTCTAAGGCAGGCCCCTATACAATCACCCAAATTTTTCCTCCTCTTTGTGTGTAGGTGAACATGTTCTCAAGGAGCTATCTAGTGAACAAGTTTCTTTGTGAGATTCTTCTTGCCACCTTAACTCCTGCATTCTTGCTTTATCACATTAGAGAGTATTTTGTTTACTTAATCACATTATTTTGGCCCTTTAGCAATAGTTAGTTGGGCAGTTAGCTTGTTTTCTTAGGTTTGACGTTGTCTAGTCGTAAGAACGCCAGTGCACTTTAGAGACACCAGCGCACTGCACTGTCATCTAAGGACCGCGTTGTCGTCCTCAGGTAGAGAGCTTCCTAAGGCGTAGTGTTGAACCTAAAAATGGCTCGCCTAGCCCCATCTTGTATTTTGGGTTCGTAGAGTGGTTGGAGGACCTTATATTCCTCATCATTCTTGTCCCGCATATCCTAACACCTCGTTAAATTGAGGTAAGTTAGGGCAGCCTTCTGCATCTCGGCCCTCCGTGACTTGGGGCCTTGCATGTGGTGGTCCCCCTCTCTTACAGTCCTTAAGGATATCTATTTTTTTTTAAACAATATCTTTAAGGATTCATAATATTTGGGCTTATATCTCAATCCAAATTATTCCAAAGTTAACCTAAGAGATTATGTCTTTACCATCTTTATTTTCACAATATTGAGCTTTGTGGAAAGAAATTTGCTTAGTTGTAGACATTTAGAGTCAAACATAATCAAGACATTCCATGTGGTAAAAGCAATCTCATTTAATCAGTGTTTAAATCAATTGAACCCACAAAGCAGGTACACCTTGGTCCTATGTTCAAAAATTTTTATCTTCCAAAACAACTAAGAGAAAATAAGGAAATGTATACCAAAACATTGTATCAAAGTTCTACCATCCAAACATTGATTTCTTAGGTTTATCACTCCAAGGGTAAAGCATGTTTAAGATTTAATAAAATGGATCATTGTTAGATATTGGTGAGGGATTTTGATTATGATTATGAAGTGACTCTTGATGTATGTTGATTGTACGTTAGATGAGGTAGAAACATCTTCAATGTATGCATTAATGGTGAAATCTTGATCATTGTCTTCAACAATTATTTCTCTTTGATCAATAAGGTCTTGGATGAGATTTTTGAGTTTGATACAGTCTAACATGTCATGGCCTTTTATGTTATGGTATTCAAAATAAGCATTATCATCATACCATGAGAACTTGAAGCTAGGTTAACCCCCATTTAATGACTCTGGAAGATTGATAATTTTAGCATGGACTAGCTTCTTTAACATTGATTTGATCGGCTCCCCAAAAGGAGTGTATTCACGTTTGGTAGTGTTGTTGGATTTCAAGCTTTGTTGTGATTGAGGTGCTTGTTGATGTTGTTTTTGATATGCAACATTTTCATGTACATCCATGTTTTGATGATCAATCATATCAATCAATCCTAGCTTGGTTTTCAACAAAACCCCAAAACAGATCACTGAAATCGTCACATATCCATACACTCGTGAACATCGTGCAAAAAACCTAAAATTTCAAAACATCCCAAAAAAATCCTAAAACATCAAAATCTTGTATAGCCAAAAATCCAAAAACATTCAAAAAGTTTGTAAGGTCAAAATCCAAAACATCTTCAAAATCCCTAAACAGGTAAAAAATTCAAAAATTCAAAAACATGGTTGTCGAACTTCGTTGTCTCTAAGCTTGAATGTAGGAAAGGATAATATTTGATGAGTGCCTGAGACGCATTAGGTCATTCCTTTAGGAGTCTGTCACAATAAACTGGCAATCCATCAAATGTTCATATGTCACCAATAAATGATCACTAGTCAAAGTCAGTTGAACTATGTCGTCTTTGCGTGTATAACGTAGGAAAGGCTAATCTTTGATGAGCCCCCCAGGCCCTAGGTTAGTATTCTCTTGGGTCTTGGTCAAAACTCAAAAAACTTAAACATTCACATAATTTGAAAACATCAAAAATAGCCTCAAAACATTGCAAAACACTAGAAAACATTGAAATATTCTAAAAATTCCAAAACCACCCATCCCATTTCACTTGCACCCATAATAA
Source organism: Sequoia sempervirens (assembly GCA_007258455.2). Taxonomy (NCBI): domain Eukaryota; kingdom Viridiplantae; phylum Streptophyta; class Pinopsida; order Cupressales; family Cupressaceae; genus Sequoia; species Sequoia sempervirens. The sequence goes on along the minus strand of VDFB02322586.1, from coordinate 152,081 downwards.
ACTTCCATCCATAATAAATCAATTTTCACACTCACCCTTTGGTAACACAAATAGAAAACAAGTACAATAATCAACAAAAGTAGAACATTTAAATACAACAAAAAAATCAAACTCTTGATTATTATCAAACATGTCAATCAAACCTTATATCAACAACCTTTCAAACAACCTATCAGCCTACCACCATCCACTAACATGTCCTAGGATGCATCCTTCCTACAATGGGAATTATCATTGGTAATCATTTTGGATACTTATATCCTTGAAACAACATCCCTTTGGAAAGAGATATGAATAACATTAACTGTTTGTTCATCTTGATCTTTTTCTTATGATTTATCTTATTGCCTCATTCTGAGGACCTCTCGATGATGTTTGTTAAAATGATTTACAAAGAAAGGAATGGGGCATTGATCATTATCTTTTGTTTAATGTGATTGTTGGATGTTCTTGTAATATAACCTTGACGAATACTGGCTTTGTTTTGTGTAGGGAGGTTGTTTTGAATAAATTGTTGACTATTGTGTATGCTTTGGTCCAAAATGTTCTAAACTTCTAAAATACATTCCAACAAAATTTTTGTATGTCAGGTGTGAGCAAGGATGCTCCTATCTGTTTATAGAGTCAAATTCCATCACATTAGATACAACGCCATCCTGGTTATTGATACCTTGATGTAACATGTCTATGTGTTATATCAAAAACAAGGAATGAAATGATGAAGTATCCCAATCCCTGAAACAAGAAAATCATATTTCTCATCACCATATCTAATAAAGTTTCAAATAATCATAGGATTGTTGGAATTTTGAATCAATCTCAAAAACAATGGTTAATACATCCATCCTATTCATCTTATTCTTCTATCTTTACTAACATTTATATCCAAGTATCGAATTTGTGCAATATATATCAAAATGTACATGAGGTCACCCATGGCCGATGACTGTCTATACGTCATAAAATCCATCTTCATCAAACATCTGAGCTTTCTAAGAAGTATTTTTGTGTACTCTTTGCAACCGAACCAATCTCTCATCTCCTTGTCATGAGTTTGATTGAAAATCCATATTTTTTGCTGATCTCTCGAGGGTGCATTATACCAGCATAATTCCTTCCATTGGGGTAACTGATGCAGAGTAGGGAGGATTTCGTCCAACAATCACTATTCAAACTATCTCAAACAATCCTTCAACCTTCAAATCTCTAACTTGGCATTATTTCTCAATTCCTTCGTATTCCTCTTGTAGCATTCCAAATAGTGGAATTTAAGCATATCTTTCAAAATACTCTTCAAACCCACAAAAGATAAGCATTCTAGATACCCTTTATGGCATTCTTCAACATATCTAATTTGAAGATAGGGTTGTTTAAGAACATACCCTCCTAAAAATTGTTGCTACGTTGGACAATGGCTCAATTAGCCTTGTTTTACAAAGCAAAGCATCTACCAACCAAAAACTCTCTCAATAAATAATCTTTATTCCCTAACCTCAACCATGTCACAAATAGCTAGAAACAACAACTTTTTTTCACTAAAACACTTTCAATTTCACCAAAACCCAAAACCCTTGTTTAGGCCTATTTAGGCATGCTCATATAGGGGGTTATTGAATCTACAACCTCCAAACCTTATTTCACCTTACCAAAACTTCAAAAACATCACATTAAGTCTGAACAAGCTTATTTCATCAACTAGAAATGGGTTCCAACCATTCTTTCTACAAAACCCTACTTCAATTCCTCTTTTTTCACCAAAAACATGAAGGTTTGCAACTAGGGCATCATTCAAATCCCATAAAACTACCTCCCCTACCCTTTAAAAAACAAATAGACACAAAACCTACATCTAAAAATTCCATTCCACCAAGTTATAACATGTTTCACTGGGTGGAATGGCTTATATTTCCATTTTGCACTGTGAAACCCTTAAATTCAGGGTTTCATGGCAGTCAACAAAAAAATTGCAATAAAAACCTTGAAACTTAATGAAACTCCATGAAATAAAAACCAAAATGAATTTAAATTAATCCTCCATCAATCCAGGTGCATAAATGATCTTCTACAGGTCATACAAGGCTGTACTATATGCTGGAGCAACAAATTTCTATATGAAACATAGGGAAAAACAGAGAACTATTTTTCAAATTCAAATTATTACATCAACCAACCCTCAAAAAACATTCACAATGCCTTTTTAAACACATGTAAACTTCCCCTAGCCAAAAACAACTGACTCTTAACATCCCTTACACACTTTGACCCTTCAACTTCCCATTTTGCATCTTTTGCATTTTTTGCACTATAACAACTTTTTGCAATAATTGACAACTATACCAAAATTTTACAATATTAGAAAGATTATCCAAAAATGAATCTAATTACACCTCAAATGGTATATTATGACCTTATTACATGACATTAGACTCAAAACACCCTAAAACTATCATAAGACCTTATTTACAAAATTGCCATGGTGCCCCTGCACCCTACAATTGGACTGAAAAAAGAACTCAAGTCCCTTGACTACCATGCTGTAACACAAAAGCATACTTGAGCACATCATTTCTTAGGTCTCCAAATGTATTTTCACCTAGTAATACTTTCCAATGAGTCAGGTACTGAAGATTTGCATTGTCTCTTCCCTTTGACTGATTCTTTCTTTGAAAATGTTGCTCTACACTTGATGTGTGATCCTTCATCTGTGCTACCTCTGAAAATGTTGTCAAAATGGCTTCCTTATCTGCTACCACACCTCCTTGTACCTTGTAAAGCACTTCCTTCTTTACTCTCCTTATGTAATCAAATTGGCCACATCTCCTTGTAGCTCACCTTTCACCTCTTCAACTTTAACTTTCATATCTTTCCTCAGATTCTCTACCCCTAGGACCTCTGTTTTATTAGTTTTATAAACCTCAGATATACCAACCTTTGAATGATCATCGGCCTCTTGTGCAAACAATGAATGGAATACTTCACTTACCAACATAGCAAGATGATTTTTAAGCCAATCTTGAACTTCCAAAAGTAATTCATCCTTGACCTTCTCAATCTCATTTTTCCCCAAAATTATATCACTCTTCACCCCTGTTGTCTTATTATCTTCAAGTCTTGAAGTGACTGCAACCTCCATATTCTTTTCTTCCTCAAGCTTTACATACTCTTTCTTACCTAACATGATCACCTTAGCTACCTTACCTTGTCCTTTATCATCCTCTACCAATGGAGTCAAAGTAAAATAAATGCCATCTTTCTCTATCTCAAATATTATTTCTACCATCATAAATTGCATGTCTATCAAACTGCCATGGTCTTCCTAGCAGCAAGTGGCACACATCCATAGGCAACACATCACAAAGTATTTTGTCCTTATATCCACCAATATTAAACTCAACCCAAGCTTTCCCATTAACCAAAATAGATTAATTCTCATTCAGCCAAGACACTTTATAAGGTGTTTCATGAGGTACCTTTTCCAATTTTAGTTTATCAACCATTTCTATGGACACCATGTTATCAGTACTTCCAGAGTCTATTACTACTTTACATACCTTTCCTTTGCACTTGCAAGTGGTCTTGAAAAGTGTTCTTCTTTGTAGTGATTCTTTCTCCTTGGATGCTTTGAGGAGTGTTCTTCTAACCATCGAGGATTCTCCAACTTTTGGAGCAACAAGCTGATTAGGAGAGTTAACACTCTCACAATCTTCCTCTTGCACCAATTGAACTCTTTTATCACCACCAGTTGAAGTAGAAGCTAGTTTATCTAGAAAATTCCATGCTTGATGGCCAAACTGATTGCAATGGTAACATTTTCCTAAAAATATGCTTGAACCTTTACCTTGTCCACCAAATCTTCCTCTAAAGCCCATAAATCCACCTCTTTGATCAACAAACTGGTCTTTAATTTTGCTTGTATCTTCTTGATCTTCATAGGACTGCCTTGAACCTCTTCCTCTACTAGTGTTACGTCTGCCTCTTCCTTGTATTTCTTGCCTTTGTTTTAACTTCTCTTCTATCCTAGTAGCTAACTGAAAACATTCTTCAACCATCCTAGGAGTAGCAAGACTCAATTCATCTCGAATTTGAAATTTTAAGCCATTCATGTACATTGCTATCTTCTCATTTTCATCTTCAACATGACCAACTCTAATACTTAATTTGTGAAATTATTCAATGTAGGCCATGACATACTTCTCCTTTTTCTTTAAGTTTTGCAACTTCTTAAAAGTTTATATTACATGATCACCTAGCAAAAATTGGCTCTTAATCTTTTACACTATCATATTCCATGAATTGATTTTTGTTTTTCCCTTTTTCTCTCTTTCCTCTTGAACATAGTTCCACCATGTTAGAGCAGGACCTTTCAACTTAGTCTTAGAAAACTTTACCTTAATGATCATTTGCAACATCCTTGTATTCAAAGTAATTGTCCATTGCATTAATCCAATATAGTACTTCTTTTGCATCCAACTTTCCACCATACATTGGAAAATCTATTTTCTCACCATAAATCTCCTTTGACAGCCTTCAACATTTTCACCATCCTTCTCTCATCAGGGTCCAACTCATCATCTCCCTGGACTCCTCTTGGAGGGTTTTCATTCTCACCCTCTTCCTCTTCCTCTCAGTCACTTTCCTCTTTAGTGGTCTTTCCTCTTCTTTGCTTTGTCTCCAATCCTACAAATCTGGCTAAAAGTGCTTCTTGTGATTCCTTTAACAACCTTATTTCCCTACCAAGGGATCCACTTCCTTTAGGAGGCTTCTGGTCCTTTCAAATTATAAATTTTCCCTCTTCAAATTACAACCTTTCTCCTTCAAGAGATCTAGACCTATGCTCTGATACCACTTGATATAGAGCAGGGAGGAGTTTGTCTAACAATCACTATTCAAACTATCTCAAACAATCCTTCAACCTTCGAAACTCTAACTTGGCATTGTTGGCAAAACAAGAATAGACAACTGAGAGGGGGGTGAATCTGTTGTCTCAAAATATTTAAACTTTTCAAACTTAACTTAATCTCAGACCTGATTAATGAACAATAAACCATAAACCATCAGCACATCAAAAACATAGAGAACACCAAATTTTTTTTACGTGGAAACCCTGTTAGGGGAAAAACCACGGTGAATGTTAGTCCACAATATTACCCTGTTAAAAGTATAAAAAAGAATAATGGGAATGCACATGCATTTAGTAACACTACCTATAGCTCATTGCTCAAATACAAGAGGGCTCACTGCCCAAAGAAGACACACTGTCTTACAGAAATTTGGATTAGATCCGTAGGGTATGAACTGAGAAAATAGCTTCTACAAAAGCCTGATTACAATTTCGGTTAAGCACAGAAACACTCCTTCACACTTCACTCAAACTTCTTCACACTCTGCTTTGCAATCAAATGATTTGATCACTATTCACACATTTTCTCTTCCTCTACTCTCACACACTCTTATGCACACTTCACTTTGCTCAAACAATCGCTCTTATATATCTGCAACATGAATTACATCAACAACTTCGTCGGACAAAATAAAATATGAAATATAAAACATATACACAATGTCAGTCCAACTTTACAAGTAAATTTTCAATGTGAATCAAACACCGTCAACCAATATGTAACGAATAATTAAAACAACCTCCTCGAGTGCACCAAACATTCAAATTTTAATCTCCAAGGATCCACAACACGTTACAACCACCATGTCGACCAAGAACATAAAAACCCGAATGCACAAGAGAAAAATCACCAACCATGAACACACCGATCAAAGTGGATGTGCAATAGAGATAGAGCATGATCTAGAAACATCCACAACCACCATAAAAAACTAGAGAATCATCCACAACAACTGAACTTACAAAATCACTTGATCTTTATTTAGGAACACAACCTGAAGTAGCAGAAAAACTGTTAGAATACAAATCTTCATAACTTGCTCAAGACTTCATGTTGACCTCTGAAACCTCCAGTGGATAAAATAGATACACTCATCAAGAAACCCTTTAGTCCATAACAAATGATCATCAACATACAAATCACACTGACAAACTGATCTTCACTTCTCCACTAACAACCTATAACACTTCTTATTACAATTTTCTCAATATCCTCAACATATACAACCTTCAATACATCAATTCTAATAGTGTTAAAATCAATGCAAACCACATATCAACAACACAACCACAACATCCAATAGGAATTATTTCTCAATTCCTTCATATTCCTCTTGTAGCATTCCAAACAGTGGAATTTAAGCATATCTTTCAAAATACTCTTCAAACCCACAAAAAGATAAGCATTCTAGATACCCTTTATGACATTCTTCAGCATATCTAATTTGAAGATAGGGTTGTTTCATAACGTACCCTCCTAAAAATTGTTGCTACGCTGGACAGTGGCTCAATTAACCCTATTTTACAAAGCATCTACCAACCAAACACTCTCCCAATCAAGAATATATGTTCTTTGACCTCAACCATGTCACAAAAAGTCAAAAACAACAACTTTTGTTCACTGAAACACTTTCCAATTCACCAAAACTCAAAACCCTTATTTAGGCCTATTTAGGCATTCTCATATAGGGGGTTATTGAATCTACAACCTCCAAACCTTATTTCACCTTACAAAAAATTAAAACACATCACATTAAGTCTGCACAAGCTTATTTCATCAACTAGAAAGGGGTTCCAACCATTCTTTCTGCAAAACCCTACTTCAATTCCTCTTTTTTCACCAAAAACATGAAGGTTTGCAACTAGGGCATCATTCAATCCCATCAAACTACCTCCCCTACCCATGCAAAAAAATAGACACAAAAAATACATCTAATAGTGTCATTCCACCAAGTTATAACATGTTTCACTAGGTGGAATGGCTTATGTTTCCATTTTACACTGCGAAACCCTCAAATTTAGGGTTTCTTGGCAATCAATAGAAAAAGTGCAATAAAAACCTTGAAACTTAATGAAACTCTATGAAATGAAATCCAAAATGAATTTAAATCAATCCTCCATCAATCCAAGTACATAAACTATCTTCTACAGGTCGTACAAGGCTGTACTGTACGACAGAGCAACAAATTTCTATATGAAATGCAGGAAAAAACAAAGAATTATACTTCAAATTCAAATTACTACATCAACCAACCCTCAACCAATGTTCACAATACCTTTTTAAACACATCTAAACTTCCCCTAACTAAAAACAATTGACACTTAACATCCCTTACACACTTTGACCCTTCAACTTCCCATTTTGCATCTTTTGCATTTTTTGCACTATGACAACTTTTTGCAAGAATTGGCAACTTTACCAAGATTTTACAATATTAGCAAGAATATCCCCAAATGACTCTAATTACACCTCAAATGGTCTATTATGACCTTATTACATGACATTAGACTCAAAACACCCTAAAACTATTATAAGACCTGTTGATGGTGCCAAGTTGACCCACAACATGTAGGTAAGATAAAAGTGAAATATCTCAGCTCTCCTGAAAAAGACAATCAACAATCAAACTGATCACCTTTCAAGGTCTTTGATGTTGGTTCACAACATATGATTCACGAAGTGGTCAATATGGCTGTAATGTTCAAGGGGCCTGCTGGTTTTGAGCTTCTGGATTGTTATGAGATCAAACATATATTTAAACCTACTTTAACCGGTGGTTTTAAAGAAACATAAAAAGATAGATTAAAGCTTTTAAACTGAAGAGAATGTTGATTCATCCAACTAATCAAACTTGTTACCTTCCAAGGAATTCCTAAACTGAAACTATAGTATAAAGTTAACTTGTAATTAATACAAAGTTTCATTCATTCACAGTGCAAACTTTTAACAGTAGATTGCAAATCATCATTTAAACAAAACATAAGATAAAAAATTCATTCCTTCAAAGCTTTCCAAATCAAATAATTAACCCAAGATAAATACCATTCTGGAGCACAATATGAAGTAGATTTAAATCTGGCTGCTTCTACTATTGGTGAAACAAATAAACAACATTTACAAATTTGGCAAGATCACCAGTGTACAAAAAACCCATGTCTTCGAATTATCTCCATCTATACTAAGAAAATCTGGAAGATACATCACCTCCTCTTCCTATTGACCTAAAAATGTCTAACTTCCTGCAAAACCCTAGCTTGCTAACCTTTCTTAACCCTAACTTGTCTATTCTTAACCAAAAGAAAAGAAGATCTAAAAACAAAAGATCCTTTTTATCTCTCTATTTTTCTATCTATATCTCTCCCTCTTATAAAGAGGCGAAAATGCCATATATACCAAACGCGCCAAAAATGAGTCGGCCCCATTTTAGCATTTAAAATATAAGTTAGTTACAGAAACGGGTTTGAACAAAGTCAATGATGCATTAAATGCATGCATTATGTTCAATTCAGCGAAAGATTGCTCTCAGGCATGGTTTCCAGATCTTTTACAACCACCATCATTAACTCGCAGCCCTCATGTCCGCCATTAAGACATCACGCATTTCATCCTCGACCTTGAAAATTGCTCCCGCAAAGCTGCTTTGAATGTTCTGAAGCACTGTCATTAATGTCGATCTACTTTTTCCAGTAGACATCCCATTTGTCATTTAACACTCGCAGCTTCTTCCTCTCTGTCTAGATCTTTCTGCAAGTTAATTTACAGCAGTAGAATCAATGATCAACCTTGTACAAAACATTCCGGTTACAATGCTCTCTGAATTAAATTCATACACACTGATCACACACCACTGTTCACCGAACTGATCATCATCTTCGATTACCGAGTATATCCATATCACTCACAGTCTGTTGATCTTCCTCATAGGAATAGTCACAACAGTTTAACTGCCAACGGTTCACCTTCAGCTTCCTCTGATTGATTGAACACATACCACGTAGGATCTTTAGATGGTCAAAAGTCGTTCAAGCAGAATCGCATGTCGGTGAGACACTAGCCATGTCTCTCTGATGCTACAATGCTCCACTGACGCTATCGTCATAACTTACAACTATTGGCAAGAGGTCATAACGAGTTGCAAGATTCATACCGATATCCAAGACCATCGCCCAGACTATCGCTATCAGCAAGATCAGTGAGACCTCCCACCAAAGTCCACAGTAGACTCATCGACAAGACTATCGCATTCGCTATGAGTCATATAGAGCCCTTAAGTCACACCGAAGAGTTAAACCATCGACGAGAGATCCTCAGTCGGTAAGAGTCTCTGAAGGTCACACCTCTCCTCGATGCTACCTATCACCAGGAGTCTCACCGAAGACATATATACCCATCGGCGAGACCACAACCATCGACAGGAGGTCATACCGAGTGTAAACCTTTCGGCCAAGAGTCTCCCCGATGACAACCTTGTGAACAACTATCGGCGAGAGTTATCCTCGAGCGGAGAGAGATAGAAAAACTCACGGCGATTGAAATGTCTTGGCGACCTGAGCATTTCAAATGAATAGAACACAATTGCTAGTCGACAAGACCTCCAGAGGGTCTCACCGACTTTACTCTTTCAAGAGTTTCATGCCAATAAGATTGAGGCATGTTTTCCAATAGACTTCCTTGAGAAACAACATCAGACATTCTCGACATGCTTTAATCCTGCAAAACAATGCCCTCATCAGTCCTCTAAAGGATAGAAAAACATCATTCTTCGTCCTACCTTTCATATATCCTTAGCAAAAAGAAACTCAACTCTGGCGGAGGCAGAACCAAATCCGAACCAGAAACAACACTTACCTTTAAAACTGGCGGGGGCGGAGCAAAGATGAAACCGAAATTGGAACTGGAGTCGAAACAGGAACAAAACATGGAAATAACAAACATTCCCAAGTTCAGCCCACATTTTGGCTCCGCATCCGCAAAAAGCAAAGAAATCGGGGACCGCAGCAGGGCGGGGGAAAAGTCGAAACCAGATGAGGAAAGTGAAATTGGTAACAACTCCACATCCCAAATCCTTCCCGAACCCAGCCCCACAAAAGAGACCAAACACAAGGAACAAACACGAAAACAAATGCAAGCGGGATCGAAGTAAAAACCGATCCTGGCGAACCACAACGGGGGCGGGAACGGAACCAAATCCGACATTGAAACTTTTCAAAGTTTCAGGTTCGGATTCCATCCCGACCCTGCCTCTAACAACATACAAAGAAACAACGAGGAAAAATATGAGAAAGATGAAAAAGAAGGGGAGAAAACACCCCACGACCAAAAACAAAAAACAAAGGCAAAACAAACAAACAAACAAGACTGGCAGAACCGAGACCTGAATGAAACCAAAACCTGGAACTTTAGAAAAAGTTTTGAAGTTTAGTTTCGTTCCGCGTTCCATGTCCGCCAGAACAAAAAGAACAAATGCAAAGGGGTGGAACCAGAACTGGGAACGAAACGAAAACCAGAACTTAGAAGAAATTCCAAAATTCAGTTTCGGTCCCAGTCCCGCGTCCGCCAGAACAAAACTGAAAACGCCTAAGACAGAAATTAAAAGGCCAAAGGAAATAGAACAGAACAAGGGGGACCTATTTTAAGCAAATTTAAAATGGGGTGGTTATGCAAGGCATAACAATTGGCGACTTGGCTAGGAAAATGGTTTAACCATTTTCAAGAAACTGAAGGATTCAGTCACCCAAAACTCTTGGTTTATGGACATCATAATTCGAGTTAGGTCAGTTTTAACAAGCAAGGTTGAGCTAGAATCTCAAATGTAAATCAACACTGGCTACCCCTGAATCTATGTGTGTGCTTGATGGTGCATCACCCATTTACAAAGTTTTCCTCATCTTTTAAACAATAATGTGCAAGATTTGAACTACATGAGTTGATTCCTTTTAGTTGTTGTGCAATGATATCCTAGGCATTGCTCCGCTGCCAGTCAGGCATCCATAGCCCTGACGGAGATACCTCTAGTTTTCCCACAGCATTGCTCTACTACCAGCGAAGCATCCATAGCCCCGATAGAGATATTGGAATCACCCATTCATATTGAGTTTTCTTTTCTTAGATAGTTCTCTTTTTTTTTTTCTTTTCTCTTGGAGTTTCAGATATTTCATTCAATTCTTTCTCAATATGTCAGATTTCTGACATCTATACTAGGTTGAAAACTACCATGGACCTCATAACAACATATGGGGAATCATATTTTTTACTCAAATCTTACAACACCATCACCCTAAGACAAATATACCATTACAAAAGGAGATGTTTTTGATTTGTGATAGATTCAACCGTAGCTAATGAAGATTGTTTACTTTGCACCTTGTTATTAGTAACTTTCCACAACTTTCATTGACAATGGACATAAAACAATGAATTTAGAACAAAATCATCTGACTAGAAAACCTGAAAATATCTAAACCAACCTCTCTCCTAGTAACCAAAGTATACTTCAGATAACAACCCCCTTACAACTGCATAAAATGAAGGTCCCCACAAGGAAAAACAAAGGAACAACAAGCAAAAGAACAAAAGAAAAGGAAAGCAAGGAAAACAACAAAACTACTTACAAACAAAACAACAAATTATTTACATATATACAACCCAACAAAATACAAGATCTTTCATGGCCCAAAGTATTATTTGAGAAATTGTCCATTGGCAGGCAATGGAACGGGTTCTCCTATTAAACCGCTTAGTTGGAAAGCATTTTCTCCTAGGATTTCAGCAATTTGATAGGGACCTAACCAAAGCTTATCAAACTTTCGGTGATCGCCTTTCTTTTCGTTAGTCTTATTCCACAGCAGCACAAGGTTTGATATTCTGAAAGCCTTGATTTTGGCTCTTTTGTCAAACCAACGTTTGACAACAACCTGGTGTCCAAAGAATTGCTGCAAAGCAACATCTCTTTGCTCTTCTAATCTTAACAAGCCGGCTAACCTTACTTCAATCCTATCATCACTAGAGTAAAATTCTTGCATAAATTTCAGAACAGGTATTTGCAAGTGAATGGGGAACACAGGCTCTTGGCCATATACTAGCTTAAATGGTGAAGTCTTTAATGCAACCTTAATCCTAGTCCTATCTTCCCATAACACAAATCTTAGCTGGGTATGCCAATCCCTAGGATTGTTCTCTAGCAGTTTTTTAATTACTCCTAGGAGATTCTTATTAGTTGATTCCACAACGCCATTTCCTTATGGATAATAGTTTGAAGAATACTTTAAAACAATTTTATGATCATAAGCCCATGAAATGAACTCAACAGAAGAAAAGGCAGGGCCATTGTCACATACCAATGCAAAGGGTACTCCAAACTTGGTTGTGATGCATTCAGTGAGGAACTTGATTACTACTTCCATCGTACTATTATTGCAAGGTATAGCTTATGTCCATCTCATGCAGTAATCCATGGTGGTCACAATAAATTTGTGTCCTGCAGAAGAATTAAGATTAATTACCCCAACAAAATCAAGTGCTCATTGGGAAAATGGCCTCACCTCATAAACATGCTGCAATGGCATGGCTGAGTGGCACTCCCTCGATGCAGAAATTTGACATACATGACATGTCTTTATGTGTTGGTGGGCATCCTTAAACACACATGGCCAATAATAACCAGATCTGAGAATTTGATGTGCTAAAGAATCTACAGAACCATGGCCTGTGCTATGTTTCCCATGAAATTCAACAATTGTGTGCCTAGCTTCTTGTTGATCAAGGCATCGTAGGTAAACTCCCTCAAAATTCTTCCTGTGTAACAATCCTCGTTTGAGCATATAATGGGAGATTTTCATTCTCAGTGCTCTCCTCTGAGTTGTATTCATTCCCTCTAGGCATTGATTATTGAGCATGAAATAAATAATATCAACATACCAAGGGTCATTAGAAAAGGACTGTGTTGTGTATTGCTGACAGATAATGTTCTTGCCAGCATCCACCATTTCTTTAGACATGCCTTGACCTCAGACAAGTTTCATAGGGCGAATCTCCAGATCGAACTCCTATAGAATAGCCATCCATTTCCCCCTTCGTTCTCCCAACTTGCTCCGCATAAGTAGAGACTTTACAACAACATCAGGAACTACACCAATAATCTGACTTCGAAGGATATAGTGCCTGAACTCCTTGACAGCTCTAACCAACACAAAAGCTTATTTCTCAAGAGGTGGATACTTGACTTCAGCATTCTTAAACGGAGAGCTCATGAAGGCGATTGGCCTCTCATCCCCTTCCGCTCTTCGTTGAGTTAGGATAGCTGCACACGAGTGTTTAGAAGCAAAATAATAAATATAAAATGGCTTCAAGTAGTCAGGACTTGTGAGGACTGGCGCTTCCAAAATGGATTGCTTGACTTGAGAAAAAGCAGCCTTTTCCTCATTACTCCATTCTATTCTAGCATCTTTCTTCATCATTTCGTTCAAAGGTTTAACAATCTCTACAAAACCTGTGATAAACTTTCTCACAAAGTTGATCTTTCCAAAGAAAGATCTCATCTCCTTCTTACTTCCTGGCATGGTTAACTTTAAAATAGACTCAACTTGGTCTGGATCTATCGATATTCCTCTTTCTGAGATGATGTGTCCCAAAATTTTCCCTTCAAAATCCCCGAACACACACTTTTTAGGATTCAAAGAGACACATATCGAATACATCTTTCAAGAACTTTAGCCAAGTCTACAGCATGGTTTAGTCTATCTTTAGAGAATACTGTTAGGTCATTCATGTAAAGGATGATGCATTTACCAATCAAATCTTTGAACGCTACATCCATGGCACGCTGAAAGGTTGCTCTAGCATTTATCAAACCAAATGGCATCCTTCAGTAAGCAAATGTTCCCCACTTAGTAGTGAAGGTTGTCTTCATTCTGTCTTCATAATTAACAATCACCTGATTGTATCTAGAATAACCATCCAAGAATGACATCATCTGAGACCCATTGACAGTTTGCAAGACTTCGTCCAGAGAAGGGAGTGGGTAGTTGTCTTTTTCCGAAGCTCTATTCAAATTCTTGAAATCTACACATAGCCTGATCTCTCCATTCTTCTTACGAACTGGAACCAAGTTAGCCACCCATGTTGAATGTCGTACAGGGAAGATTATTCTTGTAGAAAGCAATTTCTAAACTTCCTTAAAGATCAGTGGTTCAATCAGGGTGTTGACATGACGATGTTTATGCCGAAATGGTCTAGCTTCGGGTTTAAGAGGGATAGTATGAGTTATCACAGAAGTATCAAATGTTTTTAGATATTCATACCCCCAAGCTATTGCAGCAATATCCTTCTTCAGTGCCCTCAGTATATCTTTTCTAATTGCTTCAGGGCAGGCTTTCCCTATGTAAACATTTCTTTCAGGGCCAAAATCAGCTAGGTTAACAGTTTCATATTCACCTCCTTTATCTTTGGTTGATACCTTTTTCCTGAGCCCTTGGGTCTGAATCAAAAACTCTTTCTAAGGCCACCATTCCCTTGGGAATGCTATTACTTTTTAAATTGAGGACACCCTCTGTATTGCAGTCTTCGGGGTTCCAGTCTCCTTGATCCCTATCGAACTCATTGATGATCTGTCATTCAAAAACATCTGAGCTTGCTAGAAAAGCAAGGATATGTTGATCATCGTCGAAGACTTGAAAGTTCCTAACATTATCGGGAACATCCGAGGTGGATATCAATTCTACTGAGAATCTCTTAAGCTTGGAGCCTTGCATGGGTTCCAAGGTACTTACAGCAACAACTAATGAATCAGCTATTTGATTGTCCTCTCTAGTAATTAAACTAATCCCAAAAGCATCAAAGTCTTCAATCAGGTTCCACACCCGATTTCTATAAGTTGCCAGCCTTTTATTGTGACATGTGTATTGGTTGTGTACTTTCTTGATAATCACTTCTGAATCTCCTTTAACCATCAAGGCAGTAATTTTCTTCTGATGTGCCAACATCAGTCCCCAAGCTAATGCTTCATATTCTGCTATATTGTTAGTACATCCAAACTGCAACCTATAAGAAGCAAAAAATGTTTTCCCTTTCGGGCTGGTTAATTCAATTCCAACGCCACACCATGTTTTGGATTTGGATCCATCAAACATGAGGGTCCATAGCTGATCATGAGCTGGGGTTGATCCCTTTGAGGTTGTTATGGGTGTTTGGATAAGATGAACCATAGGTGAGGCCAACTGATCTTTTGCATCAAATATTGGGAATGGGGGTTGAATAGGCTCATCAGGTGCAATTTTCGATTCCCAGTCAGGTATATCATGTATTCCTAGAATATATTTCTGACAGTCACTTGTATCTTTGATTAATCCCTTTGGTTTTGGTATACTTGTGAGTGTAGGGGTATCAAACAAACCTTGGGGTTGTTCATCGTAACTACGTTGGTCCGGTATTGTGACCAGGGTAGGTTCAGCTTGAGGAGGGACTTCCTTTGAAGGTATATTATCCCTGGTTAACATTATTGCATTTTTGGCTTCAAATGAAAAGTGGCCTAAAATGGTCTTAAGGTGACTTGGGCGGGTCTCTTTGGTTTGGGAAACATGGTTTAAAATATTGATACAGGGTTGGCAAGTCAGTTTTGAATGATTTTGGTAGTGTACCCTGCACCAATTAAGGAGTAGAAGACTCTGCAAATCGATATCTTCCTGAAATATTCCGAGCCAAATTTTTTACATTTTCAAATTGCAGATTACAAACCAATGCACTCGTTAAGGTTAGCAGCTAAACCAAAACGTGCTAAAGCAACTCTAACCAGAATGTACACCAGGATCCCGATGTGGGCAAGGTGTGAGCACTGGTCAGAGGATCTAAATCAAAATGCTTATGCAAGAAACTCTAACCAAGAATGGCGCCGATGATGGCGAGCATATGGTCAGAGGATCCCTGAATCTAATGTACTAAAAGCACACTCGACACCAAGTATGTGCTACTCACTCCAATACGGAAATGAGGCGACCATATGGCAGAGATAACAGAAATTACAATGCTTGAAAGAAATAACTATAATGATGAAAGTACTCGACACCCAGAATGTGCTTTCTAACCCAGAGTGGGTAAGGAGCTACCATAGGGCGGAGATAAAGAAATACAATTGCAATTACAAAATGTAAATATGAGCATTACAAAACATGATTAAGCAAGATGAAAGAACTGCTGTCAGTACTACTGTCAGCTTACAAAATGATAGAGAATTCGCTTGCCAAGAGCATAGGAATTTGAAAGATTAGCATTACATCATATAAGAACTCTCTGTGGCTTGATTAGAGATGCCAGTTCAATAAATCTCTCAATGATCAAATAATAATTCTGTTTTTCCACAAATCTGCACTTTTAAATTAAAAACCAGCAACCTAGGAATTCACTCATATGCTCATATCTCTCTCATTTCTCACCCAAATGATCTCAAATCTAATGCAATAGACCCTCAAAATGATGGCGCCTAACTTAGTAATAAGAAATGGCATCTAAAAATGGTTATTAATTAATGACACGGATCCTGAGGCACTCTAGAAAGTGCACCTTACAAGGAATGACAGATTTGCTTTATAAAATCATACGCTTCATATTAAAATCTACAAATATTCATGAAGGGTCGCTTCCAACAGAGAAAACCAATGAGACAATACCCAGAACGACTCTTTGTGTATTTTATGACTTATGATTAAAAACATCAATCTGCTACAATGAATGTGCAACTCCAGAAAACCACTAATATGCATAAAACTGATTTACATATCCTCACAAAGACTAAAAATGCAGAAATCTCACAATAAAACATTCAAACTACACTATCTCACCACTAGTCGCTATCTTTCAAGCGAGAAGCAATGCCCAAGCTAGGAGGCCTTCATTCCTCGAAGCAATCCCAAAGCCAATCCTGCAGCATAACATTCTTGTAGATAAAAGATATCCAAAAGAGAACCCAAGGCTGTCTTTTATAAGCTTCTGTTGACCTTCCTTGAAACCCTAACTTCTTTTCCAGAGTCAAAACCCTAATCACAAGAGATGGCGTCCTTTTTCCATGCATCTTTAATTTTGACTTCATTTAATTAAATTTCACTTAAATAAATGCGTCCTCCTTAAGGCTTAGTTTTGACTTTGATAAATTCAATATAAATTTAATATATCCTCAATGATGGCACCACCCTTCAAGTCCACCTTTTAAAATAACATTAAGTTATTTGACTAGGCCAAGGTGATAAAATAACATTTAAAATATAATGTTATTTTTAAGTGAAATGAGCTTATCTCTCCAAAACTGCATTCTGAAGCCCGATACTGAATACGCCACTTGAGTCAACTGAAGGGGAAAGTCAATTGCCTGAGACCAACCTGTTTACTGCCAAAAATAGAATTTACTAAAAATAGTAAATTCCTGGAAATGATCAGAAAGTCGAGATGAACATACCACTGCGAAGCTCTCTGAAAACCCAGAAAGAATCCGCCATTGAATCCACTAACTCTGAGCAAGGACATCCTTAAAAATAGGAAACCCTAATTTTACCTTCCGACTAGCCTTCGGGTTTCCAGAAAAAGGCCAACGGTCACTGGAAAGGTCAGGTTCGAGAAGGGGACATTACACTTCCCCTAAGACCAGCTGATCCTGTTGCAACTTCCTGATCAATACCTATTGGTTTTCATTAATCATGGGATCATGGAATTTTTGCATTGAAAAATCTTTAGAATCAAGAACCGAAAAGGTCAAAATTTCCTCTCTTTTATAAACCCCTATCTCGGTTTCAAAATAAGCTACCTCGTTGGGACAATCATACTCAGTGATGATATGTTTGAGGCGAGGTTCACTTTCAATCCTAATCTATGTAGGCACTCCCCTCCATGGTAGCCACATGTGTGAAAAGTTGAGGGAGAGATATCCCCCTATACTTTTCATCAAATCTCTGCTCAACAACATACCATAAGTCTCGAGAATGTTTGCTACTTGAATATCCATATTGGTTAAAATCCTAGGGTCGGACCCTACTTTCACATGTATATTTCTCAATTCTCCAACTACATTAACCTCTATTTTATCAAGTTGGATGACCTTCTTGTTTGTTTGGACAGGGTTCAATCCCAATTTCTTGCATATAGAAAATGGCATCACATTGCCAGAAGCCCCTGAATCTAGCAGAATATTATGTAGATTCTTCCCACAGATTCTCAAACTTAAAAGAAATGGTGGGTTACCTACCTTGCTTTTGAACAAAGCTACGTTCATGTCTGCAACGGGTGCCACCTTGGTTTTCCCTTTTGATTTATCAGCTTCTTCCAAAGCTTTCAACACTATCTCTTGTTGGGTAGGGCACCACTTTAGGATGTCAAAGTATGATAAAGAGGTTTTTTGTTTTTGCATCTCAGAAACAATATCAAATTCTATGTTATAGCTTGCATTACATTTGAAAATACCAGATGAATTACCTTTATTATGGGAGTTAGGTGGACCTTTTGGTGGAGGAGGGTTGTTATCAGCACCCTGATTCAGAGGCACCATATGGTTAGGTGGTGCTGATGTAGTGAACGGACCCTTATTCTAATTTCTTAAAAAGTGTCCTCCTTTTGTCTGAAAGGCTTGGGCATCATACACATCTTCCTCTAGTTCACTCTCATTTTGCATTGGGAATGAAGGTTCTTCTTCAAAGAGGTCATAAGTCATAGATGTATCCACTGAGTCACCTCCTTTATTTGAATTCCCTTGTAATGCTTGGGCATCTGCCTGTGCCATCTTTACGACCTTCTCCATTTCAGGGAAGTTTACCTCAGAATGAGTTGCAGTATCATGCAACCTGCACCAGTTAGTCATAAAATTAAGGTCAACCACATTCACAACATGTGGCCTGTCCTCATTAGTTGGATAATTGTGAGGAACCCCATTGTTATTTGGCCCTATATTCGATTGTCGGTTGTTATTAGGCCTCTAGTTATATCCTCTATTTTTATTATGATAGCCTTGGTTAGGGGAGTTTTGGCCTTAATAATTCCTCTGGCCATGATTGTAGTTGTTTAGATAATTACCTTGATTGTTATTACTCTGATTAGGGTAATTACCTTGGTTCTGAGAGGGGTTCAGTTTAAGCTGAGCCATATCATTTGTGACTTGAGACAGAGTTTTCTTTAAGGTCTCCACCTCGTTCATGAGTTGAACTGTCCTTTCACTATCGACATTCTTAGCAACAGGTGGTTGACCAATAGGATTTGGTATTCCAGTTTGATTATGATGGCCATGTGGACTATGATGAGTTGGTGATTGCTGAGAGAAGTCAGGAGCTCCATTGGCAAAGAATGGCCCAGAGAATTGAGTCTGCAACTCAGAAATAGGTCCATAATGGGAAGGAGACATTCCCAGGACATTATTGAATAAATGGGTTGGGTTAGGCATTTGATATCCCATTGAAGGAAAACCTCCTCCCAAGTTTCCTTATTGAGAGCTAGTTTGTTGTTGTAGCTTGATGGCTAGATAATAAAATTTAGATAGGGAATCAATGTCTGCGGGCTGATAAGTCCTTTGTAGGAATAGGCCAAGCAAAGGGTCTATAACTCTAAAATATGCCTAAAGGGAACTATTCTCAGCAACTAGATAGGGGTCCTGTAGTCTCCTATACATTCGTTGAAACCTGGTATTAAATAAGGGTAGGGATTCACATGGCTCCTTCATAATGGTAGCAAATTGGTGCAACAAAATAGTTGGATCCGCATAAACTTTGAACTAATTGATGAAAGCATTCTCCAGGTCTGTCCAGCTCAGAATAGAACCCTGTGGAAGATTCAGGTACCAGTTGTACGCCATATCCCCTAAGGAATAAGGGAACTACCTACAAACTACATCATGGTGAGCTATCTGGGCTCTAGTACACGCATCCTTAAAAGCTTGTATGTGCTCTTCAACACTCCTTGATTCGCCATGAATGTATTTGGGACAAAATCTCTCAAGATTCTTAGGCATATCATGAAATCCTCCAGGAATAGTCTCCAATGGAGAGGCATTATTCATAAAAAATGCCATTGGTGGTGGTGGTGGGGGTTGAGCCAGTTGTTGGATGGGTTGAACCAGTTGCAATGGCACTTGAGATGGATTCAGTGGCAGATTGATAGGTATCCACCGGGATATTGGTGAAAAGCTTGGTGGAGTGAGTGAAGCTGACAAGGGTGGTATAATGGTTGCCCCAGTCTTGTGAATCTTGTGTCTTGTTGGGGTCTTGAGTTCTATCAAAGGTTGTGGGTTTTCAGTTGATCGAAGAACTTTATGGGACCTCTCTGGTGAGAAAAACCCAATATTATCCAGTTTTCTCTTCTAGCCCTCCTTCTAGTGCCAGATCTGTTGATGGTGCCAAGTTGACCCACAACTTGTAGGTAAGATAAAAGTGAAATATCTCACCTCTCCTGAAAAAGACAATCAACAATCAAACTGATCACCTCCCAAGGTCTTTGATGTTGGTTCACAACATTGTTGTTTCACGAAGTGGTCAATATGGTTGTAATGTTCAAGGGGCCTGCTAGTTTTGAGCTTCTTGATTGTTATAAGATAAAACATATATTTAAACCTACTTTAACCGATGGTTTTAAAGAAACATAAAAAGATAGATTAAAGCTTTTAAATTGAAGAGAATGTTGATTCATCCAACTAATCAGACTTGTTACCTTCCAAAGAATTCCTAAACTAAAACTGCAGAATAAAGTTAACTTGTAATTAATACAAAGTTTCATTCATTCACAGTGCAAACTTTAAAATATAGATTACAAATCATCATTTAAACAAAACATAAGATAAAAATTCCGTTCCTTCAAAGCTTTCCAAATCAAATAATTAACCCAAGATAAATACCATTCTAGAGCACAATATGAAGTAGATTTAAATCTGGCTGCTTCTACTATTGGTGAAACAAAAAAACAACATTTACAAATTTGGCAAGATCACCAGTGTACAAAAAACCCATGTCTTCGAATTATCTCCATCTATACTAAGAAAATCTGGAAGATACATCACCTCCTCTTCCTATTGAACTAAAAATGTCTAACTTCTTGCAAAACCCTAGCTTGCTAACCTTTCTTAACCCTAACTTGTCTATTCTTAACCAAAAGAAAATAAGATCTAAAAAAAGATCCTTTTTATCTCTCTATTTATCTATCTATATCTCTCCCTCTTACAAAGAGGCAAAAATGCCATATATACCAAACGTGCCAAAAATGAGTCGGCCCCGTTTTAGGGTTTACAAAATAAGTCGGTTATAGAAACAGGTTTGAACAAAGTCAATGATGCATTAAATGTGTGCATTTTGTTCAAGTTGGCGAAAGATTGCTCTCAGGCATGGTTTCCAGATCTTTTACAACCACCATCATTAACTCGCAGCCCTCATGTTCGCCATTAAGACATCACGTGTTTCATCCTCGACCTCAAAAACTGCTCCCACAAAGCTGCTTTGAATGTTCTAAAGCACTGTCATTAATGTTGATCTACTTTTTCTAGTAGACATCCCATCTGTCATTTAAGACTCATGACTTCTTCCTCTCTGTCTAGATCTTTCTGCAAGTTGATTTACAGCAGTAGAATCAATGATCAACCTTGTACAGAACATTCCAATTACAATGCTCTTTGAATTAAATTCATACACACTGATCACACACCACTATTCACCGAACCGATCATCATCTTCTATTACAGAGTATATCCATACCACTCACAGTCTGTTGATCTTCCTCACAGGAATGGTCACAATAGTCTAACTACCAACGGTTCACCTTCAACTTCCTCTAATTGGTTGAACACATACCACGTAGGATCTTTTGACGGTCAAAAGTCGTTCAAGTAGAATCACATGTTAGTGAGACACTAGCCATGTCTCCCCGATGCTACAATGCTCCACCGACGCTATCGACATAACTTACAACTATCGACAAGAGGTCATAACAAGTTGCAAGAGTCATACCAATATCCAAGACCATCGCCCAGACTATTACTATCAGCAAGATCAGTGAGACCTCCCACCGAAGTCCACAACAGACTCATCGACAAGACTATCGCATTCGCTATGAGTCATATAGAGCCCTTAAATCACACTAAAGAGTTAAACCATCAGCGAGAGATCCTCAGTCGATAAGAGTCTCCAAAGGTCACACCTCTCCCCGACGCTACCTATCGCCAGGAGTCTCACCAAAGACATATATACCCATCGGCGAGACCACAACCATCGATAGGAGGTCATACCGAGTGTAAACCTTTCGGCCAAGAGTCTCCCTGATGACAACTGTGTGAACAACTATCGGCGAGAGTTCTCCCCGGGTAGAGAGAGATAGAAAAACTCACAGCCATCAAAATGTCTTGGCGACTTGAGCATTTCAAATGAATAGAACATAACTGCTAGTCGGCAAGACCTCCAGAGGGTCTCACTGACTTTACTCTTTCAGGGGTTTCATGCCAGTAAGATTGATGCATGTTTTCCAACAGACTTCCTTGAGAAACAACATCAGACGTTCTTGACATGCTTTAATCCTGTAAAACAATGCCCTCATCAGTCCTCTAAAAGGATAAATAACATCATTCTTCATCCTACCTTTCATATATCCTTAGCAAAAAGAAACTCAACTCTGGCGGAGGTGGAACCAAATCCGAACCAGAAACAACACTTACCTTTAAAACCGGTGGGGCCGGAGCCAAGATGAAACTGGAATTGGGAGTGAAGTCTGAACGGGAACAAAACATGGAAATAACCAACATTCCCAAGTTCAACCCACATTTTGGCTCTGCGTTCGCAAAAAGCAAAGTAACTGGGGACTGTAGCAGGGCGGAGGCGGAGTCAGAACCAGATGAGGAAAGTGAAATTGGTAACAACTCCACATCCCAAATCCTTCCCAAACCCAACCTCGCAAAAGAGACCAAACACAAGGAACAAATACGGAAACAAATGCAAGCGGGATCAAAGTAAAAACCAATCCCGGGCGAACCACAATAGGGGCAGGAATGGAACCAAATCCGACACTGAAACTTTTCAAAGTTTTAGGTTCAGATTCCATCCTGACCTTGCCTTCGACAACATACAAAGAGACAACAAGGAAAAAGATAAGAAAGAAGAAAAAGAAGTGGAGAAAACACCCCAAGACCAAAAACAAAGAACAAAGGAAAAACAAACAAACAAACAAGACCGGTAGAATCGGGACCAGAACCTGGAACTACAGAAAAATTTCTGAAGTTCAATTTTTTTCCACATTCCGCATCTGCCAGAACAAAAGGAACAAACGCAAAGGGGCGGAGCCGAAACCGGGAACGAAACAAAAAGCAGAACTTAGAAGAAATTCCAATGTTCGGTTTCGGTCCCGGTCCCACGTCCGCCATAACAAAACTCAAAACGCCTAAGGAAGAAAAACAAAAAGCCAAAGGAAACAGAACAAAACAAGGGGGGCCTATTTTAAACAAATTTAAAATGGGGTGGTTATGCAAGGCATAGCAAGACCCTATTTACAAAAATTGCCATGGTGCCCCTGCACTAGTAAGAGTGGAGCATCCAGAAGTCAAGAATTTTTAAATTTTGATATGAGCAGCAACATTAATCTGAAAAGTGTTGAAGTCTTTGAACCAATGTAACAAGTACCTCACTTCAAAGAGGGGAAAAATGTACACTTAAAATTGTCCTGACTGATATTGCACATCTGAATTGGATTACTAACACCATTTTTTCCTGAATCACTTCTTTTCAATTGTTTAATTAAATAATCTTCATTTTTTAATTAAATTCATCATTTTCATCTATTAATTTGATAATCAATTTTAATAGGTTAATTCATCCCCTTTCACACTAATTTTCATCTTATTTAATGAGGTAATGCAAATTAGTTAATTAAATTGCTTATGTCCTCTCATTTAATTAAATAATCTTTATTATTTAGTTAAATGTCTTTAAAGCCCCTTCATTAAATAAGTTAATTATTTAATGAAATCCTAATTTCATCTATCTTGTACAATTAAAACATTGTTTTAATTATCTAAATGGCTAATTTCTCTCACCTTCCCATTTGCAAGGGAATATTCCCTTGGAATATATTCCTCCATTTCTCCTCCAAAATGGAATATTCTTGTAACAAACTTCCTAACAACTTCCTAATTTTTAGGAAGTGTGCTTCTTTGAATCAATTAGATCCATTGATTAAATCCTTGATCCTTGTCAACTTGAATTCTTATCCATTGATGAGAATCCTTGATCCATGCATTCACGTCTCATTGCTTCTCATCCATTGATTGATCAAATGAATCATGACCATTGATTCAACCATTTCTCCTACAAATACTCCTCATTTCCATGAGAAATGGATCCACTTCCATTTTAGAAAAGTTATGCTACACATTTGCATACTCACTTTCATTCATTTGCATCCATCTTTAGCATTTAGCATCACTTTAGCTTAGTTTACATCCATTTTCATCAATATTCATCTATGGAATATGTTTAAAAGCTTGTTTCAACTAAGGGGTTGGGAAAGGTTTGACATTCCACATCAATGCAACACCAATCCCCAAATGTGACGAGGTTTGAATCATTAGATTAGTTTCCTTTAAGCATTTCTTGTTTGTTTATGTTTAAATGGCTTCCTTATATGATGTTTTCAAGTATTTCATTGGGAGTATAACTTAACTAGTTAGATATTATTTAAAATCTATTGGATTTGGCATGTTTAGCTTAGCTCATGATTATGCTCACAATACTATTAAAAATTGTGATAATTTTTTCATTATTAATTTTTATGTTGATGATATATTTTTGTTTGCTAATGAGAAGGAAATTATTGGAAGATTTAAAATATGAATGTTCATTACAATTTGAAATGAAGGACTTGAGGGGTCGTACATATATCCTTGAGATGGAAATTAGATGGGATAAGTCTAACAAAACAAATTGGACTAGTAAAAGGAAGTGTGTTGAGTTTATTTTGTAGTATTTTAGTATGGTTGAGAGAAAACAAGTGACCCTTCCTATTTTTATGGGAAATAAGCTTCTGATTGAGTATTGTCCTACAACTCATGTTGAGATGTATGAAATAAGTTAAGTGCCTTATGTTAGTACAATTCATATTCTTATGTATGTTATGTTCTACAACCAAATATTTCCAAACCAATGGGAACTTTGAGTAGTTACATGGCTAATCCTAGATTATAAATTTGGGTTACAATGAAGAGGGTCTCCAAGTCTTTAAGGGGTACTTTTGAGTTTTCCATATGTTATCATGGTGATGTCTTAAAGGGCCAATAATCTATGGATACATAATGTTATGTGGATTCATATGAATTGAAGGGTGTTGATAATAAAAGGTCTACCATTGAATACCTATTTAGATGATTCATTGGTTGAATGAGTTAGATCAATAAGTGATAAAATATAGTCATTTTATCCACAAATGAAGTGAAGTACATAATAGCTACTCATGCATATAAGGAGTCCATTTGTTTTCAAATATTATGTTTGGATGTTGATCTACCCCAAAAATTAGTTAAAGTATATTGCAATAGTTAGAGTTCCATTAGATTGGTGAAGAATTTGACCATTTATGAACAAATGAAGCATAGTGATATACAATATCATTTTATTTGTGATATTATGGAAGATGGGAGGGTATTTTTGGAGAAATCTCATACTTCATAGAATATTATCTATAGACACCTAAAATTGACCACTTGCATTTGTTCAGTTTCATTCTATATTTCATCTAATTCCTCTTCATTTGCATTAACTAAATGATATTTTAATTATTTGATTAATATTACCAATTTATTCCTAATTCTTCTAAGGTCCTAAGGTAATTAATTGATCTAATCAATTGCCTTATCTTTATCTTCTTTCCTCCCTAAAGTAAATACATATCTCTATTTATTTAATTTAGTCATCACATTTTCTCACATGAATTAAATAAAATTTATTTAATTCCTCATTTTCTCTACCCTTTCTCACTTATCCTCCTAATTATTTGCACATTCCTAATCCTAGGATTAAGAAAAGGGTAATCTCTTTCCATTTATTGTCTATCCTCTCACACAAATTAAATTTTCCCTTTTTTATATTAAAGATGGTTTAAATAGCATTATAAAAAAAGATTCATATCCATATGATGCACTTATACATCATGCATGTATCTACTACTGCTATTTACAAAAAAAATATGAAAGTATTTATGTATACAACTCTTAAGAAGCTATTGTCTACAACTAAGATGTTTCTCAACACATACAACTATATAAACCTTATGAATAACATAGTTTTGTTTTGTTTTACATAAAAGGTCATATTCAGAAGTTTCTACTCTCACTATAAACATGTATTTCCCTTCAACCAATTGGAGACTCAATTTAAGATGAGTCCTCATTGGATTAGACTACCTCTATGGAAAAATCAACTCCCTCATTGACATGGAAATAAGTGTTTTCCTTTCTATTTTTACCTTCATCTGGTAAATCTTTGTTGTAGGTCTTTAGTAGCTTTTCCAGCCTTTTAGGAATGGAATGTTCTCATTCTTGTTGCAGGCCTAGGTATGGCCATACCTTATCTCTGTTGTGTTCACATGAACTGTACCATCTCCCAACAACTTCATGAATTTGTACTTTGAGATTTCCATGGTAATGGTGACCTACATATCAACATTGTAAAATATGAGATTTTAATAAAACTAAGTGATCTCTTGAGACCCTGAAACTTTTCCTCATTCCTCTTAATCTAGATTTTCCAAAGAATTTCATTAGAGGGGTTTAACCAAAATATATTACATTCTTTATTTAGTCTATTTATAGTTCCAAATAAAATTGTAGTCCATATAATGTTACCTTTCCATCCTTTAAGATCAAAGAAAAATAAATTCCATACTTATTTTGCATAAATGCAATAAAAAAAATATGTTTTATTGTTTTAGGTTGCCTAAAAGTATTGTACATATCAATATTAGTATGGTAATTTTTGAAGAAGTAACAACTATTTAAAGCAAACTTTCTTTGGATCAATAATGTTAGACCATTTTTTTTTACAAATATACCCTACCATTGTTATTAGTTAGAGAAAGGTTCCATGTCTAATTAAGATAATAAAATACAAAAAAAATATTGCATAAGGTTTTATATACAATTTTAGCATTCACTTTTTGAATATTAGTGTCATCAATCCATTTGAATTGTTTGAAGAAATCTCTTTCTTGGCTGCAATTTTTGGGAAGCTAAAAAGTTGTACATGCTTCAATGAACATAGAGCAAGTTATATGATTTGAAGGAGGGAAATTAAATTCATTACTTACGAAGTTCCATGTTTTAATTTGGCCTTCACTCAATATATCTTTGAAACAAATAATTCCTTTTCCAACCCAACTTTTGATAGAGCATCCTTGAATTAAGGCTAATGGTTTATTCTTGTGCTTAAGGTTCCACCAAATAGATCTATTTTCAAGGATCTTATTATTTCCATCTATAACACCATTGTTAATAAAATTCTCATTAACACACTCCCAAGCTTTCCATACGCTTTTGAAAAAAGTAAACCCTATAGCAACTATTGGAAAGGTACAGGTTACCAAGTCATTGAAAGGAAGCACCTTTCAGGATTTAGCCTATTTGGGGATAACAAGTTGGATATTGTTCCTTATCAAGACTTTCCATGTTTCATTTCCTTCCAAGGATTTAAGGATCTATTTGACAACAAGGGCCATGCCATGCATTTTAAGATCTTTCAACCCAAGACCCCCTTTGTCTTTACCCAAACAACACCAATTCCATTTTACATAGTGTTATTTTTCTTCCCTTTACCATTTGACCACAAGAAGTTTTTGATATTTTTCCAAATTTCATTCACTTGGCAGCTGCTAAAAAGCCACATAGAAGAGTAATATCAACTATAAGAGGATAATATCTTTTGGAAGACTTGTATTCTTCCAACCAGAGAGAGAAATTATTTATTCCATTTATCCAACTTGTTATCAATCCTTCCCTTAATCCATAGCCACATTTCCTTCAGATAGGGGTTAACAACAAATGGAATTCCAAGATATCTCACTTGCTTGGTGGGGACTCCTCATTGGAATTCATATTTTATGGGGAGGGGGTATCCTGCCACTCCAACATAGTAGATTTGGAATTTGAGAGTTTAGACCTTGAGGTATCATAGAAGAGCCTAAGTTTCATCATGAGGGAGTCCATATTTTCCTCATCAAGTTCCAGTAATAATGTTGTATCATTAGAAAATTGTAAATTTAATAAATCCTCCTTATTAGGGAGGGAGATGTACCTTACCTTAGGAGATGTCTAGGATTCCCTTAAGAAGTAGAAAATTACATCTAAAACAATGAGAAATAGGGTAGGGGCTAGGGGGCATCCTTGCCTTATTGATGTTTTAAGACAATTCTTTAGTTAAGGACCCATTAATATCTATTTGGGAACTAGCATCCTTCATAAGAGTTCTAAGCAAGTGGGAGAAGCTATTAGGGAATCCAAATGCTTCCAAAGTCATGAGAAAGAAATTCCATTCTACTCTATCATATGCCTTTTCAAAGTCAAGAAGAAAAATAGCCACATTTTGGTTATATTACTTGGCTTAGTTCATGGCCTCCTAACTGGTCAAAAACTTCTCTAGGATATATCTACTCTTTATAAATCATGTCTGGGTATTACTAATGAATGTAGGGAGGATATCCACAAGCCTACTAGCAAGAGCTTTGGCCAAAATTTTATAGGAAACATTAATAAGGGTAATGGGCCACCTATTCTTAATAAGGGATTTGTCACCTTCTTTAGGGATCAACTTAATCACACCTTTATTAATATTATGACCTAGAGAGCCTTTTTGAATAGTGTCTTTGTAGATTTGTAGCAAGTCTTCACTAATCCATTCTATGTTGTGTTTGTAGAATTTCACAAGAAGCCCATCAACTTCAAGAGATTTATCATTATTTAAAACATTAATAACTCTCTTAATTTCCTCAAGTGTGACTTCTTTGTCTAGAATTTTGATTTGATCCTTTGACAACTATTTTGGAATGAGTTATTTACAAAAGTTTCTTGCAATGTGGCAGGCCGAGCTATTACACTCAGAAGTAAACAACTTCTTATAGAAATTAAGGAATGAGCTTTTAATTTCCTCTTGCTCATGGATATCTTTGTTGTCTACCCATATTTTGTCAATATTTTCTTTTATTTCCTTATTTTTTATTATCTTGTAAAGAAGAATTTAGATCCTTTATCTCCATTCTTTAACCAATTCATTTTTGACCTTACCCTCAGTCCTTGAATCTTTTTGGTCTACAAGCTTCTTAGAGAGTCCTTGATTAGAGTCAATTCTTCAATTTAGGATCATATTGGAGGGGTCATTCTAAAGATTTATTTTAGTAGTTAGAAGCTTCTCATTAAGATTAAGTTTTTCTTTTCTGTTATCTATAGCTCTTTTCTTCCCTATGGTTTGAATAATTGTTTTCCAACTATTAACTTATGTTCCCATCTTTTAATCATTGATTTATCCTTTAATAACCATACATTAAATTCTCTAAGTGTAAACACAACATCATTGTAGTCCTTATCCTTGAGGAGGTTAGTGTTGAGTTTGAAAATACTTTCTCTTTTTTGCTCACTATTACCCATATTGTTCAACATAATGTTTACTAGGATAGGATAGTGATCAACTAATGTATATGGGTAAACCCTAACAACACATCCCTTTTTATGCTTACCAAAGCTAAAAAAACCTTTGTTTGCATAAAAATTATCTAATATACAATAAATTTTGGTATTTCCTTTCTGGGAGTTGCACCAGGTGTACCAAATGTCCTTATTATCATTTTTGTTGCCACTTAAGGGGTCAAAAATGTTGACTTTGGATTTCAATTTTGACTAGAAGTAGAGTTCATTACCTTTTTCATTCTAGTTTCATCCCACCAATCTTATCCTCTTGATGCTCAATCATATTAAAATCCCCTCATATAATCTAGGGGATCTTGGGGAGATTATATATCCATTTCTACAACTCAATTTTGCTCTTATAGTCATTGGGGACATAGATTGAGCACAAACCAAACTTAAAATCATCATTATAAATAATCACCCATGCAACTCTTTGACAAGGAGAAGAGCCATTTTCCTTCACATACTGAGTCCAAGTATTGGATAGCAGAATGACAAAACCCCCTTTCCCTTTCTCATGGCTAGTTGCATAATGGATTGAATCCTTCCAAATAAAGTTAAGATTTGCTTCAAGAGTAAATTTGGTGGCCTTCACCTCTTGTAGGAATACAACATCTTTCTTTTTGACAAGGTTCATAGACTTTCAAACAAGATTCTTCTTGTTAGGGGACTCGAGTCCCTTGAAATTCCATGATGTATAGTGAAATCCCATATTGGTTTTTATTGAGATGTATCAATGGATTTCCTAAAGCTATCACAACATTTAGGAAGACAACTCTCTACCTCCTTTCTTTTAGAGAACAAGTTTGGGGATTATTTAGTTCTCTTCTTTATTTTATATTTTGAAACACTCCCATTACCATTACCAATACGAATAATCTTATCCTTAGTAGTAATGTTAGGGTTGGGGGGATATCTAGAGCATGGGAGATGCTTCCTTTCAGACACTCCTAGGTATTGTTCTTTTCCAATAGTTTCTGTAGGGGATTCTATTTTACCTACTAATTTATTATCCACATTTTGAGGGAGAGCCTCATTACAAGCTATTAGGTTGTTGTTACCCCTCCCATTGAGGGTGGATTTGGGGTCATACTAGTTTTCCTTATTCATAATCACTAAATTTTATTTTCTTGATCCAGATTGGACATAGTCTTAGATTGCAGTTTGGAATGGTATTTAAATTTGTGTTCAAAATCCGAGGAGCTTGCAAAGACCAAAAAATTTGGTCATTTTCAAATATATATTTGTTCTCCCCACTATCCTTATAGTCCGAATTTTGAGAATTATTTCCCCCAATCTTGCCTCCATTCCCAAAATAGGATTCTAAACTAGCTTTAGATTTTTATAGGTTCCTAAGATTTTGACTCTTATTTTTGATCTCTTTAACAATGCTCTTGACCACAAAATCAAACTCCTTATTCAAATAAGAGTTAATTGTATCCAATTTTTCCATTTTTCTGAAGCTCGGACTTTCATTAGGAATAGGATCCAAATTGCTACTTATATCCAATTTATCTTTTTCAATTTTTGTCATCCTCAAAGATTATTTTTTAAAGCAATATTTTGAAAAAAAATTTCCATTACTAATTGTTGTCCATTTTTTTCTAAACTTTGGAGTGTGGAGATAAGATTTCATTGAACTTAACAACAAAATTAGGGTTTGATAGGTTGCTAGTTGAGCCAAGAGACACTAAGAAAAGGGGGGGAGAAGAGTTGGGAGCCTCAAGAATTAAAGGCTCATCAGAGGACCTAGAATTGTGAGTCTTCAAGGTATCATGGTCAATGCTTTGAGTGTTAAAGCATGATAGTGGGGGGAGCCCTGATCCAACACTACATTTTTAACCAAATTTTTGGGAGGATAATTTTAGGGTTGCAAACTTCTATAGAGGTAGGGATATAACATATGTCACTATGGCCTAGGGGAGTCGACTTAGCATTATTCAAGGAGTCCTTTACGAGAGGCGAAGAGTTTTTCAATTCATCATTAGAAAATAATACATTTGAATTACTCTCCCCAACCATAGGGGTTCGGGGGGAGTTGTTGAGTCGTTAAGATCTTTAGTTGAGGCAGAGCCAACTCAACCATTGATTGTAGTAGCAAGGTTAGATCTCATGTCTGGTCTCAAATTGTCAAGTCTATTAAGAATGATAAGACAATTTTTTCGTATATTCCCTTATTTCCTACAGAGGTAGCAAGTGTTGGTACCTCTTAGAACCTCAATTTCACAAGAAAAAATAGCCTCTCATAAAGATATTTAAATAGTTTTAGGTATTTCAACCCTAGGAAACAAGGATATCAAAACCCTAGCATCTGGGTTACCTTAGATTCATTGACTCTAACAACTTTCCCAATAGGGAAAAGAAGTTGGGGGATGAATTTCCATAGAAAAGGAGGAAAATTATTGATAGTTAGCCATTGAGAGCCAAAAAAGGCCAAAACCTCTTCATATATGGCCTTTGACGACCATATTAGGGCCCTAAAAGTGCATTTCCCACTATTCCAGAACTACTTTGTAGTCACAACTTCTTGCATTTTAGGGTTTTGAAAAAATAATAGAAAGAGCCCCTTTTGAATCATCCTACAGAAGGAGACTTGTATGAAAAATTATTTACCCATATATTTACAATCCATTCATCTAAAAATTTCCTAGTCGAAAGTTATTACAATCCACAATTGCCAAGAAAATGACAATGTTTTTTAATCTAAATTTTTCATTATTCAAAGCAATGACCATATCACCTGATTAGGGGAAACAAATAAAATTTTAGGGTTATTGGGAGGTCAGTCACCTTGTCCTCCTCCTTCAAATCTTTCAAATCCATCCACGTTGTTAGGGTTTGAAATGAATATTACAGAGTTTAGCACAACCAAAGTCTCTTTCGCAACCACATTGTAAAATGATTTGAAACCATAAAGTTATTATAAGCCCAATTAGGGCCATCAGATGGGGGATCACCATCCATTAAGAAACTATAAAATTAATTTGTACTTATTTTAGGAGAACAATCAAGAGTTGAAGCAATTAGCCTCACTAATTAATGAAGAATAGAGCAAAAACCCCAGATCATACAAATAGATGTGAGGGAAGAGGAAAAGAAAAATAGATAGGAGACCGCTTACATAGGGGAAGAAAAAACCTTAATAGAGGAGGATTTAAACCTCCTCCACCATAGATAAAATGTTTCCATTCCTCTCCAAATTTTCCCCTTTGGGAAAGACCCCATGTACTTTAGGCACATGGGTCTTTCTTCCAAAAGTACCCAAAAGGAATTTTAAATTACTTTATTCCCTTCCTTGTCATACATTTGGAATATATGGAAAGAAAGGCCTTTATAACCTTGATCCTCTTCATATCCCCATGGTATCTTTTGAGGTACAATCTCCCTCTCAAGCCCCCACATGGTGACACTTGTCAAAATCCTAGGGATTGAGAGAGCATCTCCCTCACATTCCCGCTCATGATGCCACTTGGCATCATCTCATGAGTTGAGATGTCTCAACCGTCCATAGCCATTGATATTCTCCCAATCAATTTCAACCCTCCATCCATCATCCCTTACTTCATATGCTAAAACTTAGCCATTTTTGAAGGATCTTACAACTTTGAGTAATTTAGTAGTGTTATGCTACTAAAATTCCATTGAGCACACATCCAAATCGATCAACCAAGGGAAATCTATGTATCGAGGGCTACGTCATACTTGGTTTTCATTAGAATCTATGAATGTATGTGCTCTTTCTTGCCCTTATATGATTTTTTCTTGGTTTCTTGTGTTTGTTAGGTTTTTATTGCATTTTCCTTTCATTTTGAACACATTTTCCCTTGCACACATTATCAATATTTTATCAAAGCAAGATAAAATGGATAAGGTAAGGTGATATAGTAACTATGTGGGCCTCTTGAGCCTTGGAAGATAGTTTTGAGTGTTGGTATTTCCCTTTCTCTTGCAATGTGTTGAACAAGTGGGAGAATTTTAGGAAACGTGTCTCAACCTTGCACCCTTATGTTCAAATATAATTTCCTATATAATGTCATTTTTGTCCCTAAAAATTACTTAAGTAGGATTTAAATAGCTAACATGGGTTACAATGATTTGGACCTCTCCAAGATCTTCAATAAATAGGGGATCAATCAAGTTCTTAAATTGAAAGTTATGGCCTTCAAAAGTTAGGTTGTAATTTCAAGAATGTAAGAGCATATGTGATATAAGGTATTTGTAAGAGGGATCCACATGTTGACCTAGAATATTCACCAACATATCAAATGTCATTATGGTTATCACAAATCATCTTTGAAGTGTTTGAATAAGAAATATCAAAGTCTTGGAATTGGAAGGATAACCATACCATGTTATGGTAGACTCTTATTGAACTTCTCTTTGGATTTAGATGTTGTAATTTGACTATGGGATTTGGGCACCATGTTTAGGTGGTATTAACTTATGGTTTGGTAATTCCACTTTAATGGTTTCATGTATTATTTCATCTATTTTTTAGGTGCTTCAGATGGATTTTTCATAGTGTATTGTGTAGGTATTTTTATGCTATCAATGTTACTCTAGCTCTAATTACTAATGTTGCCTCTTGTGAAGACTCCTTTCCTATGTTATTGATGTAGTACAAGGATGGGGGGTTTTGTCAAACAACCTATCCAAGCAACCATAACACCATCAACAACCTTACTTCAAAAATTGAAAACATTTGTAACACATTTCTAATGGAAAATATAACCAAATCTTCTTCATTAAAATTGAAAATTTTGATTTTTTACGTACAATGAACAACCACACAACAACATATGCTTCTGGAATTCCATAAGCTAAACTGAAATCAATTCTATAGGCAAGAATCACTACAATTCCACAAACCCATCACTCTTGTCCATCACTGGTCCCTAATTCTCATGAATCGTTTAAAACACCTTTTGGGTTTGGTGTGCCTCGTTCTCAACTTTTCAGATCATTTTGAAATTCTCAATTTCGTTAATGTATGAGAAATTTATGCCCAGTTTATTGAAACTAGGTCTCACAGTCACAACCTAGACAATCTTCGTCACCCCCAAAAATTCCAATCAAAACCTCCAGAATCTTCTTTACTCCTTTTGGAGTGTGGGTATCATGCATTTCAGCTCCTTGATTATTTTTCCTAGAAAAAATTCAAATCTTTTCCCAAATTGGCATCCACTAGCTCCTTCAGACACCTCCACTCCCAGCCGCCAAACACCATTGGCAAACATTTATTCCAATTCTTTAATTTAATCCCAAGAGTTACAAAGTAATAAAAAAAATCATTCTTTGATTTTTTTCCAAGATGTAATTTGAATTTACATCTGTAGACATCAAAAATATACAAATTGATATCGCACACTCGATCCTGATCTACTAACATCGCTTCATCCTAAATTATCCCTCTATCTAACCATTTAATCAAATAGCCTTATTTGATTAAAGTCATCATAATTCCCTTTTAATTAAAAAATCCCTCGATTTAATTAAATCATTGTCTGTGTAATTAGCTAGGTCATTCATCTTCCATCTTTATTTAATTAAATAATCCATATTATTTGATTAAATCTCTAAAGTTCATCTAATTAAATTAAATAAATCAAACATTTATCTAATTTTATCTAGCATCACCCCCTTTGGTTAAATAAATCAAAATATTTATTTAAGTCTAAATCATTCTTTTCTCATTTTGAGTTATTTAAATCCTAAAATCTAAGTCAAAATAGTCAAATCAACTAACATCATTTAAATTAATCAAATCATGATCAATGTTAATCCTAATCACTCAAATCCTCTAGATTTTGCAACTTGCACATGAAAATCAATTTAATTGATTTATAAATCATCTATTTTCATTCAAAAAGGCATCAAAGATGGAATATTCCTCAAATTTGAAATCTCCCCCAAAAGGACTTGTCCATCCAACAAAGCATTTAAGGCTCTTACATTGTCTCTTACATGTCTCCACTTGGCATTTAACTCATCTTTCATCCCCTAAACATGTCATCTCATCAAATTCAAATTTCAAACTTGCACATGGATCAAAATGTGCTCAACCTTCATCCTATCAAATGTTGACAAGTGGCACCTTGCCATTGGTTGATTGTTAGTCCCACATTGCTTCATTTTTGGCATTCATCCATCTTAGCATTCTATAAATGAAGAGCTTATCCTTCATTTTATAGATCCACAATTTGAGTAAACTTACTCTACTCAAATTCATCTTCAAGCATTTACAAGATTCATCCATCCATAGCTAGGTTATGCAGGTTTTCATCTTGGAGCACATTTGAATCTTCACAAAAGTCGATCACTCATCAACACTCTTCACCATCTATCAACATTGCATCATTGGAGTTGGGAAAGGGCCAAATTTCACATCAAATTGGCACCAATTCCCCCATGGGATCAAGAGTTTGCATTACTTTCAATAGGATTTAGCTTGCTTTATTGCTCTTTCATTTCATTCTTGTCTCTTTTCCTATTTTAAGCTTTGTAAATGGATTCCATGGGGAATCCTTATTCTTGCTTGCATTTGATCTCCTAATGTATTCATTTGTTGTGTTTTGCAGGTATTTGGATTAGGGTTCTACAACATCAAATACATAAACAGTGCATCCAAAGATCATGCCAAACAAAAGTGAAATAGCTGAAGGAAGGGATAAGAAGAATGTTTTCATGTCTACAAGACCAACAACACACCAAAATTGAGAAAAAGGAAAAATAAAATAAAATATTTTTTTGGTTGTGCAGGATTTTACTTCACCCCTGATGCTCCTACATCAAACAACCTAGGTAAGAGAATTGTTTCATGAGAGGGAACTAATAAACATTTGAAGATCCTATGTTTGTTCTTCACCCATTTTTCTTTCTTATCTTCTTATCTTTTCTCATCTTCATCCAACATATTTGCTCACTATTTTTCTTTCCTATCATTGATTTGTATGCACTATAAACCATCCTCCTCTTCCAATGTTTCTCTTCTTTCTTAACCTCCTTCATGGGATCCAACCCACCAAAATATGACTGCCTCCACCAATTTCCCTCATCATACACATCAACACCTGCAACATACACATAAAAATATGCCCCTACAACTTCATGGGGAGCAATAGTTTCCATTTGTTCTTCTCCATATGTCTCAACCTTCAACATTACAGATGAATGCATCATATTATTATCACAAAATACAAACAATTTTACCTCCTCTTTCTTCGCTGCGTTTTTTCTGATGTCTTCTTTAGCTACAACCTTTATCTCATCCTTTACTATGAGGTTTTCATTTACCTCATCTACTCCCACTATCATCTTCATGTCTTCAACCACTGTAACATATTCAACAGCTTCTTCACACAAACATGTTGCATACAAATCTGCATCTTCATTTATTTTCTTCCTACCTATTTGCAACTCCATATCCATCTCAACAACAAACAAATCCCCATCAATTTCATCTTCATACAATTTTGAAAAAATAGAATTTACTTCTCCATTTAACAACATTTCTATTCCTCTTATCTCCTCTCTCAATAGGTGATCTTCTTCACCAATTTCCTCATCAAATATGGGACCCTCAAAAAGCCCCACTTTCACACCTCCATCTATCTCACTTTCTTTACTCACATATAAATCAAAAACATAATTATCAAATTGCATCTCATTTCTTTTTGTTGTCCCAATTTCTTCTCTTTTATCTTTTGTTGCACCTTTCAAATCTTCATGATTCTTGATTATCTCTCCTTGTTGTAGTAGCTCCAATCTATCCAACCTTGCATTTATATCCACAATCATCTGGATGATTCTCCTCTTTTGATACTTGCTCCATCCTTCCCATATCACAAGCTTCTTCCTCATGCGTATACCCATCTCTCTTGCTGCTACAATACATCACGCACTATGCAAAAACAATTTCTCACAACACATTACCCTTTACCCAACAAAAACTCTAGAAGATGCTTCCTCTACCCACTCTCTCAGTGGAGGAACTCTACACCTTCTACCCATATTTATCTCTATTGGAGGATAGTAGTCATAGACCATCTTTCATGCCTGCAATAAACATAACTTCTCACCTCTCTCTCTCTCTCTCTCTCTCTCTCTCTCTCTCTCTCTCTCGTAGCTTCACTGCTTCAATCTTCACCAAAATAAGCTCCTACAACAAACTCATACTCAACACATCTCACAACCCACAAGATCAGCCTACTCTGATACCATTTGATGTAGTACAAGGATGGGGGGTTTTTGTCAAACAACCCATCTAAGCAACCATAACACCATCAACAACCTTACTTCAAAAATTGAAAACATTTACAGCACATTTCTAATCAAAAATATAACCAAATATTCTTCATTCAAATTGAATAATTTGATTTTTTACATACAATGAGTAGCCACAACAACAACATATGCTACTGGCATTCCATAAGCTAAATTGAAATCAATTCTACAAGCAAGAATCACTACAATTCCACAAACCTGTCACTTCTGTCCATCACTACTCCCTGATTATCACAAACCATTTAAAACGCCTTTTGGGTTTGGTGTGCCTCATTCTCAGCTTTCTGGATCATTTTTAAATTCTTAATTTCATTATTGTATGAGAAATTTATTCCCAATTTACTGAAATTGGGTCTCATAGTCATGACCCAGACAATCTTCCTCACCCCCAAAAATGCCAGTCAAAACCTCCAAAATCTTCTTTACTCCTTCTTGAGTGTGGGTATCATGCATTTCATCTCTTTGATTATTTTTCCTAGAAAAAATTCAAATCTTTTCCCAAATTGACATCTACTAGCTCCTTCTTGCGTCTCCACTCCTAGCTGCCAAACACCATTGGCAATCATTTATTCCAATTCTTTAATTTAATCCCAGGAGTTACAAAGTAATAAAAAATTCATTCTTTGATGTGTTTCCAAGATGTAATTTGAATTTACATCAAATACATAAACAGTGCATCTAAAGTTCATGCCAAACAAAAGTGAAATAGCTGAAGGAAGGGAGAAGAAGAATTATTTCATGCCTGCAAGACCAACAACACACCAAAATTGAGAAAAGGAAAAATAAAATAAAATATTTTTGGTTGTGTAGGATTGCACTTCACCTTTGATGTTGCACTTCACCTTTGATGCTCCTTCATCAGTTATACTTCAACCAATATCATTCTTATTAATAATTTGGTTCAAATTTTGGAAGATTTCTTTTCCTTAAAATGTTTTCCTGGGGTACATCACTATGATATGGTCAATGATTTAACTATATTGTTTATTTCCTAAAAATTATTTGTATATAATATATTATGTTCATCTCTCTCTTAGATTAGTGTAGGATGTATTTCTACACCTTAGATTCCTTTATTTGGTATCAAAGTGATCGAATTAGGTCTTGCATGGAAGGAAGAAGGATTCTTAAATTAATCTTGGTTTGAGTGATATGTACATATAGAATATCCTAATTTAAAGGAATATGACAAGCATGTCTAGAGTAGAGATGGAAAATTTTAGTGATGCTAACTTTGAGCTATAGAAGCTCAAGATGAATGATTTTCTACTAGATCAAGATCTAGATGGGTTCTAGTCCTTAGACCCAAATCAGCTGTGATATCACCAAATTATTGGTCAATATTGGATAGAAAGATTAGAAGTATTAGTGGGATTTACTTAGTAGATTTTGCTTCATTAAATGTAGATATGAAGAATCCACTACAAAATTCCTATAGGAAAAGTTGGTGAAACTATACTAGGTTAAATCCATGGTTATTAATTTATTTCTATGAAATAAGTTGTACACTTTGAGTATGGGCGATGATGATTCTAGATTGTTGAGCACTTGAATACATTTAAAAAAATTATAACCTAGTTATACTCTATGGGTGTGAATATGGAAGAGGAATATTAATGCATGAACCTTCCATAATCTTTACCAAAATTTTGGGATAACCTAGTAATAGTTATAAAAACACTATCTTTAAATTATTTCTTAATTAGATTGTGCTTGCTCTTCTCTTAAAGAAGATGATAAGGTTATTTGAATTCACCAATGAGGCCTTAGTTTTCATGGGAAGTCTAAATAACAAGGAAAGAAGAAGGAAAAGGTAGATCTATATCTCATAGAGGATCCTAGAAGGTCCAAGGAATTTTTTTAAAATTATGGAAAGATGAGCCACAAGTTATAAGAGATTGCAAGGAGGAGAAAAAGAAGAAAAATGTTGAATGTGATGATGATTTTGATATATCTTCTCAAGAGGATGCAATAGATTCCTTTGTCATATCCTTGACAATCATGCACATGATGATGCATGGATGATATATTTCAAAGCATATTTCCACATGATTCCTCATTGGGAGTGGTTTTTAAATTATGAAGAGTATGATGGAAATGTATACCTTGACAACAACTCCTCTCTTAACATAGTTAGTCATGGGAGAATAAATATTCAATTATGCAATGAGATTATAAAAGGGATTACCCAAGTTCTACACATCCTTGGCTGAACATGGAATATATGACATATTAATAAAATGAGTGATGTAAGTGTTCAAGTAGTCTTCAACAATCGAGGTTGTGAGATGGTTTGATGAGCTATGGTGCTCACAAAGGGGATTCAACTTGATACTTTCTTTCAAATTGAGTTTAATTTTAGCTACAATTGTATGCATTCTAATTCTAAATGGGAACCATACAAATCCTTCATTTTTTTAGTTCTTACCAAGGTGTGTTGCACCCTTGATTATGATGAAAGAGTTCCCCATCAACTGAATCTCTTATCAAGGTCAATGTCGTACAATTTTTATTTTTCCAATTTTTGTTTTCAATTGTTATTTGTTTAGTTAGTTGTGAGTCTCCATAATAAATTTTAAACTACAAATCATTGAAGATAAGAGTATTCTCAACTTTCATTGACCATTCTAACTAGGTGTCCTTTCTAGTTAGTATTGTAATAATAGATGATGTGAAATAATCTATTTTATATAAATAGGAGATGGATTAGCTCCTTATTGCTCCAAAAGTTTTCTCTTTTATATATTCCAGACTAATATACCAAAGCTCTTGATATTCTTGTCCTTTTTATATACTTGATGATATGTAGAAGAATTATGTTCTTTCAATATACCCATGGGTGCATGAAAGAGACACTAAAGTCATTGGAGAATGCAAATATCATAGAGCATCAAACCAAATTCCACAAGTGAAAAAAATAAGCACAATAAAATGTCTATCAATATTAAAAATGAAGAGTTTAAATATGCAATGATCAACCTTGCATATATAGGCAAGGTGGATGAGGTAGGACTAAAAAAATAACCCTACAAAGATGGGACACTTGTGATCTCACTTGACAAGTGCGTGAGCAAGTGTTAATAGGTGTCTCAAGTGATGAGGACACATGTAGCAATTCTATGAAGAGAAACAAAAGAAAAAGAAACCTAAGTAAACTTAAGCTAAGTGTGAATAGGTCAATCCTAGAAAGGTGATTATCTAACTAGGTAAATAATTAATCTATTTACACTAACACCTCCCTTAAGTGCAAATTAGGGAGTAATGTATGAAAGAATACTTCCCATTCTAGGTAGGAATATGCAAGAAGTAAGATGAAAGTCTTTGAATTATGCACATGATCTAAAGACTAATATGATTCCAATGATTCCTTCGAATGATGCTCAAAGATCTCCAAGCCAATGTCAATGTGTGATGGATGTTGATAAGATAGATTAGGTTCCATATGTGATTCAAGAATAGGGACCATAGATGTATGGTGATAACTGGATTGATGTGAATCTATTACTACTACAAAAGATGATGACTGAGTTGAATAGGTTAACTCACAAATATCTGCACAATTTTTCATAATAGAAGTTGATGTAGGTGAAGTAAGAGAAAGATAAAAAGATGGTAAGGGTGATGCAAATTCATCAAATTTGACATCATAGAGGAGATGAATATCCTCAATACTACATCAAAATCTACAAGGTGGCATTCTACAAACAAAATGTGATGTATGGTAGATATGCATCCCACTATGGTGGATTTGGAATGACAATAGTTATGTCTGGATGCAAAGAATCACTAGAAATCATGAATGAGTTAATACCAGATTCAGATGTAGCAACATGTGTTATTGGTGATGAGATCTCAATGTAAACCTTCTAACTACATTGTTCTTCCCTAAGTGATGGTGTCTTGCAAGATGAATTAGTGAGATTATTTTTTGCAAGCTCCAATAGTAATATAATAATTTAATGGTAGAAATGAGGACAAAATTCATCCACATGTTGATTTCTCCCACAATATTTGCATTTATTTTGAATTTTCTAGACATGCTCTAATTATAAGAAAAATATCAATGTGAAATTAAAGATTTACCCCCCAAAATAATTAGTGTTGAAACATAATCTCCCCAAAAATAATGTGCAAGAGATTTTTTATAAGTTGTGAAGATCAGATGCTAAAAGCTTTCGTTTTTAAATCATGGAGATTTTTAAAATTTTATGAGGAAAATGAATAATCCAAATCTTAATAATTACAAGTAAATTTGAATTCCTTATGAATTTTGATATGTGTCAAATTTTTTTTTGCAAATGCACCCATATAAAGTTTCACAACAACTAAATGTGTATTCCTTAGGGAGGTAACTTTGTGTACTTACATTGAATTATAAAGTGTAATAGGGGGTTGTGTAGTTCCTTTATTTTCCATCACAACCATAGATCCTTTTGATTATCACCTCATGTGTGTGTGCCTTGATCCACACCTTTTTTTCAGTTTCTTGTACATTTGTTTGGATCCGATGTTGGGTATACATTCCTATGCACACCTTTGTGTTCGATTTCAATTAGTTGACCTATACTAATTCCTCATTAGAATTAAGGGGGAATTATCATAGTTTTATGCTCCTTGGTTTCAATGGAGAAATGGAGGAACCTCAGTGGAGCCACACGCACATGAGGCAATAATCACAAGGATACATTATTGTGATGGAAAATCAAGGCACTACACAACCCCCATTACACTTTATATTTTAGTGTAAGTATAAGGTACCCTCCCTAAGGAACACACATTCAGTTGTTGTGGCACTTTATGAGTTTATTTACAAGCTTATTTACTATTTTGAGATTTTACAAGTTTATGTCATGAGGTGGAAAATGAAGACGTATATCAAGTATGTCTTTCAAACCTCAAGAAAATGATAATTAGAAAATGAAAACCCCCATTATTCAAATAATGACTCCCCTAAAATCCTATATTGAAATGGAACTTTATTTTAGTGCATTACAAATTCCACAAAGTGGATTTGATGTACAAAACCTCAAAAGAGGCATACTCATAATTCAAAATTTTGAAATATAGTCATGAAAATTTAACATCACCATTGTGTAGAGAGAAAAAAATAATTCAAGTTAAAAAAATGGGACCCAAAAAGGAGTCCACATGAGCCCAAATGAGCCCTCTAAAGTTTTAAAAATAGGAATTGTGCAGGGTGTCCTTTGAGAATCTATTTTTTTAAAAATCGTACATCATACTACAAAAAAATCATACCACTAGATAAAGGATGAAAAAATACACAAAATGAAAAAATAATTCACTCAAAAAGACATTAGTATTCCTGAGAATGAGGCTTCTAAAGTTGGAACAAAAATCAAAATAGGCCAATGGTGAAGGGGCAAAGTTGGGGTTGAAAACTGATGATATCATGCTAACATCATGACGATGTTAGTAGTAGAATTTTCTAAGATTCTACCAAAATATTCCTCATGGCTGGAATATTCCAAAACACTTTTTGAATTTTACCAAAACCACCTAGAAAGTTGAAAACCACCCTTCATAAGTTGGAAAACCACCCAAAAGGGGCACAAGTGGCTTGATTGTGCATTGATCACATCAGCAAGGTACTACATAGGCTAACTATTGATGTCATCACTACACAATACTATACCTTGTAAAAATAAAATATATATTAAAAAAATTGTTGCATAGAGGCCAAGAAATCACGTATTTTGAGACAAATACACAAAAATTGAGGTAGTTTGTTGATGCAATACATTGCTATAATTGTATAGTTGTATGGATCCATACAAATTTCCATACAACCATTCATGGATGCGTCTCCAAATTTTGTTTGTCGCCAAAAATACAAGTGTTATATATGAAAATTCATCTCTCAACCCTTCTAAGCACAACTATGACATTCATTTTGTTCTAGAATGCACCATTTGAAACCTGATGCTCATGACCCTCATAAATTCAAGAGACAAAGGGGTTAGATTTGCAATATTTCTCTAGTACCATATTGGAGAATGCCAAGATCAAAGACCATGAAACAAACTTCCACAAGTGAACAAAACAAGCACAATAGTATGTCTATCAATATACATAATGAAGAGTATAAATATACAATGATCTTTTGGAAATACAAGGGTAGACAACTGAGAGGGGGGGGGGTTTGAAAGAGTTGTCCCAAAAATTTCAAACTTATTTAACTTATCAACTTTATTCTTAGATCTGATTATTAAGCATGAAAAGATAGATCATCAACACATCAGAAACACACATAACACCAAGATTTTTTACATGGAAACCCTATTAGGGGAAAAACCACAGTGGAGGTCAGTCCACAAGATTATACCCTATTAAAAGTATAATGAAAAAGAAATATGGGGAATGCACTCGCATTCAGGTGCATTGCCTAGAGCTCACTGCTCAATTACAAGGAAGACACACTGTCTTACAAAGAGATTCAGATTATAGCCATCCGCAGGGATTTGAACTGATAAAATAACATATGCTAATTCTTGATCACAGTTTGGTTAAGTGCACGAACAACTCTTCACTCTTCTTCACTTTTCTTCACACTCTGCTCTGCCTTCGAATGATTAGGACATTATTCGCACATACACACACTTTGGTATCATTCAATTTGAATAAACAATCGCTCTTATATATCTAAAATAATAAATTTCACCACTATAAGTCGTCCACAAAGAAATAATAAAATGAATATAACTGTTGACCCAAATCAATAGATAATCTTTAATGCGAATCAACCAAAGTTGGCCACAACTTAGTGAGGACCTAAATCAACATCATTAACACAAAAACACTTCAATTAATTACACCTCAAAGATCCACAACATGCTTCAACACCATGTCAGCCAGGAACATGAAAAATATGAACACGCAAGAGAAAATCGTCAACCACGAGCACAATGATCTATGCGAACGTGCAACAAAGATAGAGCATGATCTAGAAGAATCTAGAAGCATTAAGAACCAACAAAGAAGCATCCAAAACAACTAAACTAATTGAAATAACCTCATCTTCATAGGAACACTAACTAAAGAAACATAAAAACTATCAGAATGAAAATCTTCAAAACT
Organism: Sequoia sempervirens; assembly: GCA_007258455.2. Taxonomy (NCBI): domain Eukaryota; kingdom Viridiplantae; phylum Streptophyta; class Pinopsida; order Cupressales; family Cupressaceae; genus Sequoia; species Sequoia sempervirens. The sequence continues at coordinate 107,144 of VDFB02322586.1, read as the reverse complement.
CGATCAACTCTTCATGCGAATCTTTGAAACTCGATGTGGATAAACTAGATACACTCAACAACAAACCCTTTAGTCCACAACCTCTAATCACCAACGTACAAAACATACCACCATACTGAACAAGTCACTTCACAACTGACAATCTACAACTTATTTCTTTACAGTTTTCTCAATATCCTCGACATATATAGCTTTAAATGAATTAATGCTAATAGTGTTGACATCAATGAAAACCACATATCAAAAACACAACCACAACATCCAACAATCTCCCCCTTTGGCATTGATGGCAACACATGATGTGAAAAACACCATCAACGCAACTAACTCTTGACACTTACTCCCCCTTAGATTCTAACTCATTTACTCCTCAAGTCTTCCACACGACTCTTCTCCCCAAACATACACCATTTTTTCACATAAATCTTCTCCCCCTTTGACATCAATGACAAAGAATCTCTAAGCTTTGAACCACATATCTGAATTTTTGAACCATTTGACTACTCTGCTTGAGTAGCAGCCATCCCAACATCAATCTAAAACAAGATATGACTATGAAATACACGAAATGATGCAATGCATTGATTTGCATCTTAGTTATGATTAGGAGGGTTAATCACCCCTAACTTCCCTCTGAGATACTCAAAAGCATCCTTAGGAAATGACTTTGTAAAGATATCTACAATCTGCGCCTTAGTAGGCACATATTCCAATCTTACTTTTTTTTCACTTACCTTCTCCCTCAAAAAGTGAAACTTGATAGATATATGTTGTCTTTGAATGCAACACTAGATTCTTGGAAATGTTAATAACACTTGAATTATCATAGTATATAGCAATAGGCTCATCATATACAACTCTAATATCCTTCAACATCTACTTCATCCATAGGACTTGAGTACAATTGTTAGCAACAACAATGTATTCAACCTCAATAGTGGACAAAGAAATGGCATTCTGCTTCTTGCTTAACCATGAAATTAGCTTTTTACCCAAGAAAAATGCTCCACCACTAGTACTTTTCCTTTCATTCACATCTCCAGCCTAATCATCACCAGTAAAGGAACTCAAAGTAAGATCATCATCTTTAGGATACCATAGGCCAAGATCAACAGTTCCCTTAAAGTATTTGAAAATTCTTTTCACAACAGTCACATGAGATTCCTTCGGATTAGCTTGAAATATTGCAACAATACATACAACGTTCATAATATCAGGCCTGGTTTGAGTTAAATACAACAATCCACCAATCATTGATTTGTATCTTGTCTGATTTTCTTTCGAAGAATCATCTTTTGTTGTCAACTTGCATCTGGTCACCATGGGTGTACCAACTGGCTTTGAATCTTTCATAGCAAACTTCTTCAACAATTCCTTCACATACTTGGACTGAGATATAAAAATCCCTTTATCTAACCGAGTGATTTGCAATCCCAAAAAGAATTTCATCTCACCAATCATAGACATCTCAAATTCATTCTACATTTCACTAGCAAACTTCATGCACAAAGCATCATCTCCTCCAAAAATAATATCATCAACAAATACTTCAATAATCAGATCTTTATCATCATTCTTGAAATAAAAATTACTATCAATAGTACCTTTGTTAAATCCAAGCTTTAGCAAATATTTGTCCAATCTTGCATACCATGCTCTAGGGGCTTGTTTGAGTCCATACAATGCTTTCTTCAACCAACACACCATATCTTCCTTATCAGTCAACTAGAATCCATCAGGTTGCTCAACATACACTTCTTCTTCCAATTCACCATTTAGAAAAGTTGATTTGACATCCATTTGATAAACTTTGTAGTCCTTGTGAGCAACATAAGCAAGAAATAATCTTACAACTTCAATTCTATCTATAGGGGCAAAGGTCTCTTCAAAATCAATTCCTTCCATTTGTGAATATCCTTTACATACCAATCTTGCTTTATTTCTAATCACTTCACCTTGCTCATTCAGTTTGTTTCTGAAAACCCATTTAGTTCCAATAACATTCTTATCCTTAGGTCTAGGAACAAGAATCCATGTATCATTCTTTTCAATCTGTTTCAACTCTTCTTTCATTGCTTCAATCCAATTCTCATCTTTACATGCTTCATTCACACTAGTAGGCTCAGTTTTTGAAATCAAGCAATATTCTTCTACAATCTTTCTCCTAGTCTAGACACCTTTGTTCTTATCACCTATAATCTGATCTTCTGAATGATTCAATCTTACATACCTCAGAGTCTTCTTAGGATGTTCTTCAACTTCAATTTCCTCTAATCTCTCTTTTGTGCTTCCACCGGTTTCTCCTTCTTCTTCATTCTCCTGATTTACTAGATTGATTTGTACTTGATTTGTAGTATGATCTTGCTTTCCTTGATTTGTACTATCATCCTGATCATCAGAGTCATATCCACAGGTTCTAGATGGTGTACCTAAGTCTTCATCAACCTTAACATTTGCACTTTCAACTATTTTCCTCAATCTTTTATTGTAACACCAATAGGCTTTGCTCTTGGTAGAATAACTCGGAAAGATACCTTCATCATTCCTAGCATCAAACTTCCCTATGTCTTCATCTCTCCTAATATAACATCTGCTTCCAAATATCTTCAAGTATTTAATAGTAGGCTTTTGACCAGTCCATAGCTCAAAAGGGGTCTTACCAGTATCACCTTTGATTTGTACCCGGTTGAGTGTGTACACAATAGTACTCACAACTTCTCTCCAATAGATATGAGGGACATTTCCTTCCAACATCATTGTTCTAGCAACATCTTCAACTGTTCTATTCTTTCTTTCCACAACTCCATTTTGGTCCGCAATGCAAATAATTGTCTCTTTATTCCATGTTCTTCACAAAAAGAATTAAATTCATCGGAAGTGAATTCACCACCTCTATCTGATCTCAAACACTTAATCTTCAAACTTGTCTCGTTCTCAACCATAGCTTTAAAGATCTTGAACTTTTCCAGTGCTTCAAATTTCTCTCTTAAGAAAGTTACCCATACCACTCTAGAATAATCATCAATGAGTAACATGAAATACCTATAACCTTGTAGACTTCTGACCTTAGAGGGACCACACAGATCAATATGCACCATCTCTAACAATTCATTTGAACAATGCTTTTTACTCTGAAATGAAATCCTGGTTTTCTTTCCCAATTGACATTCCTTGCATATTGCATTAGTAGGTTTCACCAACTTAGGTAGATCTCTCACAGCCTTTGTAGAACTTATTTTGACAATATTATCAAAGTTAACATGACACAATCTCCTATGCAATAGTTAACTTTCATCAACTTGAGCAATCAAACAACTTTTACTAGCAACACTCAAGTAGAAGATATTACCTTTTATTTTTGTACCTAAGGCAATTTCATTTCCGGAACTCAATATTTTGCACTTGCCATCCTTGAACTGAAGATTGTATCCCTTATCAACCATTTGACCAACACTCAAAATATTATGCTTCAAGCCTTCCACATACAAAACATCATTAGTATTATGCTTACCATCAAGAGAAATGCATCCTCTTCTATAGATCACACCAACTATATTATCACCAAATCTCACAACACCACCATCATATTTTTCAAAGCTTACAAACTTACTTTTGTCTCTTGTCATATGATGTGAACATCCATTGTCAATTACCCATTCATCTTTTTCTTCAACTCGAGCAGCTAGGGCTTTCTCCACATTTGTACAACTAGTAGATTCAGTAGATATAGGACTATTTTATCTGACAACAATAAATACCTATTCATTATCACCTTTATCATATTCATCATCTGTTACACCTTCATCAACAACATAGTAACATTTCTTTTGAAATCTAGGCTTGTTATGTCTTGGTTTAGGGGATCTTTCTGGACACCTTGATGCACTTCAAGCAGACTCACTCTTAAGGTCAAAAGGTCATCATAATAAACACAACCCAAATCTTAAAATTGCATCGACTCACATAGTCGTGTCACCCCCTAGAGGGTGCCCATGTTTTTTGTCTTTTCCAGGTGCGTACTCAAAGTTAGATTTCTCAATCCCTTGAGCAAACCGTCCTTGGAAATTATATGGTGAGTGTCTTGGGGGAAAATTCTTTCCTCCCCTTGCACTGTGAGTATTATAATGTTTGGATAGTGATACAGTTGGATTCTACACTAAGGTTCGTAGATAGGGTATCCGTTTGGAATGAAAAATGAGAAAATCCCTCAGGAGACCTCCCAATCTTTAGAACAAATATTTTGGGGATAGTTATCTTGCACACTTCCGGTAAATGTGGGTTTCCCTAGATTTACTTTTATTTTATAGTGGGTTGGAAAACCTAGCTTTGGTTGTTCCCACTCGAGTCGTTCCCGTAGGGTGAATACTTTTTCCCACTATGACATGCCTTCTAAAGGATTTAACAAAGCATAAAGTGCATGGAATTAAAAGATGAGTCTGACATTTTGATCACCCAGTTAAGGAGAGAGAATAGGCCTATTACCGTACAATCACAGTAAACAATGTTCAGTTTTTAAAGCCCAAATGACAATTTGCTATTCTATGTGAAGATATTGCTTCACAAAAGTCATGATGTTCATTTTAATTGAGATAGCAATGTATGATGACTACCCTAGGATTGGTGTATTTTAATCCAAATGACTACCCTAGGATTGGTTCATTTTAATCCAAAAGCAACAAAAAAACCATTGGTCGTGGTCATGTCGGATCTAGACAACAATTTAGACAAATTATAAATGTGCTAGAGCAGAGGTCGTATGCGCTGTAGAATTGATCATATGTGCTATAGAATTGATCATATGCGCTACAAAATTTATCACATGCGCTATAGAATTGATCATATGCACTAAAACAAAGAACAGTTGAGCCTAGGGAACAGTTCAGTTAAATGTGCTAGAAGAGTCTTCAAATGCATTGGAGTTTCTAGTGGATGCGCTGAAACAGTCATCGGATGCGCTAAAGTATCTAGTGGATGCGCCATAAAATATATCGATCGCGCTAAAAGAAACATGTCAGAAGCCTACACAAACACTTTTCAAAAAAAAAAAAAAAAAGATGTAAAATATGGGGTTAAGTTCCCCACGGTGGGCGCCAAAATGTAAGTATGGAATAAGTAATGAGTAAAATAACAAACAACACTTCTTAATAAGACATTGTATAAAGAGAATCAACAATAATTAATCTAATTAACATAGGAAAAATCTTGAAAGTGTCATATTGCTCTCTATCTCCAAAGATTTATTAAGTTACGGGGCTCTCATATTTTGTAAGCATTGTGACTGTTAAAATGCCAATCTAGAGAATGAGATGTTGCTAAATGCAATAATCTAATCCTATATGATGATGTATTAATGATAATGATGAAACTACTATAATCTAAATTGACATGAAACTTGATAAAAGAAGCTACAATGAACTATGATGCAGCCATGATATTGATTCTAAAATGCTATGATTGCTATTGCTAAAATGCTTGATTGCTCAATTGGTGTTTCTGCAGATTCAGTTTTGCACAAAGTTGGGATCCGTTTCCTGTAGAAAGAGGTTGTATTTATAGATTCATGACAACACATTTGTGAAGGGGCAGCACAACAAAGGTATGGATTTGATCTTGAGGATTGAATGGTGAAGGATGTAGAAGCCTGAGCTAATTATGGAAATTGTTCCTCCCCAGAAAAACACTCAGCCAGAAGATAGGAAGAATTAATGGAAGAAGATGAAGAAGTTCACCTACAAATTTGTCTCCAAATTTTCTCGTGAAGGTTGAGGTGAATTAAATTAGACATATAATATCTAATTTGGTAGGTGGATATGATTAGCTATAGAACATGCTTTTAATTTGAATATTTGGATTTATTTCAAATTTAGGAAGAAATAACAATTATTAAAATAAACAAATGTTTTTGATATTGTTTATATAATAAAAGAGAGATAATGATAATTAAATAAAAAACTATTGGAGTTTTGATTATTTAATTAAGAGAGAATAATCATAAGAATATAAATGTGAACTATATAAATAAATATTTCTATTTATTCAATAGTAGATGAATTTAAGGTTAATTAATCAAATAAATCATATTTAATTAATTAGATTATCCAGATCATTTTTAGGTGTATACACAAGTGCATTCCCATTTTGTAATTATTCCTTTTGAGTATACTCAGACTATATTGTGGATTGGCCATCCACTGTGGTTTTTCCCCTAACAGGGTTTCCACATAAAAATCCTTGTGTTTATGGTGTTGTGGTTGCTTACTTTCTTTTTATGCATATTTCTTTTGGTTGAATGTTATCAGTACTTTGTTGATCAGATTAAAAAAGCTAAAAAATTGCACAACATTGATTCACACCCCCCTCTTAGTGTTGCTTGATTCCAACATATTTTTCTTTGACACTATTAAAATTCTTATATCCCTATATTGAAAAAACATTTTACTGACCATATCACAAAGATCGATTGATAATATCAAAAGAGGAAGCAATCGATATTGGTTTAGTCTCGTAATTTTCATGCTATTTATGTGGATTGTGTCAAAATACTAGAAAAATGATTAAACTACATTAGGTCCAACACATCTAGTTCAAAGTCTAAGAAAACACCATACTTTCATAAAAGTAACATTATTTTGTACTCATTAGTTAGGGAATTTATATGCATGAGTCAACTAGAGATATTAAGGGTAGACTTATTTCTAAATAAATTGTTGTGATTCATGGTGTAGGTACATATAAACAAGGAAGTTCTACTAGAATAATAATGCCACAACCACTCCCTAAGATAAAATAAATTCCATAAGTTGAGTCAAATTTTTTAAAATCATTCTTGTCAACCTATAGGCGTTCATAAAACCATAAAAATCCAAAAATCAAATTGGAACACATATCTTTTAGCATTCCTTTCCATGCATTATCTTTTAGTATAAAGTTATTTTTTAGTGTGTATTTTGTTGTCCATGCATTATTTTGGTATAGGTGACATTTTTCTTTTATTTGAGGCTCACAATTTACTTTTACATGAGTTGAATGGATATTAGCATAGATAATTATTCTTAGCATGAATTTTATATTACAAACAAAAGAATATGAAATAGTATATTATTTAGATCAATTCACTTTGTCATTATCAAAATTTAGGAATAGAACCACCATCTTGAGGTCCCCCAAAGCCTTATCATAGATAGCTATAGACACCACCCTGGATTAATAAATTTAAATGATAAGAAAATTAGATGACTACAATGACCCTGTTAATAATGATTATGGTGTCATGGATATTCATGTATGTTTGAGCATTGACATGATAAGATCATCTATGTAGTTGATAGGATTAGGTTGTAATATTATATTGGTTCATGATTATAAATGGTGGTGTGGTTTAGTTTTAGGCATTTTTTCTTATCTCTTGGATTCTTGTTTAGTTCCTTGACTATGGTAATTTTTTATGGACAAGTGGAAAGTTAGATCTAGAGTTTATTTGGTCTTTTATTCATAAGAGATCTATATGTTATATTCTTTGTTATCTTAGTTTGTAGGTTACTAATGTGATGGTGAGTTTTCATGTTGCATTAGTTCAATATCTATGAGTTATTAAGTTTTATGGGTTGCAGTGATGAATTGAATGTGGACTATCTATATCCACAGGTCTTTTGATTGTTGACACACATTCTATTCAATTTGGTTTTATTTGTGGTTATTTGTGGATTGGAATGATGTATTGGGATGATATAATAGATTATTAGAGTGATTTTATAGTTAGCTATTGGGAGTAGTAGTAAGGTTTTTAACAACTCCCTTGGATAGATTGGTTATACAATTCAATGAGAGCTTTTGATAGTGATATTTTGGTGATTATCTATCTTCTTGGCTTAAATATCTTGGTTCTAATTTATTCTTTGGAGTTGATGATATTGAAGATGAGTGTTTGTGGACCATGGGTGATCTTCATTTAAGAGATGGATATCATGATGCCATAGATATCTTGGTATCATAGTTCAATGAGATCTTTGGTAGTTATATGGATTCACTTCCTAGTGATGGATTATCTTGTATAATGTTTGTGGATGCCATAAAAAATATTGGAGAATGATTCTTGTATACATTCATAGTACTTTGACATATTGACTTACATTAACAAGAGATGGTTATCTTTGTGTGATTGTACATGTTGACATATTGGATAGCCATGGAGGACTCTTGGAGTGTTTTTTTGAAATGTTTATGAATTTCCAATTTTTTTAAGGGGTCCTTAGTTGAGAGAATGCTTGGTTTTGTTTCAAGGTGGACTCTTCACCATGTATTAGAGTATTAGCATGATACACATCTATATAATGACATGTTATGTAATAGTTTATTTACATGTTTCCTCTCTTTGTTCTATGGCTACTTCTTGAAGGTTCATGCTCATATGTTTGGTTGTGGAAATTTTGGGAGAGTTATGGTGACTAGTTGTGAGGGATTATGCCATGTATTTTTTCATGTGTGGATCATTATGATTTTTATTTTTTACCACATAGTTTTGGTTATTAGTCAAACCTTAGTATGAGTGTTTATTAGTAGACTTGGTATGGATTGATCTATTTTTAGATTTTATATTACCCATGCAGTGGAAGTTCCTGGATATGTATGTTCTTAATTGACATATTTTATACATGGAGCTTATAATTGAAATTTATGGGTTGGATATGTTGTTAGCATGGTTTTACCAATGGTTTTGGATACCTTTGGAGGTATGGATGATTGTATGTATTAGTATTTGATTTGGTTTCCATTTCTATTCATGTGGGGTTTTTCCTTGATAGCATCTTAGAGCCTTTGTTATCACTTAGATTTCATGCTTGTGTTCTTTGGATTGGTGCATATATTTCTTGGATTTTTCCTTTTTATCCATCTTATGTTGGATGATGAAAGGTGTTCTTGCTTGAGATGGTGGGATATTATTGCATGTATCTTGATGGATCATGAGAGCATCTTAGAGATTCATATGATTTCATGGTTGGCTATGATAATTTATTTCATTGATTGAACCTTATGCAATGTATACAACAAGTGGAAGAATATTAGGAAAAAGGGTGTTGTACACCTCACACAAGAAACTACGTATTTTATCTATGTAAAATAAATATTTTTTATTGTACATATTTGGAGATGTGTTTATCCACATTAAATATTTATTTGGGTCTAGTTGTAAAGTATTATAGTATTGGTTAGATGTTTTATGTGTGAACTACACATTAGAAAAATATTTAATATTATGAAAATTGAGTACCAAAGAGTAAATACTAGGGTCAATGGTTTTGTGCTCTCATTATTTTGAGACACATGGCTTTTTCAATACCACAGTTGTATGTGTGTGTGCTTGAATCTATAAAATCAAGTACATGTTTAGTGGTTGGATTGGCTATCATTTTTATTGAGCTCTCTTGTAGCATGCATATGTCAAGCATGACTTGAGATGTTTGGTTGTGTAGCTACCAATTATTCTTGGACACATGGAGGATGCATTGAAGGAGCTTGACATTTTAGAAGTATTCATGGAGACTTTGCAAGTGTATTGTAATATTTTATTGTTTAATAATACATTGATTGTGGAAAATTTTAGAGGTTGATTTCCCTCATGAGGGTTTTCCCATTGTATATATTATGTAATCTCAAGATATGTATTTTATCTTTGCACTATGACTATTATGTAAAATTATATGCATTCTTTTCTCTTATTGGGGTTTGTAGAAAATGGTTTGATAAACCTTGTAATTTTCCAATAAGTAATTTATTGGACATGGATAAATATTTAGACACCTATTGGTAAATAAAATTGTCACTTTGAAAAATTTAAGAAAACTATGACTTGCCCAATGAATGGTGACAAAACTACTTACAAAAGTTGGAGAGATCACTGATGGAAGAGTGATCTTCCTTTGCATTTAAGAGGTGTAACTCCCTTGTGTGATAAAATTTTGAAGTTTTTGTGGTATTTTAACTAGAAATACCAAAGGTAAAAGGGAAAAAATTGAATGAAAATAACTTAAAAAAACCCTAGTTGTAGACACACAAATACCAATTGGGATTTCATAAACCTGCATAAACATAAAGAATATTTATCACAAAACTAGAATACACATTCCTAGATTTATATGATGAAAGAAAATAATAATAAGTATGATGATGTAACAACAATGGAAAATGACATGCTAATTCACACACTATGTCAACATCAAGAGGTTGTATCAATGCACTCAAACCAAGATACCAAGTTTATGACTACATTTATTTGCACATGTTGTCTAGTTTGTAAGTGCTCCAACAAATGACCAATGACTTTCCACAATAATACAAAGAAAACCTATTCAACCTATAAAAAATAGGTAATAATAACACGACAAACATGTAAAATGTATGAATAAAATGATTCATGTATTATGTCATTCAAGTTACAAAACTAAAAAAAACTTTTGTACAAAGTTTGAATCCAAAAAGTCCTATATTTTTCTCTCAATTCTCCTCAAAATAGAAAAATAAATAAAATGAAAATAGAACCCCTTTACATTTGAAAATATTTTCTTTATAGCTTTTCAACCCATAACCAACTCCTAACTGCTTGGTAACTACTTTTTAGACCTTATGAAGTATTTGAGAGATTATTACAAAGTCTTTTTAACGACTGTGCATTTTCAACCCATTAAAAGGTATTTAAAAAAAATTATTAACATTGAATTTATAATAAAAATATGAATCTTTGTGTGAACTTGATGAGCTAATGGCTGTCATGGAATTATGTCAAACTGATGATAGCAATAACTGTACACAATATGAAACAAATATTTCATAATGCATCAATTATTGCTAGGTTTCTTCAACCCTCTTTCTTTTTTGAACTAACTATTGACATACATCACTTTTAGCTCCACAACAACCACATTGAGATTCATATACAATGCACATTTACTTTACTTCCAAATTGAAACTTTATCTATAGATGCTATTGGAATTCAAATACTTGAACTGCAAATCCTCAAAAAAATATTCTCTCCATATAAAGGGATAAATCTTTCATGGTATTGTGTATTAATCACTTAGAATTCAATACTTTAATACACTTCCATAGATTTTACTCCTATCATTCAATTCAACTTCTAGCTTCTTGATATACACATCAACTATATTTGAAAATATTCCCAACAATTTCCAATATGTTCCTCTTAAATCTCTTCAACACACAACACCATGGTCTTGATTCCTTGCAAGTATAGCCAACAATCAAATAGTGCTAAACCTAACTTTTCTATATTCTTTAAGAAGTAGATATATCTTTGGCCAAAATTTCCCATTTATAACAAGAATGTCTACCATGATATATCAATTTGCATACATATCTTTTAGGGTATTTATCATAATAAGTGATATCCTACAACTCTCAATTTGACACATAGATAGGGAGGACATTGGAAATAGTGCAAAATTTTTAAAACTAAAACAAAAAACCATTATGTTTATATTGTAAAAGTGGTTTTCCATGAGATTGGATTTATTTGAGGTTTTTATCAAATAATTCATATATGTTGTCTATGCTCCTATTTTTCCTATACATATCTACAAAGGTGACTACAAATACATCCTTGAAAGTTTACAAATCCTTTTTAGCAAATCCATTTTATGCACATCCTGATATTATTGTATTCCATGAGATCACATTTATTTGAGTTATTTTGCCAGGAAACCCCCATGCCATTTTCCAAGCTCTTGCATTTGGCATATATGTCTACTAACACAAATATAATTAATGTTTTTGATAGATATCCCCATTCTGTTTTGCTTTAATTTTTCATTCATAGTCTCTTCCAAATTTCCACTTTTAATCACATCTCATTTCATCCATCGCCCTTCCAATCTTGTTGTTCCTTGAAATTTACATCACCTCATTTATATTGGCTCAGGCTGTAAGGATACTGTTAAAGGTTGTAGAGATTTAACTCTACACTATGAACTATATTTTCTTTGAAAGTTTCTAAGGCATTTTCAATGATCCTAATGTTGCACTTATCTACCATTATGACCCATGAGACTATACTTCATTTCCCTTGCCTATGCTTCTGCATTTTGTTTGCAAATTTGGTTCAAAAGCTCCCATATTTGGCATAGGCATGGAGATGCTCGCAAAAGTTGAGGAATTTGGCATTAGACCTGCAAAATGTTTTTACTTATGGTTTCAAAATTATTTTTAACTAATGTACCTTATGCATATCCTATAATCATGGTGTTTGATGAAACCACATTTCTTTAAATTTTCAATAAATGATATTTTTGAATATTAAAAATTGGACACACTTTTAAAACCATGCAAGAGTTTTTGAACTCTAGAATTGTATAACTTTTGATTGCGATAATATTTTCTCTCAAAAAATTATCACATTATGGATAATGATGTCATAAAATTCCCTATTAAACCATTTTATACTAGGTTCAATAAAACTCCATATTTAATTATTTTTGCAAACTGCTCACCGAAAATTTGAAATTTTAATATCTCCCAACTAGAAAGGGACACAAACCTAAAAATTTGCCACATTGCGTCAAGTGAACCCAATAATATCCTTATAAAATATTTTGAATCTAGTTATTATTTTTTATATATTAACTAATTATGTAAAACCTATGGATGTAATGACCACTTCAAGGGTTGGAACAAGGGATAATGAGCAATTTTCCTTCAGATTGGTGAATGAATTACCACATGAGGATAATCAGAGTGTTTGTGAATAAGAAAAAATCAACATAGGGATTTTGACACAAAAAAGTATGAAAATTGGGAAGTTTCAAAATGGGACAAACAATACCTTATATAAATGCAAGAAACATGAGGATGCTAAGAAATTTCTACTAATATCTTGTACTAATTTTTAGGAGCAAAATTCATACAAAAATTATCCTCTTAAAAGGACAGAGATCTCCTCTCTTGATAAGTCCAATTGAAACGATATGCATGCAAATGACATAACTAAAATATGCATCTAATGTAGCCTATTCAAACCAAATACATACACACCTCAAAAAGATGATATGATGTGTTGATAGATTGGATGTGATTACTCAATATTCCAGTAGCATGATGATATGATCAAGATGATTCAATAGATAAATGGATAACATAATTGTATGATGAAAGTGGATTCTTAAATGGGATGAGAGGCCTCTAATTTATAGAGTTTACAAGAGGGAAATAAAAGGTCTAGATGGATTGGTTGATGGATGGCGAGGATTGATTGAGGATTAGGGTTTGGATCAAAGTTGTAGTCATGTGACAAGTGTCCCATGAGATAGGTTTAATATTTGATTAGGGAACATTAGGGCATATACTTATGTGGATGGTTGATATTTGAAGATGTAGTATGAAATTGATGTAGTAATATTTACTCGTATCCATTGTTGAGCAATATCCATTAATGTGTAGCCATAAAATTTACGTAGCATCAACTTGTAGCAATAGTTTATTATTCAATGAATGTGAATTCTATGTTTCCTTAAAATGATTTTCCCTTCAGTTCACTACACTTAATTACTATACTCAGCATCATAGGAACCCCTAGAACTCCTCAACCATACATATAATACCAACATCATCTCGAAAACACATCCCTAGTCGACCTTTAAATGTAACCTCTTATGACTGATGGTTGCTTGATAAGCAATAAACCAATCCATCAAGTAGAATTACATGAATTAGTTACTCCACATCATTAGATAATGATGGGAAGCATATATTTTTGACACCCTTTTCAGGGATGATGCGAAGTTATTGGGTTTTTAAAGGTTATTTTTTCTTTCCTAGGTATAATAAATTTCATTCACAACATTTAGGATTATTAGATACTATATCAAATACCAAAATTTCCACTAACAACACACAAATAAGGTGGAGAGTTGCACACAATTATTGCATGCAGAGAAGAATAGATCCTATAGGGATATTTTGTCCATTGAATAGTTGCAACAAAGACATACCAGTGGTGAATATAGAGGAAGAACTAAAAAGTGAACTATTAATTCTTGAAGTACAATCTACTGAAGATAATCTACAAATTTCTTCAAGAATAGAGTCTAACAAATCTCCTCATAGTACTACTTCAATCCATAGTCAAGTTTCCCTCACAATGGGATATCTACCAACAAAACCACCCACAATTGTAACTTTTCATTTTCCTATCGCTACTTAGGCGGGTAATGCTACCATGAAAAATATCCCTTCATCAGCTCTTCCTAATTTTCATGGCCTTACCACGAAAGACCCACACATGTTCCTATTTGAATTTGGCATGTCCTTTGTTAGAGCTATAACTATACCACATATGTCCACTGGTTGAAATTTTTCCCAAACACTCAACAAGGATTCAACCTTGAGATGGTTCATAGGACTTGGAAGAGATGTAGTATAAAATTGGTGAACTATGATGGACAAATTCCTTGATAAGTACAAGGATTACTGTAGAGGAAGAGACATGAGGGGAGATTTCTTTTGTATGACCTAGATGGAGGATGCACCTTTAGAATATTGTGTACTCTAACTTAGTATGAAACATTTACATTTTCCTTGAAAATGAGGAAAGTGTCACCTATTTCAATCTAGGAAGAATTTATAGAGTTGCCAAAAAAATATTTTTAGCTAGTTTATTATAAAAATGATGGAGCAATATAATGGTATTTACTTCATCAATGGCATGGGAAAAGTCTCCAATATTATTCTAGTGAATTTCAAAATAAAGTAGTTCATCAAGTGAAAGAAGTGTGATGGATAGAGATGTGTTAATGAAATACATTGAAATCTTATTTGGATATTTTAATCGATAAAAAATAAAATCTTGATGTGGCAAGTGTGGAGCCCAAAAAACTTACTTTATTGAAGATAAACAACAAGGTAAGAAAGGGAGGCATCAAGGAAAATACTAATAAAAGGGAAAGAAACTGGTTAACACCACCATGAAGAGCAATATTAAAGGAAAGCCAAAGATATTTTACAAACTTTGTGTCAAGGATGGTTGTATTGAAGATTCTTGCTATAAAGTACACATAGAGTTACACCCATTTAAGAAATTTAAGTAGAATAAATGTGCTACAACTTCACATAAAGTGAAGAAAACAGAATGCACTTTCAATATTGATGATCAACTATCATGTGAAACTATGAAAAAGAAAGCAAATGTGATTTGTGATGATGCTCAAGATGATGAAAAGTATACCTAGCTATTTCATATAAAGTTATTACTTAAATGTAGATAAATTTATGCTCTTTTTTATATTTGTTCTTAAGGAAATTTAGTTTCTTAAAATTTAATACATGAACCTAGATTATAAATAAAAAGGCATCCAAAACCATATTTCTTGGGTTGGATAGAATGAGAAGTAGAAATTTTAGTCAAGATACAATATGTGATGAGATTTTGTTAGAACATAATGTTATTAGGGTTCATACCCTTATAACATTTATATAATGTTCTAATATAAGGTTATTAAACCTTATATATTATATGCTTCATTAAGCATTGAAACATAGAAAAATATGGGGGATAGATAAAAGGGGTTCACCGCAATGAAATGATGACCTAGGACACCCTCACTTTTCCTAGTTTCATTAGAAAAAGAGATCTCCCAAGGATGGAATTGGCTTTCAACTTTGAGGTGAGTCAACTCTATGGGGATGGGGATATGTAGTTTTCTTATGACAAAAATGACTGAAATGCACTTTTGGGAGATAAAAATAAAATACCTAATGAACTCAATTATGTGATGTAAAACTTGAAGTGCAAAATATAAGAATAGCACAAACATAAACAATAACTTTTAGGTACATTTAAGACGGGAAAATTGATATGTACTTGGCACCAAAAGTGGGTTCTGAGTGTCTTGCAAGGACAAATCCTCCTTAGGGTGAATGGGTCTCTGCACAAGGGTCCAAAATATTATTTCACAATCCTTTGATCTCGGATCTTAGCTCTCGATTTCTCCAAATTCCACTATCAAAAAGTCAAAAATAAAATCTGTAGGTGAGTTTTCATGGCTTGACAACTTTGAAAACTTTGCAAAATTGCTCTTTTGATACAATTTCAGTCCTTCTTCACCTGCAAATCTGCACACACAAAGAGAGGGAAAAATGTTTGTTTTTGGGTGAATAAGTGTTTGCCTTTGTCAAACCCTAGTTTGGTAATTAAACCTTGATAATGAGATAATGATAAACAAAAGGAGTTTGATGAATGAGCAATGCTATGTCACAATTCACAAAACCCTTAATGGCTGCCCTTAGAGGACTGAAGTCTAATACATCACTCTAGGGATTATATCTTGCATGAAATGGCTTGATTGGATTCTTTATTTGACACATTATTTGATGCTTGAATGATTGAAACCTACATCACAATGTTAGCTCCAAAACATGAAGTGAAGATACATAACTTTGACATGATGATATGATCTTGATTCTTGTTGTAGATGACTGATAAATCTGCTCTTCAATGCTCTTGACAATAATATTTTCTCTTGTAAAATTTTCCTTAATGCTAGATGTTTTGAATTGATAAAATAACTATGTATTTATAAGTGTTTATCTAATTTCTAAAAAAATAGATTCCAAAATCCGACAATTGAAACTTGAATTTGAATCATTAAAATTCTTCCAAAAACATATTAAAAATCTGGTCTTGGCACTTAAGGGGCGAATGGGTCTTTGGACCTAAATCCAAGACACACAATTTCCAAGATGTTTTAAATACTGTTGGCATTTGTTTAGTATAAGTTTTACTTTAAAAAAATGAGAATTATAAGGCTTTGGAATGCATAATTTGGTCAATTAGAAGCTTAATTAAGTCCAATTAATTAATGGACCCAAACATAGTGTGAAAATGTAAAGTACATTTTTCTACACTACTTTTAGCCCCCAATTTAGTGAGAGTATGAGCTTATGCTCAAACTCACACTAAAGTAGAAAAATATACATCAAGAGAGGTCCAAATGCACAAATGTTAGAAAGATAGCATGACAAAGATCAAGGAGGTGGCCTAGCCCCCAAGATCAAAATCCCATGACAAACCAACATAAGCACAAAGGGATGCACACATATGTATGATATGAAGTACCAAGACAAGATACAAAAACATACAATGTCAAAATTAATGCAAAAAGGAAAAAGGAGTGGATCAAGCTTCGACTGCTTGTCCAAAAGGTATAAATCAAGCCTCAACTATTTATCCAAAAATATGCTCACATGGCACCACAAGAAATCAAGTTATGTTATGCTCGGTGACCATGAAAAATACACTCACAAGGGCTAGTGCAATCCGATATACACTAGGTGAGCCTAAAGAAGTGAGAAAAACACACTAGGTCTATAAGGTGTGATCCCACAAAACAAGTGGTGATGGGAAAGTCATGCTAGGTCTACAAGATCTCATACGTCAATCATACCAAAAGCTATGCTCCCTGATAACTTTGATAAGGTGCCACAACATGAACATGCTTCAAAAGGCTAGCAAGATGCATTATACTGGACACTCATTGAAAATGATTGAGATATTATGCCAATGCTACACTAAGTTCAACCTCTATGAAAAAAGTGAAGCAAGAAATGTCAAATGTCAATGAAACTCATGAAATAATGCCAATAATGCTAATGTAAAGGTCACACTTCCTAGGATATGTACACTATCATCACTAAGAAGGGACCATGCAAATAATGATCAGGGGAATTATATGCCCTGCACTTAAAATTTCAACATACTTGCTATGTTGATGGGGATCTCTTCTGGTGGGTCGGCGTTTTTTCAAAATTCTACAAAGGCCAGAAATGCTAGTTATCCCCCTAGTGGTAATGGTAGGTCTAAGGCTGTTGTCATTGATGGTGCAAAACTGTTAGATTGCAGTGATGCTAGTGGCATTGACAATGGATCCTCCTTTTTGTCTTTTGTTCCAGAATCTTTGGGTTTGGGTGACATCTTCTTTCCAAACATTGTGTGGGGTCCATCCCTCATCATAATGTGAGCTTTTCCTCTTCCCCATGTCTGGAGATTCCTGGGAAAGTTGTTGTTGGTGAAGGATTTAAGCATGTGGAGTTCTTTTCAAATGGGACAAGTTGGTCTAGCCTTTTGGGTGCTAAACCTAAAGGGAAGAGCTTCGCGGCGTTGGTCATCTTTTAGGAAAATCTGGTCATTGGAGAATACTCGGTGTATGTTCTTGATTGCATTATTGAGAACCACTTGGTTTCTATGGACCTCACTCTAGTCAGAAAGTTTATGGGTCCTCGCCCAAATGTTGAGCTGGTCCGCAATCTAGTTTCTAAACGTTGGAGGACGAAAGGCCAGGTGGAGGTAGCGGCAATGGTGAAAGGTTTTTTCTCATCCTCTTTCACCTACAATGAGGACATGGTTAGTGTTCTTACTAGCAGGCCGTGGATGATTGATAAGTCCTTGCTATTCCTTAAAAAATGGGAGGTTGGTTTTAATCCTAATTCTTCTTCTTTTTCCTTTGCCTAGGTTTGGGTAAGGCTCCCAACTTCACCCTTGGAGTTTTGGGATGAACAAGTGTTCATTGGCATTGCTAATATGTTTGGAAAACTTCTTTGCATTGATCAAATGATTTCTTCCCGAAAGAGGTTGGTTTATGCGCATTTTTGTGTGATTGTGGACCAATCGGTGGACTTGCCTGAGAAGGTGTTGATTAACTCCAAGCTGGGGGGTTGGAATCAAGCAATTGAATATGAATATATCCATTTTGCTTGTTTTCATTGCAAAAAGGTCGGTCATTGGGCCAAGAAATTCCCCTCCAAGGTCAACCCTGTCTAGACTCAGCCTCTTATAGAATGGAAGAAGAAACAAAAATCTTCGGAGGTTTGTGAGGTGGAGGGGGATGGTGCAGCTAAGCACTGTTTGACTTCAGGTGAGTTAATTAAGGATACCTCTTCTAAGGAGATGGGTATCTCAGGAGGGGAGAATGCTGATGCAAGGTCTCCTCAAGAATTTTGGGTCCCATCAGGGGATAATCAGGTAGTGGAAGAAGGGGAATTGGTTACTACTAAGGAGGCTCCTCCATCTACTGAAATGGAGGCTCCTAAAAGTGTAGAGGTTGTGGATAAGGAGTTGGTTTCTTTGAAATTGAAGGAGTTGTCGATGGTGCTAGTTTCCCCCATTTCTTCCAATATGGGGTTGGATGGTAAGGAGGCAGTTTTGCAAGAACCCCCTGGGGCTATTTCAAATTTGGTGCTCACCTCTTTTGTCAATGGTTACAAGTCGGTAGGCTTGTTATAGGTCAAGGAACCTCCCTTTTCCCTAGTCAAGACTAGAAATAGAAAGAATAACCCATCCCCTCAAGGGGTGGCTACTAGGAACTGCTCAAAGGCTAACTGTGGCTCGGTGCCAAGGGGCAAAGAGAGACCCACTCTGCTTCAAAGTAGGGAGAAGGAAAGTAAAGCTGATATTGTTGATGACTCCCAAAAAATGTGTCCTAAGGGAGCATCTCAAAATCCTCCATGAAGATTCTCTCATGGAATATACGAGGGTTGAATAACCCTCACAAGCAGGATATCCTTGCTAACATAGTGATGGATCATAAATTGGATGCGATCTTGATTCAAGAAAAAAAAATGCCTGTTGAAAGGTTGAAGTGTCTTAAGAAAAGATTCTTTAAGGAATGTGGCCTCCATGGTTTTGATGTGGATGGTGCTTCGGGGGTGTGACCACTTTCTGGAATATGAAGGTTGTTGTTGGTAAGGCCATCTTTGGGGTCCCCAACCACATTGTTACATCCTTTTATCATAGAAGGAGTGATTTTTCCTGGGTCACTTCAAATATCTATGCTCCTAATGTCAAAAGTGCTCGGAAGCGTTTCTGGGGGAATTTGAGTTCCTTTAAAGCTGGTCTTCCCACTAGGCACTCGCTGGTCATGGAAATTTTAATACTCCATTGAGTTGTGGTGATAAGCTGGGTGGCTCTTAGGTTGACAATGAGAGTAGATTCGACTTGATGCCTTTTGTTAATATAATGCCTTGTTTGATATTGATTTGAGCGGGGCTTCGTATACTTGGTCAAATCGTATGATTGGTGATGCGTTGATCCAAGTTAAGCTGGATAAGGCCCTCCTTTCACATGAGTGGATGGATCATTTTGCTTTCTCCCTTTAAGCTCTCACAAGGTTGTATTTAGACCATTTTCCTATCTCCTTATCAATTGAGGTGGTCAGTTACAAGTGTTCTTTCCCCTTCAGGTTTGAAAAAATGTGGACATCTCACCTAGAGTTTAAAGTCAAGCTTGCTTCCTGGTGGGATATTCAGGTGGATGGATTTGCTAAGTATAGATTGGCCAAGAAGCTAGTTGTGGTGAAGGCTAATGTGAATGTTGGAGTAATTAATTATTTAATTACACTTACATAAGTTTACTTAGGCATTCATTTATTCCTAGATATCATTTTCTAGGTGATAGGATAAAAGATTCTTTCTAGAAGTTTTAGTTGGATTTTCTAGAACTTATCTTATCTAGCTATTTTGCATGATTCATAGGTCGTTAGTTTATTGGTTGTCTCATGTCATAGGATTATGACATTTGTCAACATCATGTTCATTACCACATTAAAACCTTTCCTATTTAAGGAAGGTCATTGTACACATTTGTAATATACTTCATACCTCATCATTTGATCGGTCTTAATATCAAACAAGTTCATTTTCTTGCATACTCTCTTGTAGAAGGTTTTCATTGTTTTTGCAAGTGGTCTTGGGTGTTGAGCTAATATCTTCAACTCTTACATGGTATTAGAGCCACATCTTGCAAAACCCTTCTTAGATTTGAGGGTGGAGCTATTGCTAGTGAGAGATCTTGATTTGAGGTTGTCTCTCCATAGGTGGGATTTAATGGAAAATCACTTTTGGCTCATGTTGGAGGAAATATGAGCTCAAATTTGAATTCAAGGTAATGAGAAAGTCAGAATTGACTTTTGTTTCCCCTAAATCTAAAATTTCTAGCCAAAGTTGTGGAGGTTTGAAGATTTGCAAAATCTAGGAGTAGCAGAGCTTTGGGTGCATTTTTAGGTAGATCTGGCCTCACCATAAGTTCCAAAGAGTTTGAGAGATCAAAATCGACATATAATACACCCTATTTCGATGTTGGCTATTCATGAGGCAATTTTTTTTTACTTGACAGGCCGTACAACTCGCTAGGTATAGGGTATGATATATTTGCAAAATAAAAAAAAATTATAAATTTTTATATGGTCTACATTTTAATATTCATTGGCTTTTATTTTGGGCATTTTTGCAAAATAAATATTGAATTGGGCTTATATTATATTGGTGGAATTTTTAAATTTATTGGGGGTCTATTTCAAAAATTATGCGGACTATATTTGGGTACCATCGTAGCCCTGACTATCACATCTAACATCCCACATCTCTCCCAATGTTGACCACAAGCCATTGGAGTCACTTTCTTGGCCACCACTATCTTCTTGTTGAGTTTCATCCTCTCATCTGCCGACATATTCCCTCGCCGCCGTCCATCTCAACTCCAATCAGCCTTATCTCTCTGGCCTCTGTTTTCTTTAGCTGATGTTTCAAACCCTTCATCGACCGCTTGAATTCCCTCGCCAGTTTCTCTGTTAACCGCCCACCTTATCTCTTTGATGATTTCCAGTAGGATCCTAATTGTCAGTTGCCTACCGAGCCCCCTCCTTTCGTGCCCCGATCATATTCTCGTCTGAGGGCTAAAGATCTTTGGGTGGTGAACAATCCAACCACCGGCTGCGCCACCCTTAGCGCCACCCCATCGCTGCTCATCAGGAAATAACCTTTTTTGCAACTTTAAAGGTTGTGGTCATATGGAGGAACCAAGGGCTGGACTTTTGCACCATTTTAGCCTTTGATTTTTGTGCCCATTTAGCCTTGGAGTACCTGAATTGCCTAAAATAACTATTTTTTTCATTTTTCCATAACTTTTCGCCACAATATCAAAATTATGCAAACGAGATATCCTTAGAAAGTTGGTTCCGCGTACTTCACAGTGGTGCAAGAAATTTTTCTATATTTTTCTATGGGTATAAATCATATCCATTTGAAGTTAGATCTCCCATTTCGACCTCCAAACTCATAACTTTCAGCCAGTTTCTCCATTTTTGGTGATTCAAGTTGCATTTGGAAGCTATTTAGGAGATTTTTCATTGTGTCCATGCACATTTTCTAGATTCAACACCAGGTATTATTTATTCAGTATCTTGCACATTTGGCATTTTGACTGATTACTTGGACATACTGACTCTTGGAGAGGTTCTATTAGTTTGGGAAGACTTCATTTGTAGTGTATATCATATTTGGGAGTTTCTAATTCATTTTGAAGGTTAATGTCTTTGTAATTGTGGAGATCTATCATAGTTCATTATGGGGTTTACATATTATCCTTTTTTGATTATGTTGCAAAAGGGAAACTATAAGCAATGGAGAGATGGAATCATAGATCATCTCCAATCTTTAGAATTGTTGCAACATTTGTATGGTATTGTTCCCCATCCAAGTCAAGGTATTCAAAAATTTTCTTGGAGTCACAGTAGATATAATGTTTTAGGGGTCATTGCAATGGGTATTAGGACATAATAACCCGGCCACAATAACCCTGGACACAATAACCCTGTCATAATAACTCAAGGACAAAATAACACAGGGTCATAATAACCCATGGAAAAAATAACTTGTGGTCAAAATAACCCATGGACAAAATAACCCATGGTCAAATTTATAAATTTTGTTTTCCTTTCTCTATATTCTTATGGGGATATTCTATCCATGGGTTATTCTGACCATAGGTTATTTTGGCTTGGGTTATTATGACCCTAGGTTATTTTTTCCTTGGCTTATTGTGACCAGGTTATTCTGTCCAGGGTTATTTTGGCTAGGTTATTATGTCTTGTAACCATTGCAATGCATGTTGATGATGAAATTTTGAAATCTATTGATCATCATGATTGTCCTCATACACTTTGGACTAATATTTGGAAGATATATGGAGATCCTGATACTCCACCATTCCCCGATGATCATTATTCAAAACGTCATGGGCCTCTTCATTCTTCAGATAGGATACCCCATGATCATAATACTATGCAAGAGTTTACAAATTTGGAATACTTTTAATCTTCTGAAGAGGTTGACAAGGGTTCTTTAGATGCTCCTTATCCTTCAGAGAGAGTTGATGTACCTTCACTTTCAGTGATTCATTGTGCAGTCATTGATTGAGACTCCTATCCTTCCTATTTAGTAGGACCATTCATCTCATGGTGGTGATTCATTGAGAATGTCCAGTGATTCATTACAAGTATCTAATAGTCTTCTTGATCGAAATTCCTATAACAAACATTGCTTCCTTGTTTGTAGAGTCTCACTGTGTGATTGATTAAATGTGCAAGTTAAAAATAGATCAGAGAAGATCAAACACACCAATAAAACATTATATCAAAATAAAAAATGAAATAAAAGAAGTGCAAACTTAGTTTTATGCCCTTGATGTCGTCCTATCGTCCTTTATCTCCAGTAATTTTGTCGATTCTAGCTGTTGCTCTCAGATTTTTTCGGGGTCAACAAATAGTCCTCCCAGAGAATGAGATTGTAGATGATGGATGCATGCTATGCTAAGATATGATTATGCTGATTAAATGATGCATGAATGCAGATTGCTATGATTACTTGATAAAGAAACTATGATTACAAATGCTCTTGATGCTGATAATAAATGCTAACTGAATGCAACTATTCTCTAATCACCTATCGCCTAATAGAACAAATGCTTGGATATGCAAGCATATTTATAGAGCTTTCATAGGATTGTGATTGGCTGATGTGATCAACAACTGTGATAATCCTGGCAGATCGAACGGTCGAAGATGGAGAAGACTGGAGAGAAAAATAGAAGAAAAAACAAAAAGTAGGATATGTTTCCTCTTTCATGGAAGAGATAAGATGAGATGATAAAAATCATCTTTTTAGAGGATTTTGGAAAGATTTAAGAAGATAAATAATGAATTATAAATTCACTTATTTATTTATGGGTGACATGGAGATTTTTCTCAATTAAATAATCATTTAATTAAAATTTGAAGAATAATAAAAGATTTCATAATTAAATAAATTATGATTTGAAAAGATATGAAGGACATTAATTAAATAAAGATATTTAATTTTTTTTTAGGAAATGACATGTAGATGAAATTAATTAAATAAAATATTTAATTAATTAGAAGAAAGATTTGAATAGGAGAAAGGAAATATTTAAATTTAATTAAATCAAAAGACTTAATTAAATTCAAAAGGTGATAATTAATTAAGATAAATAAAGGGTATTTATTTAATTAATTAAGTAGACATATGAATGTGAAATAATTAAATAAAGTGAATTTATTTAATTAAGGTGGAAGAGTAAAGTGAACGAACAATATAATTAAATTAATTAAATTTAATCATATGTGGAGGACTTTAGAGAAATTAATTAAATAATAAATATTTAATTAAATGCCAGGATTAATTAGACATGACCAATTTTATGCATATACATTTTGCCCCTCTTTGAAGTGATGTGTGAAACGCATTGTTTCAAAGAAAATATTCTTGCTTTTGAAATTTGTTGTGTTTGATTTTGCCCTTGGTCAGAAAATTTTAACTGATATGCCCCTGATTAAAAAAAAAAGTGCCTGATATGCCTTTTGATTTGAATCTAATATGTTTCTGATTGAAAAATGGGGTTGATATTGATGATGCCCCCTCGTGAGGTAAATCACTGATGATGAGAAAAATGTTGAGTGGATGATGAAATTTGGATGATGAGAGGGATGCAGTGATTTAGCTCCCGAAAATTGATTAAAAGATGCCCCAGTTTGAAAAATAAGGTCAAAGTTTGAGAAAAATAGAAAAATAAAAATAAAATGCCACAAAAAACCACCGTAGTTGACCTTTAAAAGGTCAAAGGGGTAAAAAGGGAAAGTCATTTTCACCTTTTGACTTTATTGACTTTTTGCTCTGACGCTGACTTGGCGAAATGGAGATTCCATACCATACACATAGATTCGAGCGAGCTCACCGGTACCAGAGACCAGCCGCTTATGGACCACTGGTAAGTCGATTCAGTCCTCTTTGCTTTGAAATTTGTGATTTCAATCGATTTTTGATGAAATTTTGTGTGGATTTAGAATTTAATAGTTCGTTTTAGCACATAGAGTCAGAGTTTAGCACATTTGATATTTTCTATAGCGCATAGAGGGTGTAAAACAATGTATCCAGGATAGAATAGGAAATAGATATTTTAGCACATCTGATACCCAGAATAGCGCATCTAGGATGCCTATAGGAAAGTGGTACTTTAGCGCATAGAGGAAATAGATTAGCACATTTAGGAATGTGCCCCAACCAGTTGTATATTAGCGCATATAGGAAATAGATTATCACATCCAGGGTTCTTGTGCATTAGGTAGATGAAATGGCGCATACGCTTAGGGGTTTAGCGCATATAAGGAAGTAGTACATAGGGGAATGGATACAATGCTTTTAGGACACAAAATGGTGCATCGGGGGGGAACTTCAACACATTTTTTGGTTCTAGCGCATAGAGGCTGTAGATTAGTGCATCCAGGAAATTTAGGCAAAATGCACTGTTTGATGAAATTGATGAAAGAATAATGATGTATATTGCTTCTTTGGTCAATAGATAGATAAACTGTCTTGTCATCATGTTAATATGGATAAAAATGATAAAACATCTAATAAATGATGAATTGATAACTTTGCTTTCCAAAATAGAAAACAAAGAGTAGAATGATTGATGGAATAGGCTGATAACTTTGCTTTAGAAAACAAAGAGTAGATGATTGATATGACTTCTGATAAATTTGCTTTCTGTGATAGAAAAAAAATAGTAGATGATGTGATTGAAAATATATTTGCATTAATGAATGAAGTACAAATAGGAAGATGATTTGATTGTTGATAAATTTTCTTTCCTGAAAAAGAAAACAAACAGTAAATGATGATAGAGTAGATTGATTTGATATTCAGATAGATAGATTTTGCATTTATTTCATGATATGAGTCACTTAGATAGAGCATTTGATATGGTTCACTAATATGGATCACTGATATGGGTCACTGATATGGATCATTGATATGGGTCATGATTGCATGATGTTAAGTAGATAGATCACTTTGACATGAGTCTATGATATGAGTCTGATTGATTGTCTTTGTGATGACCAAAAATAGGAGGTTTTAAAAAACCTTCAGATCAGAGAGCACTTCCCTATGGGTTGGGATAGGATACAAGATCTAACACTGAAAAATGTACAGTTGATAGTGAGATGTGAGTTGATAGTGAGATGTGAGTTGGGACCTATGTTGTCTATGCCTCAGATTCGGGTCAATAGGGGACTGTTGACCGCACTAGCAGAGAGGTGGCATTCTGAGCATAACACCTTTCATTTGCCGACGGGTGAGATGATAGTGACTCCAGAGGATGTATACAGGATTTTGGGGATTCCGATGGTAGGTGCTCTTGTGGTTTATGACCACAAGGAGCCAGGTGGTACAAATGCACTCAGGAGAATGTTTGAGGATGATCATATAGCAGGGTACTAGGTGCCATGGGTAGATTTGAGGAGATATCCGACCTTACCCGTAGTTTTGAGTGCATTCATTGGAGGCTTCCTTTGTCCGGACCATTAGTCAAAAGGACTATCAGTTAGGTGGGGGAGGATCATTGAGTAGATGATAGGTCAGCAATAGAGATATGCCTGGGGGAGTTGCATGTTAGCACATTTGTATCATGACTTACATCAAGTAGTGTATAGAGGAGGGGACAATTTGTCATGTGGTGTTACCCTGCTCTAGATCTGGGCATGGGAGCATATTGTTATTACTAGACCACTTGGACCTATGGCTAGGCCACCAGGCAGACTGTATGTATATGCATATTTAGGTGTTCTTGTCCAACCCAAGCTGGGCAAGTTGGATTACTAGAGACAGATTCTAGATGATGTAGATTCAGTGATATGGAGGCCTTACATAGATTGTGAGGTGTGGGATACAAATCATCTTGAGATGCATTTTGTATGTATGCCTCGGTATCTAATAGGTCAGACTCCTTTTATTATAGAGAGATTTTTGGCTTTGCGAGTACAAAGACAATACGGATATACTTAGGGGATGCCTCCGGGAGTTGCGCACTATGTGCGATGCAAGGATGATCCTGGATGGGGCCCGAACATTTCATATTAGGTCACTTATACAGAGTATATAGGTTTACAACCCGAGTTATGGGATTATAGGCCTGAGATTACTGATGCAAGGATGTTTGAGGAGTACTATGCTTATTTTCACACAAACCCATTTCCTCGTTTCACATGTCCAGATGAGTCGATGCCCATTTTAATGGCACATCATCCAGGGGGTAGGAGACAGGAGGATGTGGCAGGGGGGAGCAGGAAATTGGTGGAGGGGAGGAGGAGGATAGTGGGGATGAGGAGGAGAGTGGAGATGAGGAGAGCTCAGATGATGGTGGTGGGGATGACGGCAGAGATGGTGGAGGGGATGAGTAGAGGCCAGTGAGATAGAGGCTAGACATTTTGGGCAATGTGCAGATCATGCGGAGGCCAAGGATTGGTATTGGATAGAGGATAGTGATTAGACCCCCCTCCACAGCACAACAGTG
Organism: Sequoia sempervirens; assembly: GCA_007258455.2. Taxonomy (NCBI): domain Eukaryota; kingdom Viridiplantae; phylum Streptophyta; class Pinopsida; order Cupressales; family Cupressaceae; genus Sequoia; species Sequoia sempervirens. The sequence goes on along the minus strand of VDFB02322586.1, from coordinate 79,440 downwards.
CGTGAGAAGCTACTTGGCGCCTGCATGGACTCCCTTCAGACAAGAGGCACAACCTGCAGGCTTGTCTGGGTCTGTGCCTTTATAAAGGCAACTATAGACACAACCTGTGTGAAGGCTGCTGCAAGCATAGGAACAAAGGCTACAATCTCCTCCCACCCCTGCAGACCCACAAGGCCCAAATTACAGTGCAGAGAGAATCCTCCCAAACAGAGGACATTAGAGCAAGAGGGGTTGAGACCCATGGGACCGTTGAGAGTGCATTCATGAGAGCCATTGTAGAGGGACTGGAGATCATAGGAGGTTGAGGCCATTGACATGGCGAGGAGTTGTGCCTCCTGGTCCCACCGGGTCCCACATCAGATCCGTGGAGTAGATCACAGAGTGTCACACAACAAGGTCCCAAGGCCTCGACAGACCACAAGGGTAGTGAGTGTCACCGCCTCAGAGACTAGCCCATCAAATTCCACTAATGTACCCTTTTGATATGTGATTTTATTGATTTATTTCACATGTATATAATTTTGAGCATGTGTATCATTTTGGATTCATGTATCTCTCAGACTTTTAGTTTCATCGACATTGGATACTGGACATTTTGTGTTTATTTTGAATTAGTGCATTACAACTATCATCATATTTGATGATGTGTACTGATAACAGATGATGATGATATGACACCCGTCACAAGTTATGAGATGGATTTATGATGCTTGATGTTTAATGACCAACCCATGATGCAAGGATCATATGATATGCTTATGATGAACAGATAATAAATTATGATATTCATAATTATGAAAATATACCATGATATGTTTTATGAAACAAATGATGCAGAACAGAATATATGGAATTTTGTTTTGGATTCTTCAAACAATTATGATGTGATGGAAAATGATGTTAAATGAGGAAATGCATCATGGATTTGTAATATGGTATGAAATGTATATGAATTAGGAAATGATATGAAATGATATGTGATATGGGTTAAATGTTATGTGAAAAATGACATGATATATAAATGATATGAAAATGATAGATGATTAAAGATATGATATAAATGTAATGTGACAAATGATAAATGATATTAATAATGGTATGAAGTGAAATGAACATGATTAATAATAATGAGATGAAGGATAGACATAAATGATATGTAATGAAATGAGATAAAATGGATGAAATGATAATACTAAATGAAATGACAATGAAAATGTAATGAAATGATAAGTGAAATGAAATAGATTATGAAATGATGATACAAAGATAAAATATGATAATGAAATGGTAATGAAGATGATAAATGGTATGCAACTGTGTAGAATGAAAATGAAATGGATATGAAAATGATAAGTAAGATGTTAATGATATGAAGACGATAGATAATATGAAAATGAAAGTGATATGAAATACCTAATGGATAAATGAATGATATTAAATGATAAAGGATCTAAATGATATGCAATGAAATGATACATAAAATGAGGGTGAAATAAAATGAGAATGATCAATGGTATATAATGAAATTATATGATATGAAAAATGAAAAATGAAATGATAATGCATAATGATGGATAAATAAATGATAAAGGATCTAAATGATATGAAAATGAATGATAAATGATAAACTATATGATATGTACATGACCTAGATGAAATGATAATGATTAATGAAATGATGATGAAGATGAAAGATGATAATGAAACAAATGCCGAATGTCCTCCACAAATAGTCCAAAGAGACATAATAGTCATTGATGTTTTTATTCAGCCTTTTAAAAATCTAATGCAAATCCAGTATACAGATATGTACAATGATCTAAATGAAATGCAATGAAACAAAACCAACCGTTTGTTGAGCCCTTTGTTAGCTTTCTTGAAACATCGTAGAGCGTTTTAAAATGTTGGAAGTATTTACAAGCATTAGAGGGAAAATTAGCACCAATGATTACCTGAGTACAACTTTCATGATTTTTGATATAGCAAGTGAACACAAGCATCGAGGTATAATTGAACTGAGATGACCTGAGTATTTCTTGCATAAATAGACAAAGATTAACCACTTTATGATTCAAATTTGGAACCGTCATCAATGATACGCTTTGGAAATCATGTCTCGTGACATATTTGCACCAAATTGATAGTTAACCTCAAGACAACATACAAATAAAAATTATCCTCTTTCCTCATCACTCTAGTTTAGTGCAAACATTATTCAAATTTTAGATCATCCAAATATGTGTTATGATATGGTACTTGTTGAAAACTATTGTGATATGGATCAATGATTGGATAGTTGTTCATAAGATTTGATTGATTGTTCGTATGATTGGATTTTATGTCATTGTCTAGCTGTTTTGGTAGAACTTGAAAGTTGATTGCCCCAAGTATGTCAACGTTTTCCCCTAGTATTGACACAACTTGCTAAAATGAATATGTACAATGATCAAGCCATGGTAAGATGTTATCGCTCTAGGAAAATGATGGAAGTATGATGGTGTTATGGCCCTAAGATGATAGTGAAAAGATGCATGAAATGAAGGCTGAGAAGCTAAGTGTAGAACATGAACTAGTAGATGGAGAGCTACAACTAGCGTCTGTTTTCTAGATTTTCACTATCTATCTTTATTGCATTTTTTTTATTTTTTTATTTTTTATTTTTTCTTATCAATAGACTACCTGTTGCTAGGTTTTCACCATATGACGATTTTTTCTTTCTTTTTCTTTTTAGGACTTTTTCTGATTTTTATGGATTTTTTTCAGGACATTTTCTAATTTTTATGGATTTTTTAAGGACATTTTTTTTTATTTTTATGGATTTTTTCAGGATAGTTTTTGTTATTTTTTTTCAGGACTTTATGGATGATGATAACTGATTTAGACATAATACTTCTTCAGGTGCATGTTGTTGATGGGTTTGTCAAATAGGTCCCCTTCTGGCATTGACAACTTGTATGCTTCTGAACCGTATACTATGATGACCATGTAAGGACCCAACCAATTCGGTTCAAACTTTCCTTTCTTCTCTTTGTCTTTCTAATTTTGTGGGTTTTCCTTCAAAACAAGATCACCGACTTGAAAGGTACATGGCTTGACTCTGTGATTATAGCTACGAGACATCTGTTGATATGCTTTCAAATGATCAGCTGCTCATTGTCTCTTCTCATCAAGGAGTTCTAGCTCTTGTAGCTGGGAAACTCTGTATTCATCATCTGTGATTAAACCTTTCAGTGATACTCTAAGTGATGGAATCTCAACCTCTAGAGGTAATATGGCTTCTGCTCCATAGACAAGAGCATATAGTGTTGCTCCTATTGGAATTCTGATGCTAGTTCTATAGGCCCACAATGCGGGATTGAGTTGTACATGCCAATCTTTCCCTGTATCATTCACAATCTTCTTCAATATTTTCAGTATGGTTTTGTTCGAGGCCTCTACTTGGCCATTCCCTTGTGGGTAGGAGGGTGTTGAATATCTATGTTGGATATGGAATCTCTCACAAAGTTCGTCAACATCCTAATTCTTGAATGATCGTCCATTATTTGTGATGATGGAGTTGGGAATGCCATACTGACAAATGATATAGTTGAGTATGAATGATGAGATTTGTTTGTTGGTAACCTTAGTGAGAGGTACTGCCTTAATCCACTTGGTAAAGTACTCTATCGCTGTGATGATGAAATTTTGTCCATTCGATGATGAAGGATGAATCTTTCCAACTAGATCTAACCCCCATTGAGAGAATGGCCGGGTTGGCGTGAACGGTTGTAGTTCTTGTGCTGGTGCATGGATGAGATTCCCATGTATCTAACATTTTGAGCACTTCTCCACAAAATTGAATGATTCTCTTTCCATTGTAGGCCAGTAGTAACCCATTCTAATCAATTTCTTGGATAAGGTCAGTCCACTTGAATGAGTACCACAAATTCCACCATGAACTTCTTGTAAAGCCTTGTCAAATTCATCACGTTTAAGACATCGAAGTAAAGTACCATCAAGACTATGGCGATAAAGGATGTCACGATAAGAGTATAACAAGAAGATTGGCGAATAAAGTTACACTTTTGGTTTTAGGATAAGTGAGGTGGTAAGATGTCATCTTTTAGGTAGGCATAAATCTTGCCATACCAAGGTGAATCAGATCCTACTAAGTGGCAAATGATTTGGTTTTCAATTGTGTCATAGGCAGGTGCAAATGATTGTTCCACCAGACATAAATTCATAGTGAGCCTGATTTTTTGGGAGTTGTAGCAATGATGCGATCATGGCCATAGTGTCAACTGCTTTGTTATCAAGTCTTGGAATCTATATGAACTTGATATCCACAAAGTATTTCTTGAAATCGTCAACCATTTTCTTATATGGAAAAAGTTTGTCATCTTTGGTCTGATAATCATCATTGATCTGATTTATGACTAACTGTGAGTCACCATAAACTTGTAGTTCTATGATCCTCCATTCCAATATGATCTTGAGTCTAGTGATTAAAGCTTCATACTTGGCTATGTTTTTAGTGCATGGAAACATTAGCCTATATGACCAAGGAATGGTATTTCCTTGAGGGGTGACAAAAAGTATGCCTGCCCTTGATCCATGTTGAGTGAAAGAACCATCAAAATATAAAGACCATGGTTGTTTTGATTCTGCGGTGAAGACGTTAGCATCTAGAAATTCGATATGCATGGGATGCTCTGCTTGTAGTGGTACGTCAGCTAGTTGATCGGTGATAACTTGTCCTTTGATTGCTTTGCGATAAAAATAATGGATTTCAAACTCACTCAAGATCATAACCCATTTTGCTAACCTTCCTGTTAATATATCCTTGCTCAATAGATACTTAAGTGGATCAATCTTTGCTACAAGATTGATTATATGAGTTAACATGTAGTGCTAAGATTTTTGTGAGGCAAAGACTTCTGCTAGACAAGCCTTCTCGATGAAAGTGTAGTTGATTTCATGACTTGTTAGTGTTTGGCTGATGTAATAAATTGCACGTTCCTTTCCTGTAGAGTCCTCTTGTGCTAATAATGCCCCCAAAGATGTCTCCATTGTGACAATATATAAAATTAGAGGTTTGTCCGGATTTGGTGGTACTAGAACTGGTGGGTTCATTAGGTACTGCTTGATCTATCGAAAGGCCATTTCACACATGTCATCCCATTTGAAAGGAACATTCTTATGTAATAGATGTGTGAAAGGTAGACTTTTATCTGTCAGCTATGCGATGAACCTTTGTATAGATTGAAGTCGTCCCTGTAATGACCTCAATTGATTGATATTCCTTGGTGGAGGCATTTCCATGATTTCTTGTACCTTGGCAGGATCTACTTCAATTCCTTTTGTTGATACTATGTATCCTAAGAGCTTTCCAGATGTGACCCCGAAAACACATTTCTTAGGGTTGAGGCGAACTTTGAACTTTTCCAACCTTGCAAGGATTTTGGATAACACTTCGAGATGTCCTTCTCTTGTGTATGACTTTTCCAATATATCATCTACATAATCTTCCATGAATGTGTGCATTGTGTCATGAAAAATTGTAGTCATAGCTCTTTGATATATAGCCCCAGTGTTCTTTAGACCAAAAGGCATGACGTTCCAACAATAAGTCCCTCATGGATATGTGAAAGCTATTTTGTCTTGGTCTTCAAGTGCAATCTTGATTTGGTTGTAACCAAAAAAACTATCTATTAGTGAATACATGGCATGGCCAGCTGTCAGATCAACTATAGTATCAATGTTTGGAAGTGGGAAGTCATCCTTAGGACATGCCTTATTAAGATCTCTAAAATCTATGCAAATTCTGATACGTCTGTCTGGTTTGGACATAGGAACAATGTTGGAGATCCATTCTGCATAGTCGATTGATCTTATGAATTCCACATCAAGGAGCTTTCTGAGTTCTTCTTTAACCAGTAGTGCGACATGCAGATGCATCTTTCTTAGTTTTTGCTTCACAGGCTTAACCCTTGGTTTGATAGACAAGTGATGCATGATAAGATCAAGATCAATACTTGGCATGTTTGCATAAGACCAGACAAAGTTGACTTGATTTTCTCTTATAAATTCCATGAACTCAAGTACTTCTTTATCTGTCATTGATGCAGCTGACTGTAGAGTCCTTGGTTTTTCTGAAGTTTCAAGATTAACCTCTTTTGTAGGCTCAATCAAGATAGGCGATCACTCATGATAGTGCTTGGGGAGAGTGTCACTCTTCCCATCATTTGGTTCCTTAAAAAGGTTTTCACCATTTGATACACTCTTTGTTTTATCTTTTGTTTGATCTAACACTGCCAGATTCTGGTTTTCACCGTTAGATCTTTCTTTTTGCAGCTAGGAGACTTGACACTCTCCTAATTAAAGAATCTATGCCAAAAATCGCTAGTGGAACAATCATTTGTGTCATATGCGGAAAGGAAGTTCACGATAGATTCATCGCTTGGAAACATAGGTATATAGATAGGTTTGGACGAATCCCAATCAATGAGATCGGGATGGATCAAAGGTAGCGGGTCATCGGGCTGTGTGAAATAGGCTATGGTTATGATCATAACGGAGTGGTTTGTAGGATCTGAGGTATGAGGCAGATCAATGATGGTACTATTCTCACGATAGTCTTGTTCATTTAAATCCGACTCAGTATCACTAGAATCATAGTTACCTTGTAGTTCAGATCCTTGCAGTTGGGACCCTGAACCTTCACCTTCGATTAGATTTTGGGTATACTTGTGTATCACATCAACCTTTTTTTCCCTCCAAAACTCATCATTGTAGATGGTGTCCCACTCATATTCACCAGAGTCTGTGTCCCACTCATTATTCACGAAATTCTGAATTGCTGTCAAACATGCTTCTCTTGTATCAGAACCTTCTTGCAATGTGAGGACAATATCATGCAACTGGTTGGATTTTATTTCTTTTGAATTAGTATAATAGCCTAGTCCTATTTTATCTTTTGCAGCAAGTCCTGGAAGGTGAATAGGCTCAACTACTCCTTTTCTCTTTCCAATAGGACCATTACCATCATAGCCCATATTCTACATGATCGAATACCCTTTACCATATTGATCAGTTGGTATTTTGACATTGAGGACTATTTCATCTTCATCTTTATAGAGATAATTTAGAACTTCTCTATCCTCAGGATCTTCCATGGGGAGTTTTCCTTTGATAAATCGTCCATTAAACAGTGTACTTGGATCTTTTGGTGGTTGCGTTGATGTTGATGCTACAGATATCTGTTGTTGTGTGATAGAAGGTTGCCCATGTGACCGAGGCGATGTAGGTAGATTAGCAAGACAAAGAGAGTACTTCCCAACTCCATTGTCCTTGAACCGTAGTTGCTTGTAAGAGTTTTTGGTTAACTGACTGATTTGTGTATCAATTTTGAGAGAAGTACCAGCAAGAGCTTCTTGATTGTTGGGAACCAAAGTATCTTGACTAGCTTTGATGTTGGAACAAGTCTGATTTTTTGAATTATCAGCTGGTATTTTGATCTCTTGTCCATCATAAGGAAACTTAAGACATTGATGATATGTGGATGGGACAACTTGCATTTCATGGATCCAAGGATGACCCAACAAGATGTTGTATGCAAGATCACACTCTAATACTTGACAAAAAGTGTTCTTGATAACAGGTCCTACTCTGATTGGCAGCATGATTAAACCCTTGGACACTCTTTCCTCATCATCGTAGGATTTAATAGTGATCTTTCTTCTTGGATCAATGGAGTCCTCTGAAAATCCTAAAGCCTGAACTAACTTCATGGTACATATGTTCAACCCAGCCCCTCCATCTATTAGGACGTGTCTGACACGAAACTTGTGGATCATGACTTCTAAGTATAACAATACATTATGGGGATGAGTCATGGAAACACCATCTTTCTCAGAGAGTGAGAGGCATGCGGGTGAGGACAAGTGTCCCACCATGGCTTGAAATCAGTCCACATCTAGATCAGTGGATACAGTTGTTTCAACGAGGGCCTTTTTTAGAATTTCCTTGTGCGCTGGGGAAATCTTCAAGAGTTCTAAGATAGAAATATAAGCAGGAGTTTTTCTAAGTTGATTGACTAAGTCATATTGATGTTGAGGTGGGGGCACAGTGGATTTTGAAGAAGTGAACTTTAAGACAACTTTAGCTTCTGCCCTTGTTGTTGCGTTGACTTGTCTATATTCCATCTTTTCCTTAACTTTTATAACATTGACCTGCTTGTTGTCAGTGTAGATATGGTTGATTATGTTATCGTTGATATGATTCAAAAATTTTCCAGAAGACTCACCCTTTTGATAGTTGGGAAAAGTGTTACGAAATTCTTGGTGGTCTTCATTTGATTGTTGGTGTCCTTCTATTGTGATGGTTCCATTTTTTATTAAGTCTTGGACGACATTTTTTAGGGCTTGACAATTATTCATGCGATGGCCCTTGCACCGATGATAATCACACATCATTCCATGATGGAGGCTTTACACTAGGTTTGAAGTTGCATTGAGGTGGAAAAGTAAGGAAATTTTTAGCCATCAACTCTTTGAATGCAGATTCTAAAGATTGACCCAGTGGAGTAAAAGTTCTTCTGCTAGAGAAAAATGAATATCGTTGTAGATTTGTGTTTGAGGCATTTCCTAAGGCATTTTTGTTGTTATTGTTTCCATGGTAACCTTGATTTTTGGAATTCCCTTGATTGGGAGTAGAATTTTGATTCACGTTGTTCCTCAGAGGAGGAGGATTGTTTCCTTGATTTGTGACAGAATTGATGTTGTTATAGTTATTGTTGAGAGGAGCACTTGGAGTACTAAGAACAAATGGCTTAGTTGAGACATGATTTGCATCTACAACACCATCATTCACCACGTTTTTTTTGTGAGTCCAAAAATTAGATTTTTCATTGTTGTAGTGATGATTTGAAGAGCTATGATTGTCCTTATCAATTTTAAGTATCCCTCTCTTGACCAAAGCATCCTCAATGGTTATGGCATTATCAATCAATTTCTCAAAAGAGGAAGGACAATGTAAATTCAAACGATAGCTCATTTTTGGATCTAAGTTGTTGATGAAGATGTCTATCTTTTCCTTTTTAGGAACATGACATGAATATTTAGGGAACAAACTCCTCTATCTCTGAAGAAAAGTAATTAAAGGTTCACCAGGTTTTTGCTTAGCTTTGTAGAGATCCAACATAGTGATTTGATGCTAGATGTTGTAGGAATATTGTGATATGAACTTGTTGATTAATTCCTCAAACTTCTTGATAGGAGGCATGATTTTTGATAGCCATTCCATAGATTGGCTTACAAGACTCCTAGGAAACAAATGCATTAAGTAAGTGTCCTCATGAACAAATTCTAAAGTCATGTTTCAGAAGTCTCTGACATGATCAATTGGATCCGATTTCCCATTATAACGGTCGAATTTCAGAATCTCACAATGCTTGGGAAAGGGAACCATGTTGAGACGTCAGTAAAAAGGATAAGGACAGATGTCATCAAGAGCATACTTCTTCATTGTGGCTCCCCCTTGTAGATCTTTAATTTTTCCTTGAAGTGCCTTAATTTTTTGAGACAAAGCACTAAGAGCAGACAGGGGTGTTTCTTCAGGATTGCTCTTTAAGTTCTCAGTATCAAAATCATGAGGTAATTTAGCTCCTTTGTTAGCTAGATAGAGGAAATAATTCTCTTTATCGCGTTGCAAGATCTTTTCTAAGGCTTTGTGAAATTTGGGATCTTGCTCGGCCTCTCTAAGGTGACGTTCATCCTCTTGTTCATCATCACTATCTACAGGAGTTTTGCTCATGTCCCTATATTTTTTGAAAGGGAATGGATTTTCTTCTCTTTTATCCATGTTGTTGAAAAGGGGATTACGAATCACACTATAAAGGGGATTACTACTCTCACCTTCTTCTTGAGTTCTTCAGGTATGATCTTCTTGTTGAATGTCCTCTTTCAACTTATTGTATTGAGATCTTGTAAAAATAGGCATATGATTTCACAATGTTCTTCTAGACCTAGATCACTGTTTGATAAGTGCGAAAATGATGATGTCTTGATCCGATAAGATGAAAATCCTATGATATGATCAAAGACGCTTCTAACTCTTGATTGTGGCTTCCAATGATGAAGGATATTAGAATCTTGTTAGGGAAGTTGAATCAATAATCTAAAACTTGTTTGAAAGATGCACTTTTTAAGATTTGATCCTTATTTTTGAAAAATGATAAGCATGTCAAGTAGCCTAGTTAAGATCACTAAATGATTTGGATGGGATGTGTTGGATATTCAATAGAAGGTTGTGGTAGATAATCAAATTTGAGAGGTTGATTGTGATTGTGTCATTGTGATAGAGCTCTTCTCTGAAAATAGGCTTGTGAATATAAAGGCTCTACAACATACTCATCAGTAAATCCCCTAGAAAAATCTTGGTACCTATGGAGAAACTCACGGTAATGGAGCAAGACGTTTTGACTTTTATACAAAAAAATTCTACATTGCAAGGGTTTTTTGTAACCCAAATGTTTCTTAGTTTTCTTGATCCTCTTAGCAATCGACTTCCTAACAAACTTGGTGGATTTCCAATCTCTAAGAATAGAAGATATCGGGGATGTAGCTAGTCCACTGATGGTAGAAACTCAGATTTCAGGTAGAAAGGTTGATTCAATCAAATTTTTAGTGCTTTCTTGGATGATCTTAATCTGATTTAATGTGAGAAAAACACAACAAACACTCCGAAAATAATTGATTTTTTTTTTAAGCCCTATACTAAACATTGAGTGTATGTTCAAAAGATTTCTACTGATTTTTGCACAAACAAACACTTCAGGTAGACTCAATCTTAGTACTCAAGTAGGCCATCATAATAATCAACAACCCACATCTTAGAACTGTGTCGACTCACATAGCCATGTCACCCCCAAAGGGGCACCTGTGCTTTTGTCTTTTCTAGGCACGTTCTCAGAGTGACAAAAGTGGATACCGGATCCCCTAAGCAAACTATCCTTGGTAGTTATATGGTGAATATCTTGGGGGCTGATTCTTCCCTCCCCTTGCACTATGATTATTAGGATGTTCAGAAATTGACACGGTTGGCTTCTACACTAAGGTTCATAGTAAGGTTTTCCGTTCAGTGTGGCAAATGATATACTCCCTCAGGAGACCTCCCAACCTTTAGAACAAAGGCTTTGGGGATGGTTATCTTTGCACACTATTGTCGAGTTGGACTTTCATCAACAAATCACTTTTGTTTAGAGTGGGTTGGAAACCTTGGCTTTAGGTGTTCCCACTTAGGTCATTCCTCTTGGGTGAGAAATTTTTCCCATAAGAGCAGGCCCTCTAAAGGATTTAAGAAAGCATGTAAAATTGCATGAATTAAAAAGGTAGTTCTGGTATTCTGATCACCCAGTTAAGGGGAGAGCATAGACCTATTGCCACAGACAAAGAAAATAGTGTTCTTTTTAGAGCCCAAATCACAATGATCTAAACTATGTGAAGATAATTGCTTCACGAAAACAAGTTGTTCATTTTAACCGCAAAAAACATTGTGTGGTGACTATCCTAGATTGCTTCATTTTAATCCATGTCTATCCTAGGGTTGCTTCTTTTTAAAACCAAATGTGACTATCCTAGATTGGTTCTTTTTAAGCCAGAAAAGGTCCTGTTTGCGGAAGGCATTAGACTTAGAACCTTGTTTAGTTACAACCTGCATGCACTAAAAGATCATACATATGCACTAAAACAACCAGTCAACGCGCTAAAACAAACATTAGAAGCACTGTAGAAAACCTTAAATGAGTTAAAAGAAAGCCTAAATGCGCCAATCTAAAAATGCATTTTTTTAACAAAAATTTAATTAATTAAGCTAAATGTATGCGCCATTTTGTTCCCTATATGTGCTAAAGTAATCTTCGAATGTGCTGAAACTGTTCTCAGATGTGCCAAAAGACCTGCAGAAGCGCTAAAATAGTTTGCGGATGCGCTAAAAGTTTTATGTATGCGCTGAAATATTTGACGGATGCGCTAAAGCATAATTTTTTTTGAAAAGACGAACTTCAGAATGTGAAATCTTGTCAAAAAACCTGCAAGTAGATGTTAAAAATGGGACAATGCCCCACGGTGGGCGCCAAAAAATGTGTGATTGATTAAATGTGCAAGTTAAAAACAGATTAAAGAGGATCAAACACACTGATAGAACATTATATCAAAACAAAAAATGAAATAAAAGAAGTGAAAACTCCGTTTTCTACCCTTGATGTCGTCCTATCATCCTCTATCTCCAGTAATTTTTTCGATTCTAGCTATTGCTCTCAGATTTTTCTAGGCTCAACAAATAGTCCTCCCAGAGAATGAGATTGTAGATGATGGATGCATGCTATGCTAAGATATGATTATGCTAATTAAATGATGCATGATTGCAGATTGCTATGATTACTTGATAAAGAAACTACGATTACAAATGCTCTTGATGCTGATAATAAATGCTAACTGAATGCAATTATTCTCTAATCGCCTATTGCCTAATAGAACAAATGCTTGGATATGTAGGCATATTTATAGAGCTTTCAAAGAATTGTGATTGGTTGATGCGATCAACGACTGTGATAATCCTGGCAGATCGAACGGTCGAAGATGGAGAAGACTGGAGAGAAAAATAGAAGAAAAAACATAAAGTAGGATTTGTTTCCTCTTTCATGGAAGAAATAAGATGAGATGATAAAAAACATCTTTTTAGAGGATTTTGGAAAGATTTAAGAAGATAAATAATGAATTATAAATTCACTTTTTTATTTATGGGTGACATGGAGATTTTTCTCAATTAAATAATCATTTAATTAAGATTTGAAGAATAATAAAAAATTTCATAATTAAATAAATTATGATTTGAAAAGATATGAAGGACATTAATTAAATAAAGATATTTAATTAAGTTTTTAGGAAATGACATGTAGATGAAATTGATTAAATAAAATATTTAATTAATTAGAAGAAAGATTTGAATAGGAGAAAGGAAATATTTAAATTTAATTAAATCAAAAGACTTAATTAAATTCAAAAGGTGATAATTAATTAAGATAAATAAAGGGTATTTACTTAATTAATTAAGTAGACATATGAATGTGAAATAATTAAATAAAGTGAATTTATTTAATTAAGGTGGAAGAATAAAGTGAATGAACAATATAATTAAATTAATTAAATTTAATCATATGTAGAGGACTTTAGAGAAATTAATTAAATAATAAGTATTTAATTAAATGCTAGGATTAATTAGACATGACCAATTTTATGCATATACACTCACATTTCAGATTTGGAGGATGCATTTGAGGGTTATCTCTCATCTTTGATGACAACCATTGCAAACCGTCATGGTCTTTGGATATTGTTCAACATCAGTTTCCGCATAGTCCTGTTTTGTCACCTTCTTCATTGATTGGGCATGTACCTGATTTGATTGTGGCATCTTCATCTATCTTGGGCAAGGAGACACATGAGCAATTTTCAGAGACATCATCATCATCCATATTCATGCTTCTTTCTTTCAATTCTTATTTGGAATGGGAAGCATACTTGCATTTGTACTTGGTTTTTTTTCTTTCGAAAGGGAGACAAGTTGTTTGTCGACATTCGATCATGTTTTTTCTTTAGGCACTTACAATATTTGCAGTGATCTCACATTGTGGGGGGGGGCTGCATAGTCTCCTTCTTTCCCTCCTATGGGGGGGATTTTGTAATATATCTATGTGACGAATGGTGTACTTAGGGGATATCATGGAGTCCCCCATCCTTCCTCACATGATTTGTTTCTTTTGTTTCTTTTCTCTTTTGGAAAGGAGTTTTGTCCCACTAGGTTTTCTCCTTTTCTCCAGTTGTGAGAGATTTCTTTTTGCATTTGTACATGGGTACCTAACATGGCCTAGTAGCCGGGACCCATCCTTGCATCATTTTCATAATAATCTTCTCCCTAAGTTGCACTTATGGGGGGCTATTGGTGTAATTAATTATTTAATTACACTTACATAAGTTTACTTAGGCATTCATTTATTCCTAGGTACCATTTTCTAGGTGATAGGATAAAAGGTTCTTTCTAGAAGTCTTAGTTGGATTTTCTAGAACTTATCTTATCTAGCTATTTTGCATGATTCCTAGGTAGTTAGTTTATTGGTTGTCTCATGTCATAGGATTATGACATTTGTCAACATCATGTTCATTACTGCATTTCAACCCTGCCTATATAAGGAAGGTCATTGTACACATTTGTAATATACTTCATACCTCATCATTTGATAGGTCTTAATATCAAGCAAGCTCATTTTCTTGCATACTCTCTTGTAGAAGGTTTTCATTATTTTTGCAAGTAGTCTTGGGTGTTGAGCTAATATCTTCAGCTCTTCCAATGAGGAATTGGAATAAGGCTCCCTTTGGTCACATATTCCAAGAGAAAGCTCGTATCAAGGAGGATCTTGATCTTGTTCTTCAAAATATTCAAGTTGGGGGCTATAATGCTAATTTGTCAAATGAGGAGAGTGTGCTCTTGTCCTGTCTACATAATATAGTGGCTAGGGAGGAGGAATTTTGGAAGCAGAGGTCGCGTGTAGTGCGGCTTAATTGTGGTGATAGGAATACTAAATTCTTTCATCTCACCACTCTAAAGCATGGTGCCTCCAATCGTATTAAGTGTATTTGTCAGGATGATGGGGTGATTGAGAGCGAGGAGGAGATCAGGCAGGCGACTATTTCCTTCTTTTCTAATCTCCTTACGAATGATTTTTCCCCATCCTTGGAAGCCTAGTATCAGTTGTTGAAAGTTATTCCTTGTATTTTGATGGATGATCTTAATTGCATGCTCTATGGTATCCCTTCTACAGAGGAAACCAAGAATGCGGTTTTCTCCTTTGTTGGGAACAAGGCCCCTGGCCCTAATGGGTTCCCCATGTTCTTCTTCCAAGAATTCTAGACCATTGTCTCCAAGGATGTGGTGGATGCAACTAAAGAGTTTTTTGGCAGTCGTAACTTGCTCAAGGAACTGAATGCTACTTTCTTGGTGTTGATTTCGAAAACCCTTGGCGTCTTGGCCTTCAATGAGTTCAAACTTATTAGCCCGTGTAATTCAATTTACAAGATTTTCTCCAAGGTGCTAGCGGTTAGGTTGTAGAGGGTTCTTCCTCCGATTATCTCTTCGCATCAAAGTGGCTTTGTTTCAGGCAGAAAAATTCTTGACCCTATTATTACTGTGCATAAAAAAATTCATTCGCTGATGGTTAACAAAAGGGATGGTTTTCTGTTAAAATTGGATCTGGTTAAAGCTTATGATTAGGTTAATTGGTCTTTTTGTTTAAAGTCCTCTCTGCTTTTGGTTTTTTTGATAACTTTGTTAAGCTGATCCAGAGCCTCACATCGACGATTTCCTTTTCTATGTTGGGTAATAGCTCTCATTTAAATTTCTTTAAGAGATCTAGGGGGTGAGACAAGGTGATCCCATTTCAGCCTTCCTCTTCATTATTTTGGCTAAAACTCTGGGTAGGTCACTGTAGTTGAAGCTTTCTTTGGGATCTCTAAAGGGTTTGAGACCTTCTTCCTCGCCCCCTGTTTGCATCAATAGTTTTTTGATGATACTTTGATCATGGGTGAGGTGTCTATTGTGGAAGCTAGGACTATCACATTGACTCTCTAGATATATGAGGCGGTGTTGGGGCAACTGGTGAGTCTCCCCAAGAGTACGATTTTCTTCCTCAACACTCCAGAAAGAAGAATATTCTTCAATGTTCAATGGGCTCTCTTCCTTCTACCTATCTTGGCTTGCCTCGTGGAGCTAATTCGGCTCTTGATTCCTTTTGGAATGGTCTTATTGATAAGTGCAATGCTAATCTAGCTGGTTGGAAAGGTGCTTTGCTCAGTCAGGCTGACAAATTGGTGTTGATTAAATCCATGTTGCAGAATCTCTCGATGTATGCTCTTAGCCTTTTTTAGATGCCTCAAAAATTTTGGGAAAAGATTGAGAGTATTTAGAAAATGTTTCTTTGGTTTGGTGTGGAGGACAAGAAGAGATTGAGTTTGGTGTCATGGGAGGAGGTTTGTCATTCAAAATTCCAAGGTGGTTTGGGCCTACGTAGGATTAAATATTTCAATTTGTCTCTTGTGGCCAAACAACTATGGAACTTCCTTCGTGGTGAGAAGTATTGGTCGAAGATTTTGGCTTCCAAATATCTTGCTCAGGTGGATAAATTTTGGGAGTTCCTTAGATATGATTTCTCTCCTCCCTTGGGTTATTTCTTTTGGAATTCCCTGATCAAATTCAAAGGTGTGGTTTTTGCTAGCATCCAATGGTCAGTTGGGAATGGTAGGGATATCCTTTTTTGGGATGATTGGTGGTTCGAGCATGGTCCACTACGCGATGTTGATTGGGTGGCCCCCTGGAGGGATTTGTGTATTAGGGAATTCAGGAGCTATGTTGTAGATTATATTGTGAATGGTGAGTGGAGAAGGATCCATGAGGAGTTTCAAGAGTTGGTGGATCTATATAGAGAGGTGTCTAAATTTCATATCCCTGTTTCCCTCCAGAGGGACAAGGTGATTTGGAGAAGGCTTCCACATGGTTGTATTAAGTGGCATCTATGTTTAATTCCCTCAATGAAATTGTGGGACCTAGGCCACCATGGGGTTTGGTTTGGTCTTCGAAGATGATTCCTAAAATCAACATGTTTTTATGGTTAACGATGCAAGACAAGATCTTAACCATTAAAAATTTATGGAAAAGAGGTTTCTTCATGCCTAAAAGATGCTACCTTTGTAAGATGGATGTGGAGGAAAATTCTCACTTATTTATTGGGTGTAGTTTTTCTCAGGAAGTCTGGTCTCTTTTTCTCAACCTATGGAGAGTGGGTTGGATTTTCCCTTCTTTAGTTTGGGAGCTATGGCTCCAATGGCATGCACTTTCTTCTAATCCTTCCTTGAGGTTGCTTTGGTCTCTTATGCTCCCTCATATTTTATGGGGCTTATGGAAGGAGAGGAACAACATATTTTTTAGGGATGCTTCCCTTACCCCTCTCTCCCTTTTTTTCAAAATTATGTCATCAATCAGGGATAATTTTTTGTAGGTGGTTGAGAAAATTGATATCCTGGGGTGTATGAGGGTCTTTGATTATGATGTTGTGGTGGCTATCCATTGGAAACTTTCTTTTGATATTGCAAAGCCTTTAAAGAAGGATAATTTGGATAGGTAAGGGGTTGTTTGGTTTTCTCCTCCTCCTGGTTGGCATAAAATCAACTATGATGGTTTGACTAAAGGCAATCCGGGTCTTGCTGGTTGTGGGGGAGTGTTAAGAGACCACAATGGTAGGTTAGTTTCTATGGTGGCACTCCCTTTGGGAATCTGGACAAACCACTTTGTTGGAGCTACTGTAGCCTATCATAGCATAAAGTTGACTAGAGACAAGGGGATCTCAAAGCTTTGGATAGAAGGGGAATCCATTAATATCGTTAATTGTCTTAGGAAAGGTTCTCCCCCCTCATGGACTATTGAAAATTTCATTTTGGACACCCTTGCTTTGATTCAGTAATTTGAAGAAATATATATTTCTCATGCTTTTAGAGAGGCAAATCGTGTGGTTGATTGGGTGGCAAATCTTGGGGTGACGTCTGCAAGGTATTGGGAGGAAAATGATGTCTTGCCCTTTGAGTTAAGCAATCTGCTCCATAATGAAAAATAGTAGTACATTGGCGTTGGCCATCTCCTCAGCTATAGGAATGCATGGGTATCATGGATATTTCTGGCTAATTAGACACTCTGCATAGGTGATGTTTATTGGAATTTTTGGGTATTCAAATCTGAATTGCATGAGCCTCCTTTCCATTATTATTCTTGGTACCATTCCTGGAAGACACACACACTTTCTAGGTGTTCATTTCTCGTTTGCCTTATTATTTATCTGCTTTTGTGTGTGGTTTCTCTCTGCATTTGCAAAGCTTTCAATGGTGGGTGGGGATAGATGCAGAATGAAACCACTTTCTTGTGACGACTTCAAGGCTAATGCTGATGTGTGGGCTATCTTGTAGAAGGGTGGGGTGGCCCTTTTTATGGAAAGGTTGCATGGCTTTAAGTCTAGTGTTTCCAAAGACTTCGTTGATGCTTGGCATGGCAGAGTTCTCAGCATGTTTGGAAGGGATACCACAATTAATGATGATTTCCTTGTGGAAGTGACTGGGATGTTGGCAAAAGGAAGGAAGTTCTACAGAGACAAGAACCTCTCACAATCGACTAGGAAAAACTTTATCTCAGACAAAGAGCGGGCTAAAATGGTTAGACTGGATTGTGGTGGGTATGATAGGTCTAAGATTAAACCTATCTGGTAGGATGTGGCTATGGCATTAATGCAATATTTCACCCTGGATGGTAGATACATGGCAATGTATGGTCACCACTTTATTTTGCTAAATCACTTCTGACACGGTAAGCTCATTTCCTTCCCATTTTACCTGTTGCTTTCTTTGGAGGAAGGAATTTTGAACTTCAGGAAGAACCCTAGAAACCCTTTTCTGCATGAGGGTTTGATGTTTCTTATAGTTGATTTTATTAAAGTCAACTATATAGTTGATGCTCCCTATTCCCCTGATTCAAAAAAGAAGAGGAAAGGGAGTGGGAAATTTTGGGTTGAGGAGGTTCTTGAGAGTGAGGGGATGGAAATTGAAGAGGACTCAGAGGGGTGGTCTGATGGGTACAATACTGACCTTGACTATATGCCCTCGTCTGGTGGGAAAAAAACCATCTACTTCAAAGGCTAAACCTTCCCTCCCATGTGTTAAGCGCAAAATTAAGGAGGTATGTGAGGAGGTTATAAAGGAGGGGATTTGCACTGGTAAGAAGGCCAAGAGTCAGGGTTTGTGCTCTAAGGATATGGGGGATAAGCTTCATGAGGTGGTTGAGGATATTCAAGATGATGAGATGGCAAATTTGGGGAATTTGAACGGGTAGCTTATGATGGTGACGATGGGACCCCTCTTGCTGGTAAGGTGAGTAGTGTTGTTAATGTGGATGAGTCTACTCATGAATCAACTTCCAAGGATAGGGGCAAGTCCAATTTTATACCAGATGTTTCTCAGGATGAGGATCATCCTGCTGGTTCACATCAAGGCAAAGGTTTGTTTTGGGGGGCCATGGACTTTTCGCAGGCATTGGGTATGGTGAAAGAAGGGGTGAACATTTATTTTAATTTACTAATGTGGCTGGTTCAAGAGGTGCAGGACCTCCACAACAAGCATGCCACTATCACCCAATGCAATATTTCCACGCTTCATAGTCTTAAGGAGAAGGATTCCATCTTTGGTTTGGCTAAGTCGATGAACTCTAGTGTCGACTACCTGGTGGACGAGTTGGAAAACCTAAAAAAAGACTATGGGATGAGGCTAGCATTTCCAAAAAAAATTATTGGCAGTTGCATAAGGACATGAACACAATCATTAATCTTATCAGGGGGAAGTTGGAGGCTTTGGTGGAAGGTCTAGTTTTCCTCAATGCGAAGGAAAAAGAATGGATGGGTAGAGGTCTTTTTAGTGAATAGGTGAGTAAGGAAAGGGGGGTGAGTGCTGTCATGGAGGTGCAAACCACGGACTTGGGTGCTAGTCCGAGTGTGCATACTCGGATTAAAACTAAGAAATGCAAAATGATCCCTAGGCAGGATGTGGAAGACATCATGGAGATGCATGATAGGCTAGCGTCCAAGGACCTGGAAGTGGCAAGGATTCTCAAAGAACTTATCTAATGGCCGTTTGTTTTGCTCTTTTTTATTTGTTTTTTTTAATGCTGGTTTGTGCTGATGGTCCACTGATGTCTTTGTAATCAGCTTGTTTTTGGTTTGCTAGGTGGGAAGTCCATTGCTCTATCTTTACTTCCATTGTTCCTTTTTGTACAGGGTTTCAAGAACCCTTCAAAACTTGTTTATCATTAATAAAAAACATACTTGCTATGTTGGTATTCTTAAAATTTTAACATACTTGCTATGTTGGTATTTTAAGTAGAAAGAGAGGAAGAGGGGATCCTTTAAGAGAATGCACACCTCCCAAAAACTAGTTATCCTTTCCCCCCAAGCATAGAGACAAAGACAACCACCAAGGAATATCATGTTGCTACCAAGATAAATATGGTTGCACCTAATCTATTGTACCACCATGAATGACAATGAGCAAGACACATAAGGCTACCAGTTCCACATAGTGATGAGCAACATGATAGGATGAAAATAATTATCAATTAGAGGAAATAGGTGCATCAACACAAGGAAGAACACCAAAATCCTTAAGATGTTAAATTTTATTACTCAAAGCCTTACATTCATTGGTTGAATGACCATCCACTCGATGATATACACAAAATGATCTTTTGATGTAGAATTTCTTTCATGTTCTTGGAGGAAGAGTAATCAAGCGAGCTTGGAGAAGTTTTGACAAGGTAGCCTCTTGATCAATAGTAGAAGATGTTCCTTTCTTTTGTGACATTTTTTTTTCTTACTACAAGGTGTCGTACAGACACAAGACTCTTAGGTTTAGATTGTGAGATTTTGTACTCTCCCAAAAAGGAGGGTGTAAAATCTAATGAACACCAATCATCATTAAAACATGTGTTGGAAGATGAAGCAATATCATGAGCATGATTTATATTTTTCCTAGGAGTGTTTTGTGTGATGAAATTGATATCAAGAAAAGGTTTCATTGATGCTTTCGTTTCTTTCAAAGGACAATAACCAAGACCTCTTGTTTGTTCTTGTGGGGTAGGCTCTATAGGGACATAGATACCTTGTTCTTTAACACCACATCCTTTTCCATTATAGCCAAGTTGTTTCAGAAGCTCATAAACTCTTCCATAAAGTTTTTCCATTTCTTTTGAAGAAGGTGGTTTCTCATGATCACACTCATCATATGTGGATGGATAATTGTTGTTGTCCTCTTCTTTGATAAAAGTTGTGGGCTCACATGCTTTTGACGATTCAACTTGTGTGGATATTATGCTAGTGTCTTTCTCTTTTCTTGATTTATGTGTAATCTTGTATTCTCCCATGAATGTAGGTGTAAAATCCAATGAACCCCACTCATTTTCCAATGGTTTTTTGATTGATGAAAAACACTTAGATATTCTTCTTTTTGTAATTAGTTCCACTTTTGTAGTCGATGTCAATGTTGTAAGAGGATTTTTCATTCCAGTTTCAGTTTGCAAACAATTGTGATATGATTATGGGTCGGCTTTGATTGTGTAGACTTTTTTTTGATAAGTGTACTTTAGTAGATGATTTAATGTTGAAGGAACTGCATTCATTGCATGAATCCAAGGTCTTCCTAAGAGAAGATTATATGCGATCTCTTGAGGTATAACATGAATAAGATTTTGCAATGTTACCTTTCTTGTTTTAAAAGGTAATGCTATCACGCCAAGTAGTTGTTTCCCCACATTATCAAATCCATGAATAGATAAAGAATTAGGTTGAATTTGACTCTTGTCTACTCCAATATAGTCTAGAAGGATTACACTGCAAACATTAAGTGTTGAACCATTATCAATGAGGGTACACCTTATGCCACATTTATTAATAATAGCCACTATCATCAAGGCCTCATTTTGTTTTTGTACTTCTAATGGAGGTAACTAATCTTGATGAAAGGTAATGTCTAAGTTGACTGAGTTCATACCTTGAATTAGGGTTGCTACATCATTTGGTTGTGCACTAGGAGGGATAACAACTTGTTGCAAATAATTTTGGAGCATGCCATGGTAAAGAGGTGATGCTTGAATAAAATATCAAAGGGAGATCTTAGCAGGAGTATTACGAAGTTATTCCACAAGATCATACTCCTTTCCACTATGCAAATGCAAACAAGAAGCACTTGGAAAAATGAGTTGAGGGAGTGGTAATGAAGTAGGTATGGTTTATGGTTGTCTATTATTCCTTGTGTTATATGTATGAGCAACTATATTATAACTCGGTTGTTGTGAAACATTGTTACTATTGAGTTTTCTTGCAAAATTTAATATAGTCCCTGGAGGTAAAGGTTTGTGTTGAGTTGGTATTATGATAAGAAGCAGCTTAGGAGATGACTTGGGAGGCCTAATAATTAAAGGACTCTTAGGATGTCCAATAATTAGAGGAGGTTTAGGAGGTCCAATAATCAAGGGAGATCTAAATTCATAACCTCAATAGATTTATCCTCATTTTGATGGTCTTTTAGCGAGGGCGAGTCTAATGCCACATTATCATCCTTGCCTAAGGAAGCCACATTACTATTGTTTGAAATACATGTATCAATGTTATCATCCTCTTGCACCATGATATTTTCCCTTGTAGGAAAGTTTTTAGGAGAGGGGAAAATAATATTTTCATGATATTCAATGGTTGGATCTTCTAACACCAAGGAACCTTTGGCACAAACATGAGAGGTATCAGGAGGACAATTATGATTGTCATTATTGTCAACAATTGCATCCTCTTTTACTAAAATATTCTCACAAGTGGGAGAAATATTGGGAGATGAATGAAGACTAGGAAAAGTGATGTTAAGAAATGTGTCAATGATCTCATACTCTTGTGCCATAATATATTCCCAAGTGGGAGAAGTAGTGGGAGGGAGACAAACAAGATCCTCATGATGCTCAATACTTGGATCTTCTAAGACCAAGATACCTTCATCACAAGTAGGAGAGGTATCGGGAGAAAAACAAACTATGGTTATCATGATTATCTATGTTTGCATCCTCGTGTATCAAAACATCCTCACAAATAGGAGAGATATTAGGGGATGAGTGAAGGATAGGCAAGGTGGTATTAAGGAATGTGTCAACAATTTCATTCTCTTGTACTAAGATATTCTCATAACTAGGAAAGATATTGAAAGAATGACTAACATGCTTGCTAATGACCTCTTTTCTTTTCTTTTTCTTGACATACTAAAAGGAAACACGCTAACATTTAGAATTTTGAGTTTGTGCCAAAAATGAAAATTAATATATCCCACTTATGCAATGCTTAAAAAATGCAAACAATTGTCCTACAAATTTGGTGATTTTCAATATTGAAATGCAATTTTTTTTTTCAATTTGCAACAAATCAAGCAAAATGACACTTTTCTTGCAAATACAATAGTTGTTTTTTAGAATTTCAAAGTGCAGTTTTAGCAATAGAAATGGGAAGTCAAAGCGGAGACAATAATGCATGCAAAAGTTTATCAAGACCCTTGTATAAGGATAGATTCTCCCAACGGCGAATGGGTCCTTGCCCAAATTTCTAAAAAATGAAAAATTCATTGTCTGAGCTAGTGTTTATGTTTTTTTGTTTCAGGTTACAGAATTTTGCTATTGTGACAAATTTTCCAAATTTTTTTGATTAATATGAATGCAAACTTATGACAAATAGTGAACAAAATAACAACCTTTTAGATGAAATTTTGTTTGAATTTTTTGATGTAAATGATTGAAAAAACACTAATATGCAGACTACTATGTAAAATGAATGCAATATGTATGCAATTGTTTTTAGATTTTTGAGATTTTAAAGGATGAAAAATGTACTTTTAAAACCCTAAATGAAATGCAAACTAATGCAATGTTGAAAACCCTAAATGAGATGCAATGCAAAGAAATGCAAATCCTAGATCTAGGATTTTGAAAGGCTTCCAAATTAGAAAGCTTATAGTGTAAGAATGTTGGGTTCACCAAAATGAAACATACAAAAATATAGGGGATAGACAAAAGGGGTTCACTGCAATGAAATGATGACCTAGGACACCCTCACTTTTCCTAGTTTCATTAGGAAAAGAGATCTCCTAAGGATATAATTGACTTTCAACCTTGAGGTGAGTCAACTTTATGGGGATGGGGATTTGTTGTTTTCTTATGACATAAATGTACTTTTGGGAGATAAAAATAAAATACCTGATGAACTCAATTATGTGATGTAAAACTTGAAATGAAAAATTTAAGGATAACACAAATAGAAACAATAACTTTTAGGCAGATTTGAGAAGGGAAGATTGATGTGTACCTGCACCAAAAGTAGCTTCTGAGTGTTCTGCAAGGACAGATTCACCCTAGGGTGAATGGGTCTCTATACAAGGGTCCAAAATATGATTTCATAGTCCTATGTTCCCGGATCTTATATCTTGACTTCTCCAAATTCTACTATCAAAAATTCAAAAAAAAATATGTAGGTGAGTTTCTATGGCTTGACAACTTTGATGACAACTTTGAAAACTTTATAAAATTCCTCTTTTGATCCAATTTCAGTCTTTCTTCACTTGTAAATCTACACAAACAAAGAGAGGGATTTTTTTTTTTTTGGGTGAATAGGGGTTTGCCTTGGTCAAACCCTGATTTGGTAAATAAGCCTTGATAATGAGAAAATGATAAACGAAAGGAATTTGATGAATGAAAAATGCTATGTCACAACTCACCAAACCCTTAATGGGTGCCCTTAGAGGACTTAAGTCTAACACATCACTCTAAGGATTGGATCTTGCATGAAATGGCTTGATTGGATGCTTTATTTGAAACTTGATTTGATGCTTGATTGCTTGAAACCTACATCACAATGTTAGATCCAAAACATGACATGAAGATACACAACTTTGACATGATGATATGATCTTGATTGCTATTGTAGATGATTGATAAATTTTCTCTTCAATGCTCTTGTGAAATTTTCCTTAATGTTAGATGTTTTGAATTGATAAAATAACTATGTATTTATAGGTGTTTATCTAATTTCTTGAAAATTAGATTCCAAAATCCAACAATTGAAACTTGAATTTGAATCATTAAAATGCCACCAAAAACATGTTAAAAATTGGGTCTTGGCACTTAAGGAGGACCCATTCGCCCTTGGGTGAATGGGTCATGGGACCTAAATCTAGGACACACAATTTTCAAGGTGATTTAATTACTATTGACATTTATTTAATATAAGTTTACCTTTCAGAAAATGAGAATTATAAGGCTTTGGAATGCATAATTTGGTCAATTAGAAGCTTAATTAAGTCCAATTAATTAAGGGACCCAAACATAGTGTGAAAATGTAAAGGAGTACATTTTTCTATATAGTACAAGCATATCCCATTTAAAATAGTTATAGTCTAGTACTATTAAAAAATTAATTATTTATGAATGGTTATTTTGAATAGGTGTGACTAATAACCCTTAAGATATTATGCCACCCTTTCTCCTATATTTAAGGAGGTTCCCTCTCATTTGAGAGGTGAAGAATTTGGAGATTATATAGTGAAATATATCACTATGCACACTATGAACATAAGGTATTATTGGCCATGTGGAAGTATGGAGAAGTATTCTCCAAGTTTGGTCTATGTTATAATAGACCATTATTGTAAGTGTTTCAATAAAATGATGTTTAATGGGGTTTTTACTCGAAAGGGTTTTCCCCATGTATATCTTGTGTATTGTATAAAATCTATGCTTGTATAATTCTAATTTTGTTTATTTTATATCTTGTTTATAATGATTACTATCCTAAGATCCTAATTTCTAATATGGTATCAAATAAAGTTAGGATATACTAATCATTTTTATAGGTTATACTAGAAAATATGTAGAACTTGATGGGAAACTTCTTTATTCTCAATCATGTTCACATATGCAAGACCATTTCTATAATACATCTGATATGCCTTTCTATTATTTTATAATCAATTTTCCAAAAAAGTTAGGTAAATATTGATCATTTTTTTTAGAGATTATTCCTAAGAGAACCTTCATAATAATATTTTTTTCCAATATATTCATGAAATTATCTCAAATGAATTTGGCTCTTGCTAAAAGACTATCATTTTTTTTGTATTTAACTACCACTAATTCACAATAAAATTCAAGATAGATAGATGTAAGTTCATAATAGGAAGTACTAAATTGGTTAACCTCATATGATGTTTGTTAAGTTGCAAGTGATGTGCTCATTCATTATACCCCTTATCCTTAATTACATTTATTGATATATTGACAATTTGATTGGTGCTATAGATTATGAATATCCTTTCAACAATTAAAAAATTATATCAAAACTTGTTTAATTTGTAGTAAAAATTCTTGAATTTTAGAGAATACTAGCAATAATTATAAATTTTGGTTTTACACCTACCAATTGCATTTCTTGAAAGCATTTTTCAAAAACTCTTTCTCTTAAATAAATGGACAAAAATCCATTAAAACTTATACTTATATTTGATGATTATCCATTAAAACTTATACTTATATTTGATGATTATCTATTAAAACTTATACTTATATTTGATGATTATTTCATCCACACAAAATTGATAGCCAAATATTATTTTATAAATTTTCCTAAAATTACATTATTGACAAGATTAAAAAGAGGCTACAAGTGTCTTTTAAGTTCTTATAAATTGAACCAATAATTGGATGGAACATCCTTCATAACTTAAAAATAGTTTTCCATAAAATAAAAACTTGTGTCCCTATAGAAGTTACACACTTATGTGAAGGTCAACTGATTTTTTTTGGTTTATAATAGACATGTATGAAGAAGGGACATGTTTTTAGGAATGAAAGGGCATAGCATGCTTGGTAAAAGAAACAAATATATTATTGGTCGAGCTTGACCGACACACTCTAAGCATCTGAATGCTTAGGTGGTTGAACCCACATCCCCCTTAAATAGTACTTTTCTTGTTTCCATTTTCTCATTTTCCCTTGTCGTTCACGTTTCTGTTCACATCCACCATTTGAAAAGATTTTTTTTCTCATTTACATCCTGCATCTTAATCCCACATGTGTCAGATGAGTTAAAACAAGGGAGAAGAGGAGTATAAATAAAGGATTAAGGTAAATAAGTCAAAACATTGATAATCATAAAATATAAAATTCAATTAAGTGAATTATGATATCCATCATTTTAAATGGATATATAATTGTAAAATCTAAATTTGAAATAATTTTTATTATATTGATTGGGTTTATTCATATTTTTATATAATTATCTATTTAAGGTTCAATTTTTTTTAATGTTGAATTATTTTTTTATTTTTTTATATATTATTCTACTTATATACAAAGTTTATATTTTATTTATTTTATTTAAATTTTATAGATGTCATAAATTAATATTTTACTAATCAACATTTAATTATTAGTCAATATTATATAAAATTTAATTTTTAATTATGTATACATTTAACTTTTTATGATGTATTATTAAAATGTATTGTAAGTAAATTTATATATTTGATTCAAATTTTGAAGGTATGTTTCATCCAAGGTTATATTTTTGAGAATGAAGAGCAACAAGAGAATGTCATAGAGAATATACCTTAAATTAAAGGACACAACATTGTTAACAAGCGACAAATGCATAAAGAGAGAAAGTACTATATCATTGAAATATAAATGATAGATAAATATTTGTTAAATGTAGGGTAGATGTGATAGTTGAAGATATCGATGCATAAATTAGACAACATGCAAATGAAATGATAACACATTCTCTATGAACATCTCAATAAGAAAAATATAGATTAAGAGGATGATTGTGAAGAGATATGCATTTAGATTAATCATTGAGACAAAAAGATAGATGTAAGATTGGAGAGAATGTAAGCCTATTATATAAAGTATCCTCTTCTTGTTATTATTTTTCTCCTACATAATAATTGGCGATATCCAATACCCTTATGTTGACTCCATCATTGGATAGAGAATGAACTCCCCTTATATGATATCTTCCTTTATTTCCATGTGTCATTATTTTATTATTATTATTTGTCCATATCTTAACATTGTCTCCTCTATCGTACACCCTTCTCTTTCTCTTTCATTTTTTTTTATTATCCTAACCTATGTTCCTATATTACTTATTGAGTTCTTAATCTCTCAACTATGCAACTACTTTTGTATTATCTTTTATTTTATGTGCATCCTTACTTTCTTCTATATTTTTTTCATCTCAAATTGTTCCCAAAAATGATACTCAAAATCCCTATGGGCACCAAAATTGGCATATTAATAGTTTGAAGTGATGAAGTACCAAGTTGAAGTGTTATAAATCTACTTGAATCCTTTTCCCTATGTTGGATATCCATTAAATATTCTTGGAGGTGAAGGTGAACACATTTTAAAAGAAACGATCAACAAAATTTTCAAACTTTAAAATTTTATGACTACCCAAAATGTATACATTTTTTATTGTTGGTCATAGTGCCCCTATACCTTTTTTTTTGCTGTGTGAAAAGGTGGGATTCCATTTCATATAACCTTAATTATTTTTAGGGAATTCTCCTTTAAAATTAATGGGACTATCCATTAAGGTGAAGTTGCCCCTATCTTAACTAGTTAAATTGTGCAATAAACTATATATTTAAATACTTCTAAACTCAAAAATATTAAGCATTCCTTCCTTCTAGTGTCTATTTTTTAAATTTCAAAATGATATGATAGTATAATTCAAGAATTAGAGATTGTCTTCCTTTCTTGAAAGGTTTTTCTTTTAAAATATTGACATGGTTTTACTATTGCCAATTCTTGGCTTTACAAGAATCACATAGTGGCAAATAAGATTTTTTTTTGCTATAGAAAATAAGATGACATTATAACAAGGGGATGATAGGTGATATTCCAAGTGTAGCTAGTTAAACTCATTTATGAATCTCACTTTTAGGGAGAAACTAATATAATCCTACATTGTCCAACGTACAAAGAAAATCCAAAAGACTAAGGGAAAAAGAGGGAAGGAAGAGAGAAGAAAAAACATTACCAAATTTAAACTTTCCCTATGAACATAAGATTAACAATATAGTCCATTGTCAATTTTACTGCAACATATGGCATAACTAGTTTGAGAGTTTGAGGAAAATAATATATTTTATTCTCATAATTATAATATATACAATAAAAGGAATCATCAACATATTACATTTGTAGATAATAGCCCATGAAATTCACAAATACATTAACTAAGGTCAAATGGAATATATTGACAAAGAATATTATACACGATATAATTTTTTATGCTTACAAATTTTAGGAGTCTTAGATTGAGCTATAAGTTGTATCCTAGTATTTACATATGTAGGGGAAGAAGTTCCATCCATTTCTTATTGATATTTTTACATCCATCCTCTCTCTTTTATTTTATGTACATTTCAAGATACCCAAAAGTAAGAGAAAATATCAAAATAAGTTGACACATCTCTTATTGAGACCCCCAAATGGTTGGCCATCACCATCATATTTTAAAATTATTAAAAAAATACTTCTTTATAATTTCATCAATGTTGGAAAAGTCACCTCAATCTAAAAAGGCTAGGGTCATCTCTTCAATTCACTTTTATGCACAAGGCTTAAGGATTATAGAGGTTGTCCCTCCAATTGTAGACAAAGATGAAAGAGACCTGCAACCATATGATTATCATATTTCAAGGGTTAACTTGTGTAAGCAAGCAATACAATACAAAATTTGAGATATGTAAATAGTTGTTGTCACTATTATTTTAAGAATTGACAAAGACCATAGAACTAATCAATAGCTAAAGAAATAGGTTGAATAGTTAACATCCTATATTAGGTACTTAGTTGGGCTCTTCAATGTTCTTGTGTGCTAATTATTAGACCTTAAATTTATCAAGAAGATTCCTTTGTTATTGAAGAAATGAATTGAATTTCAAATGCAACAAGGCAATGGGTTGATGAATTGATATCCCAAGGATCTAAGATTTTTGAAAATGCAATGACTCTATAAATAGAGTTAATGAGGATTTTGATTTTATGGAGGTATTGTTAACTGAATTTAAGAGGATTTCAAACTCACAAGGTTAATCTTCCTTGAATCAAAGAGATAATTAAAATTGATTTTTGAAGTGTGTGTCTCTTGAAGAGTATTTGATATAATTGCTAAACCCTTGTTGTTGGAGTAATTAGAAGTTATAAATTTAAGAATTGATTTTCTTGAAGATGGAAAAAGAGATTAGAAGATGTTCATGATTCCTTTGTTGATCTAATTATGATTGTTTGTAACCTAAGTGAAAATATAAGGCATTTCTATAAAGGATACCAAATAATCAATTTTGTTAGTGCTCTTTAGGATCATCTCACTAAAGTAATTAAATGTGAATTAAAAAGACCATTCAGTTATAAATCTTCTTCCAGGTATATAAATTATTGAAGATAAGGTTCATATTCAATGAGTTTGGAATGCAATTTGATAAGAAGCACCTAGAATCTCATCATGAGGTAATATGGAGGAAATCAAAGAAACCTTGAACACATTTAACGATTACGAATAATGAATTTAGAAGAAGATAAAAGAAGGTGACATCAGTCTTGAAGAATAAAATTCAAATAAAGGATTAAATGTATAAATATATATTGATAATCTTTTGAGTGTCAACTTTAAGCTAAAAGATACCATTCAAATATATACCTTAAGTTGCAATGTCCAAATTTTTATATTTCAAAAGTATCTTCTAGTTGCATGTATATTTTGAAATATTATCTTTATTATTTAATAATTACCTAGTAGTTATAAAGTGAAGGCTATATATGAGGGACTTTATCTAAACTTCAATTAAAAATTGTAAGCTTGTAAGAGCGAAATAAAGTACTATGAGACTTTTTATTTTTTAGAATAAACACATGGATCAAAGCTTTGAATCTTATCTTGTATTTGAGATGTATCTTTCTTAAGATTGGTGCAATTTCTATTTTCTATATCTTTCCTTACAATCTACAAATTTTATTATAGCTTCATTTACAATTCTCCAAAAAAAAAATCATTATGGATAAATTAGATTTTGTATTCTATTTACTTGAACTTGCAATCTTGTTTGCATTCTTCATTTTAATGGCACTCTTTTATACATTTAAATTTTATAAAATACTCACAAAACTTCCAATGCAATCTTGTGTAGTGTGCAATCTTTGACTAGATTTCAATTTTGACCCCAAATAACTGTTGGAAATTGAAAAATACAGACTCACTTACCAACACTTCATAACCTTCTATTAGTATTAGAAACATTATAATAAACATACTTATAATTATTTAATTAATATCCTTATATTACATGAAATTGTAATAGTGAATCCGTACTAAATATATATATTTAGCATAAATGAATTATACTTCATAAAATTATTTTTATAATATAATGAAAAAATCATCTTAAATAATATTTTATATAAACTTATACTCTAAAGTTTACCCTAAAAAATCCTCAATATTTTATACTTAATTCACAAATATAAACTTTCTTTTCACTTGTCACTATTTTGTTTTGATGATCTTTATACAAACAAGGTTATATCAATAATGAAAAAAATTATAACAAAATTATTATAGTTGAATGTTTGTTAATTAGTCTTATCAAGGAGCATAAAAGGATTGCTATTATGAAACTTTTTTATCATAATAATATTCCAAAAAAACAATAATAATAGTAAAAGAGAGAATGGTACCACGAAAAGACATGCACCTCCTTTGGAATTGACAAAGCCATTGAAAAATGTTTATTCCAACCAACTCTTCCGCACCAAAACAAATATAATTCCAACCGACATTAAAATCAGCCCTTTTGGGTGCCTTCCTTTGCAAACCTAAATATATATTATTTAAACAATATATCTCAAACTACTTTTTAAATTGCATGAATTTAGGGCCAATTATTGAGCCACTTAATTTAAAGACTTTGAGGCTATAGTAGCCCCACAATTGATGAGTTATGTGATTGGTATAGGACTTGGGTATGTTCGTGCAAGTTAGTTTAAAAAATAGGGGGAACACTAACCTTTAAATACAAGGAACGTAGGACTCTAAATTATGAAATAAGTATTGTTATTTTATGTGTTGATTAATTGAGTGTGAATAATATGTAGGAGGTGGTTTTGCAAATGAGGTAGTGAATTAAGTGAATTTGATTTTAATCGAAATTATATGGTTAAGCATGTTTTAATTAGAATAGTATTAGGATGAGTGACTGTTTAGGAAGTCTTAATGTTTCACCCTAAGATCATCATCTAGTAGGCCTCTAAGATGAGTGAGTCAAGATTACTAGAGTTCAAGAGATATGAATTAAATCTTAATTAAGAAATGACTTAACTCAATCAAGTAAGACATAGGTGACCCTTGATTAGAAAGAGTTGGTACCTAACTTCCATCAATCAAGAATTGATGAGAGAGCAGTGGCACTGATGACCTTAGCTCAAGGGTGACAAGTGTCATTAGTAACTACCTAGGTGAGGAAAATAAAATGTCATAATATTTTACTTAGGATATAGATTATCCTAGGTGAAGTATAATAATATACTAGCACCCCACCTTCAATGTAACTTACAAGGAACATAGATGGGTCCAAACAATAAGGTCATATTAAGTAATCATGTATTAAAATAGAATTCCCCTAAACAATGAGAGAAGAATCTTCTAGAGAAAGAGAGAGAACCCCCAAGAAAAGAGAATATGAAGAGAGAGGGACTAGGTAGCCCTCTTCCCCCAAAATGTGTAGACCCTTACACTAGAAATGGATGGAAGATATTGTATGCTAATGGTGGTTTACTTTCACTAAACAAAGTTTATGATAAATTATAACATTGATGGTGATCCATTATCACTAAATAATTACTTGAAAACATATAATGGACCCATATGCACATGTTGAAGGTTGTACTAGTCTATGAGGGAAGAAAAAAAGAACTTTGGAGCATTACAAACATTAGATTTCCACAATTCATATTGATGTATTTGTGCTTTTTTTGGATTCAATTGTGTATGATTTGTTTGCATTAACATTTCGGGTCACACTATGTGATCCATCATCAGGATGAATAAAGAGTTATAGGAGAAAAATGATGAATCACAAAGTGTGATCTAAAATGTTGATGCAAACAAATCACACCAAATTTAATTAAGAAAAAGCACACTTTCAACTATGGAACATGTTCACGAATTTCTATGGCTATGTTGAGAAGTGTCAATCTTTGATGAAGAGTCTTATGTACAACTATTAAAAGTGACATCTAAAGGAATGTGGAAGATGATATGAAACAACTTCCAAAGAATATGATGATGTAGTTGTTGGAGCACCATGATCAAAGATGAAAACCAAGTCCTCAATAGAGTCCTTTATATTTTAAAGGTGAGGCTCAACAAATAAATACAAGGTTGAAGGGATATGTCAAATAAGCATCCTAGGGTGGTGTAAATATCAAACATGAATGTTTTTACTAAAAATCATTAGAATCCTTTAAAGAAACAATATTGAAATTTTAAAAGCTACATGAGATGGTGGAATCTCATTTCATGTCTCTATAGCTTGATAATTTAAATGACTACAATACTCATCATGTGATCTACTCGGCTCTAGGAAAATTCACCACCAGCAATTCACTGACAAAAAATTCACTGCCAACAATTCACCATGGGAAATTCACTGCCATGAAAAATTCAGCACAAGTAAAATTTACCACCAGCAATTCACCGTTGTGAAAAATTAATTGCATTAATATTTTTTAAGTTTAATGTGATTAATTTTCTGCAGCGATGAATTGTTGGTGGTGAATTTCTCATGGCAGTGAATTTTCCCACGATGTATTGTTGGCGGTTAATTTTTTGTTGGTGAATTGCTAACAGTGAATTTTTCATATGCCAATCTATTCACATCAATTGTGTGAGTATGAACCTCTACAAATAGAGAATTAGGGGAGGATCATATGTGTTTTAGTGTCTGTATAGGAGTGAATTTGCATCCCTCTTACACCCTCCACCTTAGAAAAATCAAATCCAACCAAGTAATTCCACGTCCTCATTCCATACCCCATCCACTTGGCGCTTGTTTTGTGTCCGTGGGGGATTTTTTGTCGGGGACATGCACGTGTCGTAGGGATGTCCACGTGGCACGCTACCATCCTGATAGGATTGTTGCCTCTGGAATCTACAAAAGCGTTATGTTCTCCATTGGCAATGAAACGTAGTGCCTCTATGCCTTCCTACCAACCTTTGAACAAATCTTTCCCTTCTGTTTCATCTTCAAATGACTATCTTTCTCATTCAATCCATCTTCTTGACATTTTATTGATCTTCTACACATTCATTTTCACTAGATAGCTTCACATTTTTCTCCATACTCTTGCTACTGGTTGCACTATTTACTTCACGTTTCCAATAATCACAACATCCTACACATCTACCTTAGAAGCTACAGCTTGGTGTCTTGTGAGATTGCTTTCAGCATTGTTCCAGCTATGTTGACACTGCCATAGTTGTGGACTTGCACCTCTCTCATTGGCCTTGAGTGCCTTTGGTTGAGGGTGGTAATGATTTCCTACTACTTTGTTGTTGGTGATGGGGGTGAAATGTGTCTCTGTTTTACCTTTTATTTTCCCTTAAACTTTATCATTTTGTAGTATTTTCTAATTGCTCCTGTCACCATTTGTTAATGAGTTGAAGATGTTTTATAAAATACAAGGAAAGATGAAAACCGATGAATATATCAAAAACCTTTGATTGTTTATTGATTATCTTTGTGATTTTGGTAGCAGGGGATGCTTAATGGATGGCACGTGGATAAGGGCATCGATAGAGGGGAGTTGAGACCATTCGAGAGTTATTTGTCATTTTGGATAAACTAGTGTTGAGTTGTATTTATATGTTTTAAGTTATGCCATTTTGGAACGATGGCAAAAGACTCCAAGTTATTTTTGATTATCTTTTAAGGTTGTTGGTCGTAGGCCATAACAACACAAATAGTCGTATACCTTTTTTATTAGTCTTTTGTAAACTCAATGACATATGGTTTCTATATATATGTATGCTAAGACTTGAATTAATAATCAGTAATATATATTTGTAAGCTACTATTTTGATTCAAAGAAGATTGGAGCTTGAAATCTTGTTTTGCATAAACATCGAGTAGAGTGAAATAAGCTTCCATTTCATCTCTAGAAATCAAAGAAGGCATGGCCCACTTCCTTGATTGCCCAGTGACTAGCTGTAGAATCAATGTGTTGTGTGGTAATGAGACTTTTTTAGTTTTAAATTTGTTCTTGATCTTTAATCGTTGTGCTAGCTTAAAACCATTCAATGTGTTGTTAATTATTCGATGTATTGGTGATTGATGCATTTTTTTGATATCGTGCTACAGGTACATTTGATTTAGCAAACTACTTTGCAATCATATTTAATCAATGTATTTATTGTTCTGTGTGAACTTGATTTAGCCGATTATTTCAGACAATACTAATCGGAGTGCTTATTAATACGTGTAAATTCTATTTAACACTTTACATTCCAACATTCATCTGCTTCTGATAGTCTATTGTTGGAAAGAATTATTATTTCTATTTTATTGTTTAGTTTTAATCTACTTTTGTTATGAACTATTTGGTCCAGGTTCCTATCACACAAGTGACGGGAAGTAAAAAAACCAGATTTTTGAACAAATGCAATTTGCATGTAGTTGCATCCATCTGCACTTGGCTTCTAGGTTCAACCCTTACACAAACAACCCCAATATCTTTCATAAGTTCATGACTCCATGATTGACAATTAAGGGATAAACTGAGGAAACATTCATGAAATTATCGAGGATTGATTTAAATGTGCTTGTCAATTAGGTAGAGCTAAAAGGATAGTTTGCCCCTAAAGTTTACCCACAGTTTAATCTAATTAGTTGGATTTGAGTAGCATAGTGTCTCTCATAGTATTTGATTTGATTTCCATTCTAGCATTATTTTCTTTATCATATTTCCATCTATCTCTCTATCTAGCTATCTGTGGAGGTGGAAACACCAAAGCGGGGGTTTGATTGCGGTAAACCCCTATATGACCTCAACATTTTTCCTCTCTTGGTTGTGTATTGGTACATGTTCGTGTGGAGCTTCCTGGAAAACTGGACCCTTCGCGAGTTCACTTCCACCTCCTTTTCTTTTGTCACTTCTACATCATCTTTATAGTTATTTTGCTTATTTTGTTAATTATCATTTGAGTTAGCACATCAAACCTCAACCGCTAAGTTGTTAGTGGGTTTTTGACACTCTCTACTATAATTTTGTACTTTTTGTTTGTATAGATGCAATCACACCCGTGAGATGCCAGTACGCTTCACTATCATCCTTGACCTGCACTACTGTCCTCTAGTAGAGAGATGTCTGAGTTACAGTTTAGGTTCTAGAAACTTGCTCGTTTAGCCCCACTGAAACTCTTAGGTTAGTAGAGTGATAGAAGCACTTAAGAGTGCTCTTCATTCTCTATCCTTGACCTTAAACGCTTGTCCAACCTGAGGTAGATCAAGGCAGCCTTCTGCTCTAGGCTCTCCATGACCTAGAGCCTTGGTGTGGCTGGTCCCCCTCTACATTTTGGTGAACCTGACGTGAACAAAATATATCTATTTCTTTTTGTTGGGATTTTTTTCCCTCGTACTTGGTGACTGTTGTAAACTTGGGTGTTGTGAGGTTTTATGAGCATCACAACCCAGTCTACGACCTTTGGGTACATGGTTAGAAGAAGTGTGCGACACTTACAAATGGAAAAGATGAAGGTCACTTCCGATTTTACTACTAGTTTTTCTACAGGCTTTATGGACAAGATGGGTTTCATAGATGAGACCACTCGTGCACCCACTCCTCCAGTGTTCCATACAGCCTCATCTGTGGATGAGGATGACATTGTACATATTCCTGCATAAAGCCTTTTGGCATTAGACATGAGGTTGTTAGACCTCATGAATAATTTAGAGAAAGCACCAAACATGACAAGAGCTGCTAGGCTTGTTATCGAGGTGAGATACATGTAAGGTAAGGATTAGACAGGCGTGGAGTTCTTACGCAGCCTCATCGATCTAGCTAAAACATACATCCCTTCGTATAACACTAGATCAAGTACTACCCAAGGAGAAGTGCTCGACGCTTATGAGAGAAAAATAGGTGTCTTGATGCCTACCACATCTTTATGCATGGCTGAAACAGGCCCCTCAATCAAAATTTCCTCTGCTTCTAAGAAACCCCACACTATCAAGGTGAGTAGGATATCC
The DNA here is from genome assembly GCA_007258455.2 of Sequoia sempervirens. NCBI lineage: Eukaryota > Viridiplantae > Streptophyta > Pinopsida > Cupressales > Cupressaceae > Sequoia > Sequoia sempervirens. Next base: position 42,427 of record VDFB02322586.1, on the reverse strand, counting down.
CTTGGTTTAAGCTTCATCCCTCCTATTGTCCCTGGTGGTGAGGGCTCCAGTGGAATGAGTGGTGGTGGCTTTGGTAGTAGTGGCGGTACTGGTGGTGGTGGCTTTGGTGGTGGCTCTGACAAAGGTCACGTTGGTGGTTCCAGTGGCGGCTCCGGTAGTGGTCACAACAGTGGCTCCAAAGATAGTTCTAGAGGTGGTGGTTCTAGGGGAGGTTCCACTAGACCTTTTTCATCTTCAGACCCTATTATGAATACTCTTCTTTAGAATATGGGCCAAATGCAAAGCTAGTTGGAAAACTTGTCTCAAGCCTCCTCTTAGCTTATCTTTCAACTTGTCTCTTGACATAGTCTGTTGTCGGTAAAAATTTTGAGCACTCCTTTCCTGTAGGGAATGGAGATTCTTAAGTTCAAAAAGTATGGTGCTAAAGGGGATCCATAGAGACATGTATCAACTTTAACGCCATGTGCACATATTTCTTTCACCATGATGCTCTAATGGAAAACTTTTCCCTCAATCTCTTAAGGATACATCACTCAAGTGGTATTGTTCCTTGCCTGACAATTCTATATTCTCATTTGACCAGATCGTCAATTAGTTTCTCCATCAATTCTAGGATAACATCGGTCTGAAGATGACCTTCTCGGATCTCATTCAATGTAAGCAAGGAGAGCACGAGAAGATAATTGATTTTATTGCATGATACTAAGTGCTTTTTTCACAAATCTTGTATCTGTTTCCAAACTTAGATGTGCAAAAGGTATTCATAAGCAACCTATAGTGAGCCTGGTAGGAGAAATTTACCTTAATGAAATGCCCTTCTTTCACATATCTATGTGTTGCATTGCAAGTGTACTAGCAAACAATGGTTTAGTTCGGGGGATCCTCCTCGTGCTCCCTTTCTAAAGGAAAATATATAGTGTCTATTTTAGGAAAAGGAAAAGTTGTTGCAAATGTAGTTGCCACAACTAATGATCACGACCTCAGGTGTAACAAAATTATTTGAATCTTATTCTTTTATTCTGCAAAAGCTACTGAAGGATAAGATTATAACATTGGAAAATCCTCAACCTTTGAAGGAGCCTTATCCTGATTGGTACGATGGAAATGCTTTCTGCCAATACCATCGTGTTCATGGGAATGATATTGAATGTTGCATGCACCTATGTAATGAAATACATGATTGCATCAACGAAAATACCATCCATCTCGATGGGAAGAAGCAGATCATGAATAAGTCAATGGCAAAGGTGAATAGCGAGTTGCAGATCTATACAGACCCATTTCTGTCTCACTCTACGAACTTGATTATTGATCCTTCTGATGTTTCTCCTAAAGCCTTGACATATGTTAATGTGGTTTTGTTTACTCCTACTCCTCCTCCACAACCTGTGACTGGTTCGCCAGATGTGATTTTCACCTCACAGGACTTGCCTCTAAATAACAAGCCCTCTCCCCTATACATTCCTACTCACCTCAATAGAAACATTGTGACATGAGTCCTAGTCGACCTTGCAAGTCGAGTGAATGTTATTATAGAGGAGACATTGTGGCTAAATTCGTTACAAAGGGAGGAATATGAGAAAACAAAATCTATTATATGTACACACGACTATCTCTCTCTTGTGTTGTATGGCTCTATAACTCTTTCCGTACTAGTAGGACCTAGGGTTGTGGATACAACTTTCTATGTCATTATGGAATCCAATATATTCAGGGTGAAGTTGGGCATCCCGTGGCTAGCTTCCATGAATGGAATCACTTCTTTTATTCATAAATTTCTAAAGTTCTCTCATGAAAGTGACATGCATGTTGTGCATGACATTGGATATCAACCATTGGTATCCCATGCCCGAGTTACTCTTTGGATCATTTTTGGCCCACCCCGATCAGTTCACTCCCTCCTAGGATGGACCTACTTTATCAAAATTACATAAAGTACAAAACTAGGGGCAAAGGATAGTCAGAAGTGACTCACCTGATAGCGCAACAACAAGCAACCTCTTCCTCTCAAAAAGGGAAGGGAAAGCCTACCCGTGCTCAGGGAATCGCCTCTACCTCTCTCCCTGAAGAGGAAATTTGGGTTACTACTCTTGGATTTTGCATAAGGAGTCTGATGGTGCCCACTTGGTGAAAGGCCAAGTGTCAGGTATTTGACCTTCCTATCTTACCTATAGGACCTTGGCCCACCATGTATGGTAAGGGGAAGGGTCCCCATGGGGCATCCTCTATGTCTCAACCTCCACGACCTCCTACTGCTCCTGCCTCTATGGAAGTGAATGGGAATAGGCCCGTTGCTAAGGTGTTAGAGCTAGCTCCCCTCATTGTTATCCCATCATCCTCTCAATCTCTTCCTTTTGTTCCCATATAGGAGTCCCTCCCTCCGCCAAAAATGGTCGTGATGGATACTCCAATGGTTGAATAGGAGTCTTCTGTCTCATCTCAGCCTCTGACCTCTAGCTCCCAAAGTTGTAGAAACTGCCTTACGCGTGAGCACAAGCATCAGAGAAAGGCTCTGGCTGCTAAGCAGGCTGCCTTGCAGAAGATAGAAGAGGAGCCGATAGCTCTTGCCTTGGCAGCTTCTACTATGTCCTCCTCTTCTGTCCTCTCTACTTCAGTTCCTTCAGGTTTGGTCCTGCTTTTAGCTCCCACTGCGAGCATAAGTGATCCCCACCTAAAGAGGGTGCATGTGTTTATTGATCCTTTGGTTGAGCCGCCCCTTTTGATGTCCCTTCCAGACATCCTGCTATTCTTGAAACCCGTGGACATGCTAAACAACTCGGTGCTATCTGCTATGGTTTTATCCTCCTCCTCCACACCTTCTGCTTCATCCATGGGGATCTCGCATCCCTTGATGAAGCAAAAGATGGAGGAAAACCCTACTAGCAATGGGGGTCAGAAGAAGGGTTCACATTCTTCAGAGGGTGGTTCTATGTTGGCTTGTGTCATCCTAGTGACAGAAGAAGCCCCGGTATCCCGTGAGTTTTTCATTGCTCCTAAGCTATTCGGTGAGCCTAGTAGTGAATCTCAGGCATCGCCTCCCTCACCCATTGAGTTAACACATTGCACTCATGTGAAGTTCATGCTTAATTATGTGGACAAGGTCCCAACCCTATCAACAATTTTTGTGAAATTGTTGACTTTCACCCCACAAGAACTGAGCGGAGAAGACCTCAAGGGGTCTTCTTCCTTGGCTCTTGTTGCAAGAGGGTCATAGGGTTCCCCTTTGATATTCCACCCTTGCAAGATCATTCACCTTCCCTATACAATGATCTAGATTGGGAGAACGATGGCCTCTTGTTTGATGAGGACTAGGGGCGCCTCTTCTTTATCTATAGAGTAGATTATGTATGTGTCTATGTTCCCTCGTGCTTGCATGATATGTTCCTAGATGACTCTTGTCACCCTTGTAGGTGCTTGGATACAAGAGTGTTTATATGTCGTAAAACTTCCTCTATTTGTCACATCATTCTTCCTCTGTTGTGTATTGATTTTCAACAATTGGGGACGATGCAAAGTGTTGGGGGAATTTAGGTTTCCCTTCCATGTTGACCCAATTTTTTATTTTCATTTTGTCTTCATGTGTCTTTCTTCATATGGTCTGATATTGTAGGGGATTGATGACATTTCATTTATATACTATTATATCTATTTATCTATATTTATGAGTAGCTCCGACCCTGAAATATTAGATCGCCCTTGTGTCCCTTCTTAGTGATGTTATTGTCTCTCTTCTTTCTTTGCACTTATCTCTTGTGCTTGTTTCATGATGTTGTGGTGCTCATGTGTTGTCCCTCGTGTATGCAACAACATTACCACAGTTACATCTCACTATGTTCTATGGGCCACAACATCAGTTTTTCATTCTTGATTTTCTCTCCTTAGGATGTCATGTACCTTTATGTTCAACATGCACCATCTTAAGGGGGGGATATCATGTCACTTTCACTTTGATTTTCAAAAATGCATTTAGTGGCTAACGAATCTTTTCCCAAAAATATTTTCAAAAATCACATTCCTCAACAAGGACCCCTAGCATAATATTTTTCCTTCACCATGGGTTCGTTAAGAAAGAATTTGAAAAACTCTCCTCTAAGGAGGGAGTACCTTCTCCCATGGCCGAAGTTTTGACCTTCCCCTTGTGAGGGAACCTTATTCCTTTCGAATTCCTTGATGAAGTGAACATATTTCAAAAGGATTCCTTGATGTTGAATTGATTTACAAAAAATACTCTCACTTTCAAACAACGAGTCCCTTGAGTGGACCCATTTTCTTTTGATGGGTTCCCAAGGGACCCCTTTGAAAGCTCTTCCTTCAAATTTTTGACTGTCTGCTTGTCTACCTGCATGGCTGATTTTTGTTTTCTAACATGTTTTTGTCTGTGGATTAACATGTTGCTTTGTAGGTGCACTTGTGAAGCTGCTTTCCAATCTGACTCTGCGAAGTCCCCTCACATTGGGCTTCCTTTAGGAGAGAGTACCTGAGGGCAGCTTCTTTACAGGTTCGAGGACCTATGAAGTACTTGCATCTTATGGGATTTTTCCATCGTTGGTCTGTGGGCCATTGGTGCACTTTGTTCGAACCTCCTCAAGAGAGAGTACCTGTGGAGCTATTTGTCTGCCCCACGCTTTCAAGTTCACTAGATTGCAGTCTACTTCCTTGAAGGTTCAGGTATACATTTCTAAACTCTTTCAATCTACTTTACCGAACACTCATTGACACTCATGTTCGCTAAAGTGGGGGAAAAATGTATAGGAGTGAATTTTCACCCCTCTTGCAAATTCCCATCTTACACCCTCCACCTTAGAAAAATTAAATCTAACCAAGTAAATCCACATCCTCATTCCATACCCCATCTACTTGGAACTTTTTTTAGTGTCGTTGGGGGAATTTATGTTAGGGACCTATGCACAATGTGCAGGTGTCTGTGTGACGTGTTGCCATCCTAACAGGATTCTTGCCTCTGGAATCTACATAAGTGTTACGTTCTCCATTGGCGACGAAACGTAACACCTCTACGCCTTCTTTTTGACCTTTGAATGGATCTTTCCCTCCCATTTCATCTTCAAATGACTATCTTTCTCATTCAATCCATCTTCTTGACATTTTCTTGATCTTCTACACACTTATTTTCACTCTAGCTTCCCGTTTCGCTCCATAATCTTGCTACCAGTTTCACTATTGGCTTCACGTTTCCAACAATCACAACATCCTACACATCTACCACAAAAGCTATAGCTTGGTGTCTTGTGAGACTGTTTTTGACATTGTTGTGGCTACGTTGACTCTGACATAGATGTGGACTTGTATTCCTCTCTCATTGGCCTTGAGTGCCTTTGGTCGAGGGTGGTAACACTTTCCTACTACTTTGTTGTTGGATTTGAGTAGAATAGTGTCTCTCTTAGTATTTGGTTTCATTTCCCTTCCAACATTATTTTCTTTATCATATTTCTATCTATCTCTCTATTTGGCTATCCATGGAGGTGGAAACACCAAAACGGGGTTTGATTGTGGAAAACCCCTATACAACCCCAACATTTTTCCTCTCTTGGTTGTGTGTAGGTACATGTTCATGTGGAGCTTGCTAGAAAATTGGACCCTTCATGAGTTCACTTCCACCACCTTTTCTTTTGTCACTTCTACATCATCTTTCTAGTTATTTTGCTTATTCTGTTAATTATCATTTTAGTTAGCACATCAAACCTCAATCGCTAAGATTTTAGTAGGTTTTTGACACTCTCTACTATACTTTTGTACTTTCTATCCATACAGACACCAATGCAGCTGTGAGATGCCAACGCGTTGCGCTGTTGTCCCTAAAATGCACTACTATCCTCTAGTAGAGAGCTATTTGAGGTACAATTTGGGTTCTAGAAACTTGCTCATTTAGCCCCATCAAAACTCTCGGGTTAGTAGAGTAACAAAAGCACTTGAGAGTGCTCTTCATTCTCTATCCTTGACCTTAAATGCTTGTCAAACCTAAGGTAGATCAAGGCAACCTTCCACTCTTGGCTCTCTATGACCTGGAGCCTTGGTGTGGTTGGTCCCCCTCCTCTACAATATCATTCCCATGTGCAAGGTTGTCTAGGGAAACAATACTGGCAATGGAGGTTCAAGTTTTCCATACAACTACCTAATTATGGTCTTAGTAATGAAAGAGAACTTAATGTGCTCTATGTGATGTAAAATATCTTCAAATGCGTAAAGACATTTATTTTATGGACCACTTTATTATAGTTTGACATGCATATTTTATATTCAGAATCACTTGGCTAAGGAATGAGTCCAATAAGATAGAGTAATTCAAAGCAATGATTCTTGATCTCTTCTTTCTAGGATCAATAGTTCTATTGATCCAATATGAATATATTTATTAGAAAACATGATTGAAATGCCCCTCCAAAATATAATTTCATGTAGCCAATTGATTACTATATCCTCATTAATTATTTGTATAGCCCCACAAAGACAAGTAAAAGTGCGACACTTTATAATTAGTGATTTTACAAGCACGTTTATAGTTTCATAGAAGTTTATAATTTTCAAAAAGGAGAAAAATGATGAAAGTATAATTCTAGTATTGAATATGAATAAATTTCCTGCCATTACAATGTACACAAAAAATATTGCAGTTTCAAAAAAATGACAATAAAAAATGAGTTTGTATATGAAAGTTATTGGCTTACAAAGTTTTGAAAATTGGGATTAGACAACAAGATTTTTTAGAAACAATAATTTTTAAAAAAATAGGTATTTATTGTAGAAATGGAGATTTCCAATCCATAATCTATAAATAAAGGGTAAAAATATGACTCTAATTAGACTCTAGATGAGTAAGTATTCAAAAATGAAATATATTCGATGAGGGGTAGGCTTTCCCCAAAAAGGGCATGTTGATTGTACAACATGACATCAAATTAGATGGCATGACATGTTTGTATAGAGAGAAAGTTTGAAAACACCATAGGGAATGGTTTGTACTTTTGGCATTCCAATCAAGAGGGGGTTTGTGGCAATTTGTGTTAGATTCTTTGAGAAGCAAGAATTAAGCTAGGATTTTATGTCAGTCGTAGATCACATGCACTCCAATCGACAAATGATTGAATATAAAATAGTGGAATGGGGAAATAAATATGAAAGGAAATTAGAGACAAAGCAAGAGAACTTTGAGAATACTCTTGATACTCTCACTGAGCTATCACCAAACTAGCGAAGGTGAGAGTAGAGTGTTATATATATAGAAAAAATAGGGCATATATACCCAACAGGTGCATCAACTCCTACTACCGATAAAATGTGGGAGGTTTTACCTACTTGGTAAATTCTAAAACATGTGGCATAACCTCCTCATATGAAGACAAAAGAGAGATTATGAGAGGTGGCACATAAATCTAAAAGACAGTGAGAAACCCAACTACCCCATAACCTACTTAGGTAAGTACAGAAGAGAGGTTATAAGAGGCGATACAACAAGCCAAAAAAGGGTGTGTAACTCAAATATCCATGTGTGGAAGAGAGTGACACATGTAGTTGATATATTTTTCAATATGTACTTATATTAACCACACCTAATAAACCTAAGAAAGCTTAAATAATATGTGTAGGAAAAAAGAAACACCCCTAGCATAAGGAAAATAAATTTACCTACACTCACAATTTGTATTGTCACATGAAAAAATGTATCAAAGATCCATGTGGTTGTAGAGGATATATGTTCTAGCATAGTAGCTAGCAAGGTTGACTAGATGATAGACCTTGACTTTAGCATATAAGGTACTATCCAATAGATTAAGTGTGCTAATCTATTGAGATTCCATTGAATACTATTGAGATTCCATGATTTCACTTGGGAAATTATCATGATGGTTGAAGGGTGGTGGGTTGGAAGTAGTGTCACTTGAAGAAGGGTGTAGGTTGGTCAATGGTGGAGTAGTGGTGGCTCTATACTATACTTATTTCCTTATTTTTGGATTCATATGGACCAAATTTTTTTTTAATAGATATTAGGATGAACCAATCTAGTTTAAACTAATGGACATGTAATCTTATGGTTTTGGACCCTCTTGAACATATTTGTAGGCTCTAATTTATGCCAAAGTGCTTCAAAATTGTGCTACCTACAAGAGACAAAAATGAAGATAAAAAGATAAAATAAGGTTATTTAGCCTTTAGGTTTTAGATTTGAACAAAAAGGTCTTTTTCATGCCTTCCAAAAATAATATTGAGTAAATAATCTTATGTGCACCAAAAATCAACTTCACCTAAAAAATCCCCTATGTCCAATTCTCTCAAAATGCTAAAATTTGGACTAACCAAAGCACATCATGTCTTTGATATTAATTTATATTTTGTGATGGATATGTAAATTATCCTAGGATCTAATATCTATAAATTAGCCAAAAAACGCAAATAAGAATAATGGTGTCTTGTATCGATTAATTAAGAATATATGAGTTGAGCAACTATATAAAGAGTGATTCAAGGTGACATATGTCTAAAACATCATGAGTTCATTCACAATTAGGAGATGATTTAAATTAGTCAAGTGAGATAGGTAGCCCTTAATTAGGTAGAGGTAACACCTAACTTCCATCAATCAAGAATTAATGAGAAATTAGTGGCACTTGATGACCTCTTGAGTTAAGGGTGACACATGCTATTATTAACAACCTAAGTGAGGAAAATGAATATAATAATATCCTAAGTGAATTTGGTAAATTGGTGCAATGTTAAACTTAGAATATAAATTATCCTAGATGAAGTATAATATTCCACAAATAAAATAAATTAGAAAAATCTCTAAAATATCTTTTGTAATTTTGTAAAATTTACTATATGTTTTTTTTTATAGAAAAAATGTAAGGAAGCTAAGATAGTGGAACAACTTCCTACACTAATCTTGAGAGTAGGGTTATGTAAAAAAAAAAATATAAATAATTACATAAACTTAAACAAAAATAAACATAAATAATATTCATGCCACAACACAATGATTTACACAGGGAAAACTCTTTCGGGTGAAAAACCCCACCTCCAAAAGTTTCCCAATATATTATTCAGAAATAAACAAGACTACAATATACTTATAGAGCAATATTTCTCATAAGAGTATCACCAACCAAAGATTCAAAGGCAACTCAACCGCTATTAGACTCTTATACACAACCTCCATCTCATGCACCTAATATAAAGGAGATACAATACATGAAATCATCAAATGATATTACAAAACCATAAGCTAAAACCACCTAGAAAGTGGTGCCCATCCTTATCTCCAATAACAGATGCCTATGATGTGTCTAAATACACATCACCACATGTAACTCCTCCTTAACAACTCATTTATGTGTCTAACACATTCTCACATCTCCTATTTCAGGAGACCCAACTTTTGATTTGAGTGTCTGATTGATGAACCATTTGAACCATTATAAATCTCACGAAACACTCTATTAAGCTACAACCATCTACACCAATTATGATGAATTTCAGGCCTAAAAATACCTCTAATTCCTTCAAAATTTTAAAAAATGAAAACTTTAATATCTTCAAATCCAGACATGATCTTGCGATGAAACTTTATGAGTATGCTTATTTAGCCAATACGAAGCTTTTGGAAAAAACTGCATCAATCCAAGATCAAATTTAAACTTAATATAAAAAGTAACCTCGTGATATTTGGTCGCACCCATAAAAGGATATAAAAGTCACGACAAATCCTAACCTAGGAATTGGACATTCCAGCAGGCGACTAACATCTTCTTATAGTCGTTCATTTACTTTGTCAAACCAGGGAACGTATACTTGAAATGGAGCGGCATTGTATGTACACTAAGAACTAGTTTAGTCATGATTTACCAGAAATAAATGTGTGAAAGGAATTCTACTTATGCTACAGGAATGTAATGCGAAGCGTTCTAAACTTAATCAAAGCAGAAATCATAACAACTATGATTGAGAAACAAACTATGAACTGGCCTTATGCTGCAGGAACAAACACAGGGATGGATTCCCGATGCTGCAGGAACAATATAAGACTGAGTTTGTGTTGAAACTTTCCAGAATGAAATCTAACTTATGATCAACAGGAAATAAACAACTAACTAACTAACTACAAATACTTACTAAGTGGCCCCCCTTAGCAAGCATCAACTAGTTATGCAAGAATTGAACTCAGAACTTCATCAGTTTTTATTCATAAACTCATAATGATATACATCATTTTGCTCATATGAAAATAACACAAAACTCTATCTCTTATGGGGCCTGTTCACGACCCTTGTCACCTTAGACACAATGTTTCGTCAACAAGGTGAGACTCTAGAACAATGGCAATTCTGTCAACTATTGCAAAACATACGCAATACACAAGCATCGCAAGAGGATTGGGAACTTTTACAAACACGCACAGACAAGCATCTCACCTCTACTGAAAAAGAAATGTTAGACAATTCAATGCAATTATTTGCTACCAATGATTTAGTTCGACTTCACAATAGAAGAATGTTAAAATTGTTAAACCGTCCAATTGCAATAAGTGCTGCAACTACTAGCAGGACTGAAGCAGATAATGCAACTACTGATGAACAACTTGAAAAGCATGTATTGATTTGTAGAGGGCAGCGCATCATGCTGACAACCAACATATGGACACATGCAAGCCTTGTAAATGGAGCTCTAGGTGAAGTTGTTGAGATAGTTTACAGCCTTGGTTCCAGACCACCAGATGTTCCACTTTACGTAGTGGCAAGGATCAATAATTATAGTGGGCCAGCATGGAATGAAAAGGACCCCAAAAGTTTACCAATAGTACCTGTATCATTGGCAGCCGTAGACAAATTCCGCTCACAATGGCATGGGCTATTACCATACACAAATCCCAAGGCCTAACGCTTGCTAGAGCAACTGTCGACATTGGAAAAATAGAACGACAAGGACTAACATTTATAGCTATATCTAGAGTGAAATCGTTGAACAACCTTCGTATTCAGCCAATGTTCTCCTTTGAGAGATACTCAAAAATGCATAACCACCCATACACAATTATGAGAAAAGAAGAGGAAGCCCGCTTACAACAACTATCTCTAAAAAGCCAAGGTACACAACTCTTTACCCTTCCTGCCTCACGTCGCTCCTACTTCTTCTTATATCAACAATTTCTCTTTTACAAAACTAAACATGCCGTCAACAATGTGCATGTCCTTTGAGTAACTTTTTAATTTTATTGGGAAAAAAAATATTTCCCCTTTATTAGTGTTATAATAAATTGCACATGGAGCAATCATTGTACATGTCAACAAAAAATATTCCCAGCTAACCATTCCATTCCTTTTGCTTTGCAGGCCTTGAAGCCAAATGGCATATATCGTAGCCCCTCACCCTCAAACACCAACAATTGTACTATATATTTTTTCAAAAACAAAAAAAAAGTTCCACTGCAAAATTGCTCCCCAACATTTTGACTTTTCATAGCACGCATTTGGTATATCATGAACTGCCAACAAAAGTACTTTGTCCAGTTGGAATAAAATATTCCACCAATTCAACCATTTACGATAATATATTGTGTTGGCCATACACTACCATAGTAACTCTTACATATTCTGCTTCTTATTATCATACTAACTTTTACATGCTATGCTTGCTCACTCGCACAGGAGGAACACTTATTTAAACCAGAAAACAACTAACTACCTAACTCAAATAGAGAAAGACGTGGACATAAATGTATCCTGAAACTGAGGAACAGACTTCTCATAAATGAAAGCATATACGTTCAACCCAATCTAGAGATAATTTGGCATTCCACTCTTTCCAAATTAAATGATCATTTAGGTTTCTTCCCAACAACTCGAACAAAGAGTCTTCGCTGGAACAACTTCCTCGACGTCGTGCAGGAAATGGACTTTATTGCAGGGCCGAGATCTGTTGCACTTGACTCGTTCATGCTCCCTTCAACAACCTGCGATGCACAAGGCAACAGAGGCAAAAGAAAGCACTCGTGGCAAACAACACGACACATTCATTAATCACATATTAAATCTATTTCATCATTCAAAAACTATATGCATTATACCAGTCATTCAGGAGGTCAAACAGGGTAATTAATAAGACATATAGAGATGTTAAGCTACAAGAATATAGGAATGTATTGCTACAGGATACTACCCAATTTCAGATAAAAAGTCTTTAATCACATAGTTAAAACATCCATTAGTAATAAGAGTAGAGAAATTAAAAATACATCATGATACTCAAATTATGAGCATATCCTGAGCTCATCATTTTCCCCCTACTTAACCTAATGATGGTCCACTAGCATTAAGTTTCCTGGTTGTTTCCCTGAAATCCGTAGGAGCAGTATGGCTTTTTGGCGTAGTCCCAAATTTATAATAGAAACCTCTGAAATGTTGCCATCTTTCATATCTGAGGGTTTTTGTATCCTTATTAACATTTGTAGCTCGATAGGGATAAAGTGGCCACATTAAAACCGAAGGTCGAAATGTTATTGGCAACCATAATTCGAACCTCTTCTGAAGACCAAGCTGTATGTACTTCTCTGTCCTTCCAAGGGCTGCTTCAAAATTCAGGGGGCTACGTGGCTCAGATTTCCTTAGCCCAACAGTCAATTTCTCCCATCTCTTTTCAATTCTGGAAGAGGCAAGCTTCCAAAATAGATACGGTTGACCTTTGAATTCTTCATACACTTGCTTTCTGATATCAAATATTTTTGTTCTTTCTGTTTGATTGTTGAACCCATATGCAACAGTGAGCCAAGTTTTCAGCATTGTGTATGGATCTGTGCTTTCTGATCGCAGTGGCATAGGCTCATCCCTTTCAACTTCTTCATAGGCTTCCAATTGTCTGCCATAATTAGTTTCATTGGCTGCCCATGACATAAGTGACCTCAAATGAATATATCACCAATATAAAGAAGTGGATTCCACTCTGTTTCAGAGGGAATTATCAATCCATGCAAATAATATTCACATAAATAATTCTTCAGCTAGCTAGGGGCTACCTGGTATGCATCATAAAATTATTTGGTTGTATGAATAACATGATCTAAATTCCTTGAAATTCTCATTAATTGAAACCAAAGAAATTATTCCTTTAGGCACATAACATAGACCCTAGGCAGTGGTCTACATTCCACAATTTTACCAATTATTTTCATCATTTCATCCATTTTCTTTTTCATTTCCTAGATTTCCTATTTCCGCCTTTCAATTTCTCTTTTTAGTTTCTTCTTCTCTTCCTCCCAAAGACTTTGTTGAATTTCAGTCTTGGCTAAGTGGCGGAAACTCAAGGTTTGAAATGTGACTGGCCTCCATGTGGTCCTAAGGTATTCTAAAAATTCAATAAAAAATGTCTTCTTATAAACAACCATTGCCTGACAAGTTACAGGGGGTAACAATGTGTCATTGGACACTTCTAATTGTTCAGTCTATTCTTCCTCTTGCTGCAGGATAAATTTTTGTTGCTGTGCAGGAGGAGATTATACTTCCTCTAAAATTTGCCTAGCTGCCTCAGCCAAGTCATCAAGACTTGGTATTCCCCTTTCATTGCTATCATGTTGTGCTTCGTCAACTTCCATTGGTTCATTTTGCATGTCCTCAGAAACAACAGGTGGACTATGTGGAACATTCTCAGGTACATTCTAAGAATCATCATGACTGTATTTTTCAAATTCCTCTGAAATTATTATAACTTCAGGTTGAGTAGACGTTGAGGTGACTTTACATTGTTTCCTTGCTGAAACTCTTTTTGGCAATGTTGCGGCTGCAGGAGGCACTCTTGTGGCTTTCCTCTTTCTGACTTGCCTAGAGGATTCAGACTCAACAGAAGAAGATGATGGTGAACTTGTAATGGCAACATGTGTTGCTGTAGGAGGAATTGCTATAGGAGAAGGTACTATAGGAGAGGGACACTGTTGTCTTTGAACATGAGGGTCAGACTCTAGGGTTTGTTCTGCCCTAGATGACTCTCCTACCTTTGTTTTTCCTTTTTCTCTTCTACTAGCAGACTTGGTTTGTACTTGGGTAGAGGGCTCTGGTGTGGAGGCCGCAGGAATAGATGTTGCAGGGGTAGGTGTTGAAGGGAGTGTTCTAGGAGGTTCTGGAAGTTGCAGAACCTTTTGGGAAACAAATTCTAGCCAAGAAAGGGGTGATACATTCCTTAGGGAACGCTCAATCAAAATTTTAATGAGGGCATGATGGGCAATAGAGTTATCCCTTCCCCTCTGGGTTTCATGGGCACTTCGTTTTAAAAGATTTAACAAAAAATTTGGGACATTAACAGCTAACCCATGCCTTATATGGCTCAATAATTTAAAATGGTAGGAATGTAAATAGGAGAAGCGTCCCTCACAGGTTAAGTACTTGATTATGAATGTAGCATATTCTGAATATGGAAAGGGCAGCGACACTTATTTGCATCCTTGTTTAGAGACCTCCAAGGGTCCATTAGATGGTACTGTAAATTCTGCCCTAGCAGAAATAGCATCTGAAGAGAAATTTTCTCCTGCTGCAGGAAGCTCGGTTACTTCAGCAATTCATTCTTCTGTTACAGCCACTGTCAGACCCCATACTGAAGCTTCCCCTTCTGAAAGAGTTCTTAAAAATTCACCAGCAGCTTCCTCATTAAAAGAATCTAACCTCAGAAAATAGTTTAGCCAACCACAATTACTAAATGCCTGAACTGTTTGAGGATTTTGTGTTAAGAGCTCATGAGCTAAGGCTCATGTCTTACCAATTGACCACCCATATTCGCAAATTACTCATGCTGAGATTCTAGAAACCCAAATCTTTTTTGAAAATTCAAAAGAAAATTTTTCTGCTCTACTTCTTTTTGCTTCTTTTAGTCCTATTGTCACTTTTCTCTTCTTTTCCAAGAATGACTTGAAAGATAATTGCATGCAATGATTGTTAGGAACTACTCATATCAAGCAATTTAATGTTGTTTAGGATAAAACATACAACCATATTTGGAAAGTACAAGAAAAATAAAAATATCTTATTAGTTGTGACAGTGACATAAGAAAAGGTTTGAAATGGATTATCCCACCCCCTACTTAAATTTTGACATGTGTCCACACATATGCGAAAGGATAGGCAAAAAATGGGCGATAATGACTAATATGTACATAGCAGTTGATGAATTAATGAAATAAATAAACAATGTGATAACAAAAGATATCACATACCTTTTAATTAATGCTCATACGTGCTGGGAAAGATCATAGCGCACCATGAAATGACGGCTGGAATAGAAACCATGAATGAGGGCGGTACGACAGGATGGATGACGTGGAAGAAAAGAGAATGAATGGTGGTGATGGATGGAAAACGGAGAATGTGGCTCCCTTAAAAAGGAAACCTTTATTATGGGCATGCAATGTGGAATTTAAAGAGATGTTGCAGGAGAAAGACCGAAGCCTTTCGCTGCAGGAAGATCAGTGGCTGCATTTGAAACAAACTGCTACATAAATTCATCTTTGGATGCTGGCTTATGATACAACTGAAGACGATGTCCATTAACCAATAGCTTGAATCGAACTGGATCTATTGTAGCCAACTGCACTGAACCATTATCAAACACATTCTCTATTTCATAAGGACCAAGCCATCGTGTGGTTAGCTTACCTTGATTTTCCTTGTACCTGGAGTCATAGAGTAGCACCCAATCACTGACAGAGAATTGCTTAGTTCTGATATGATTGTCATACCATTTTTTTCTTTGCTGCTGGATAGCTTCAGTATGTTGCAGGGTAGTCTTCCTCATCTCATCCAATGCATTCAGCTATAGGAGGCGTTCCTTTTGAGTCTCAGAGATATCAATGTTAAGCTAGAGAGCAGTCCTTAAGGTCTTATGTTCAAACTCTATTGGTAACATGGCAGTCTTACCATAGAGTAATTCAAAAGGAGTAAACCCTGTAGTTGTTTTCTATGTTGTCCTATAGGTCCAGAGTGCTTCAAGAAGGCGAATGCTCCAATCCTTCGTGTGTAATTGGACTGTTTTAGTAAGGATTGCCTCAATTTATCTGTTAGTAACCTCTGCCTGACCGTTGGCTTGAGGGTGATAGGGGCTAGACTTTTTGTGCCTGATCTTGTAATCATTCATCAATGTAGTGATTAAGTTTGATGTAAACTGAGCTCCTTGATCAGTAACAAGTTCCCTTGGGACTCCAAACCTTGTAAAAATCTATTCATACAGGAACTCAACAACTTTATTGTCACAGGCATGTGTCATTGCTTTTACTTCAACCCACTTGGTTACATAATCAGTACAAACCAAAATGTATGATTTTCCATTGGAGGAAAGATCAATAGGCCCAAAAAAATCCATGCCCCACTTGTCAAAGGGACTAACTACCACTTGAGGATACAGGGGCATTTCATCAGACTTGGTTGGTCTCCCCATGCATTGACATCTGTCACATTTCCTAGTGTAGGCTGCAACATCTTTGTGTAATGTAGGCCAATAGTATCCTATAGTAAGCACTTTCATAGATGTTCTCTTCGTTGCAAAGTGCCCACCACAGGGCTCATCATGACAGGCATACAAAATGTCATAGGTCTCATCTTCCCTAACACACCTTCTCATGACTTGGTCAGGCCTTGTGTAAAATAAACAGTCTGCAATCCATAAAAAGCTAAAAACTTTTCTCAACCAACAACTTCCTTTCCTTTGGTGAGAAGTGAGTTGGGATCTTGTTTGCTGCTAAATAATTTGCAATATCTGCATACCATGGAGTTTGAGCAACAATAGAAAATAGATGTTCATCGGGAAAGCTATCATCAATTACCTCAGGGGTGGCAGGTGTAGTTGTTTGAAGTCTTGACAAGAAATTAGCCACCACATTAGCCCGACCTGGCTTATCAATAACTGTGATATCAAATTCTTGCAACAATAGGAGCCATCTTACTAATCTACCAAATATGGCAGGCTTATTCATGAAGTACCTTATTGTTGCATGATCTATATGAACAAATATTTAGTAACCAGTGACATAATGTTGAAACTTGTTCAGGGCATACACAACTACTAGCAATTCTTTCTCTGTGACAGTATAGTTTAATTCAAGGCCTTGAAATTTTTTACTAATGAAATATATGGCATGCTCAATGGAATTCTCTTTCTGTCCTAAAACGGCCCTAATGGCATAATCAGAAGCATCTGTGTGTATATGAAAAGATAGACTTCACTTTGGTCTTTGAAGAACAGGTGCCTGAGTAAGTAAGTTCTTAAGCTGTAGGAAAGATTTGTCATAGGCCTTAGTCCAGGTAAATTCAGAATCCTTAGTCAATAAGGCATATAGTGGACTAGCTATTTTGCTGAAATCTTTGATGAATCTTCTATAATATCCAGCATGTCCTAGGAAACTTCTAACGTCCTTTTGTTTCATAGGTGTTGGCAAAGTTAGAATAACTTCTATTTTTGCAGGACCAACTTGAATTCCTGCTTGAGAGATATGATGGCCTAAAACAATTCCCTCTTGCATCATCATAAAGCATTTCTCACTATTCAAAGACAAATTTTTCTCCTGACATCTTTTCAACATTTTTTCCAAATTGGCTAATGCTTCTTTATAAGTAACTCCATAAGTAGTGAAGTCATCCATGTAGATCTCCATAGAATCATGAGAAATGTCAGCAAAAATACTGATCACTGCCCTTTGAAATGTTGCAGGTGCATTACATAGTCCAAAAGGTAAGACATAGTAAGAAAAAGTACCCCATGGACTAGTAAAAGTTATTTTGTATTGATCCTCAGGGGCGATTTTAATTTGATTATCCCACTATATCCATCCAAAAAGGAGAAATATTTTTTACCAGACAATGAGTCTAACACTTGGTCAACAAATGGTAGTGGAAAGTGATCCTTTTTAGTTGTTGTGTTCAACTCCCTGTAGTCTACACAAACTCTCCATTTTCCACCTTTTTTAGCAACAATCACCAGTGGAGATACCCATTGACTGTTTGAAATGGGGTAGATGAAACCAACATCAAGCAATTTTTGAAGCTCTATTTTAACTATTTCCCTAAGTGTTGGATTTATCTTTCTTTGAGGCTACCTAACAGGTGAACAATCTTCCTTAATATAGATCCTATGAGTACAGAGCTGAAGATCTATTCCCTTCATATCCCCATAGTCCCATGCAAAAGCTTTGTGTTGTTCTTGCAACATTGTGACTAGGGCAGCTTGTTGAGATTGAGGCAACTTATTATTAATGTTTAGACAGTGGCCTAGAGACACTTCTACTTGCTTGGTAAGATCATTCATGGAGGTTGCTGATAAAGGTGGTGTATGCATTTCATGTGGGAGCAAGTTATGATAAACTGCAGGGGATTCAGGTGGCAGACTCTCAGAATTCAGTTGCTGCAGGAAACACTGCTGATGACAGCTATCTGCAGCAAATGGGCTACTCAAATTAGGGTTGGACTGCAAAATGTGTAAAAGCATGTCATCCTCACTCTGGAGCTGTGAAAATGGATTATTTTGCAGCATCATTAGGTGTTCCAATGAATTGACTTCTTCAGTTTCCTCTCCTAAATCTGGCCAAATTCGTTGAGACAAGTCTGGCTGAGGCTGGGCAGGTGGGTATAAATCCAATTTCTTCCTTGACTGACCATCATAAATTGTCATATCTCCTGAACAACATCCTATAAAAGTATCAACTGTAGCTAACCATGGTCTACCTAGGATAATAGGATATCCTTCCAAAGTTGCCTTAGTGGACAATATGGTAAAATCTGCTGGGTATTCCCAAGACTCAAGGATGACAATGATATCTTCTACCACTCCATTAGGTTTCACTGTGGAACTATCGGCAAGTTGCAGGATAGTTAGTGTAGACCGAATTGTTGGGATATTCAAGGACTCCATTATATGCTTGGTCATTACATTGATGGCTGCACCAAGGTCTATCAAAACATTCTTTACCATCTGACCATTAATATTTATTTGTACCACAAGACTCCCAGGGTCAGTATATTTCGGAATGACTACCTTCCCTAACATAATATCTGCCAACTGGCCTAGAACATGGATAGTTTGGGGATCCTTTTTCTTTCTTCCTGGTTTCTTTAAACAAGCCTCCTTAATGACTTTTCTATAAATTGAGAAAATATTTAATAGCTTGAAAAAGAGGAATTTGAATGTGTACATTCTTTAGCTGATCCAAAATATCAAAGGAAGGCTCTTCCATAGACTTAGATGTGGTAATTTGCAATCTCTGAGGAAAAGGCAATTCAACCTGATGCTGCAGGACAGGTTCCGTAGGGACAGTATCTGATACAGGTATATGTTATGTAGAATTAGTAGGTTGTTCAGAGGCAGAGTCTAGAATCTCTATAATGATAGGTGGCTGTGGAGCAGGGAGAGTGGTTCTAGACCTGAGATGGATATCATGAATATTCAGGGAATAAGCTAGATACTGATTGGCTTCTTCAAAATACATTGGTTGTTGTTGTTGTTGTTGCTTATTATTAGGATTTGGCAATGGTTGAGTAGGCATAGGCATTTGTTTTGGAGGGCCAGTATTTGCTGCAGGTGCTGCAGGAGGTGGCATGAGAGCCAGAGGTTGTGGCTGCTAAGGCTGTAGGGGTCCAGAGGATTGGTTTTACCATTGCTGTGGACTTCTCCACTAAGGATTCTGTTGCCAGTTACCTGGGGGTGGAGTCCATTGTCCTTGTGGCTGCTGCCAACCTCCTTGAGGAGATTTCCATTGAGGACTTTGATAGTTAGGCCAGTGTGGTTGAGAAGTATTCCAAGGTGGTGATAGGCCATATGTAAGTTGCCATTGGTTATTGTAATTAGAATAAGGATTACCAAAAGTCAAAGGGTCTTGAGGCATACCTTGTCTTTGAGCCTATGGTCACCTTTGTGCAACAAAGAATACTTGGTCATCATCACTCTCTACCATCTTAAAGTCAGTAAGTAACTACTTAGCCTCCAGGTTAGCCACCATTTTACATCTGCAGTCACGTTTCTTTTGTCTACAATGTGGACAGAACTCAGCCAAAATTGCTTCAGCTTCCTCATGTTTCTTCCGAGCTTGCATAGTATCCAACTGTGTAGCCATATTGTTTATGATATCCTTCTTGAAAGCATATAGCAAATTTGTGATCTCCATCTGTGAAACTCCACTAGTAGAAGACTTTCCCACTGTGACTTGATGACCTCTACCCTTCTTAACAATTTCTCGAGAGTAGTTGAGACATATCTTCTTGATATCATCCCAAGGCAGTTGGGTTATATCTCCTCCTCCCATCAGGTCCAGGGCATCTATACAGATATCACTAATTCCCCTTAGAAAAAGTAGTTTATGAGATTCTTCATTGAGAGTATGGTCTGAATTCTTTTTCAAGGAAAACAAAAATCTTGAGATATAGTCTTCCAAGCTTTCATCCTCCTTTTGTTGAATTCTAAATATATCATCACCCTTACTACCACTCTTACAATATTCCTTGTATTTCTCAAGAAATTTTGTTTGCATGACTGCCCAACTATCAACAACACCTCTTCCCAAACTCATAAACCATCTAAGGGCTCCTTCCTTCAAAGTAGCAAGAAACAACTTCAGCCTGTGAGCATCTGAAGTGTAATCATAGCTACGACAGAGGATATCAAACTCAAACAAGAAGGTTTCTGGGTCCTCTGTAACTAGTCCATAGAACTTGGGAAGTAATGAAGAAGGGATATTTTTAAGGTTATCATTATTTTGCTGAGCAATAATGGGGAATTCAAAAGTAGGAGGTCGATTAGGTGGATTTCGTGCCATAGTTGCTTGATGGAGTATCAAGGCAAATGGATTCTCCTCAGGTTCTTCATCAGCTGGGTCAAATGGCAGTTCAACAAACAAGTTTTCAGCAAAAGGATTGATATCTTGGTCTCCTCCTTCCTCAAATAGATTATAAGATGGTTCAAGATTGTTATCAAGGAATGGAAGGTTAGGGAGGAATCTTCCCATAGCGTCTCTTCTTCTATGCATGCAATAAAAGGAATTTGAAAATGTTTGAATAACAGACTAAACTACTACTAACAATGACTTATGACAGGTTCTTAGCTTGACACCATCCCCGACAACGGCGCCAAAAAATGGTCGTGCCCATAAAAGGATATAAAAGTCACAACAAATCCTAACCTAAGAATTGGACATTCCAGCAGGCGACTAACATCTTCTTATGGTTGTTCATTTACTTTGTCAAACCAGGGAACGTATACTTGAAATGGAGCGGCATTGTATGTGCACTAAGAACTAGTTTTAGTCACGATTTACTAGAAATAAATGCGTGAAAGGAATTCTACTTATGCTATAGGAATGTAATGCAAAGCCTTCTAAAATTAATCAAAGCAAAAATCATAACAACTATGACTGAGAAACAAACTATGAACTTGCCTTATGCTACAGGAACAAACACAGGGATGGATTCCCGATGCTGCAGGAACAATATAAGACTGAGTTTGTGTTGAAACTTTCCAGAATGAAATCTAACTTATGATCAACAGGAAATAAACAACTAACTAACTAACTACAAATACTTACTAAGTGGGCCCCTTAGCAAGCATCAACTAGTTATGCAATAATTGAACTCAGAACTTCATCAACTTTTATTCAGAAACTCAGAATGATATACATCGTTCTGCTCATATGAAAACTAACACAAAAATCTATCTCTTATCATAATACTAACTCTTACATATTCTGCTTCTTATTATCATACTAACTTTTACATGCTATGCTTGCTCACTCACGCAGGAGGAACACTTATTTAAACTAGAAAAACAACTAACTACCTAACTCAAACAGAGAAAGACATGGACATAAATGTATCCTGAAACCGAGGAACAAACTTCTCATAAATGAAAGCATATCCGTTCAACCCGATCTAGAGAGAATTTAGCATTCCACTCTTTCCAGATTAAATGATCATTTAGGTTTCTTCCCAACAACCCGAACAGAGAGTCTTTGCTGGAACAACTTCCTTGACGTCGTGAAGGAAATAGACTTTACTGTAGGGCCGAAATCTGTTGTGCTTGACTCGTTCATGCTCCCTTCAACAACCTGCGATGCACAAGGCGACATAGGCGAAAGAAAGCACTCGTGGAAAACAACACAACACATTCATTAATCACATATTAAATCTATTTCATCATTCAAAAACCATATGCATTATACCAGTCATTTAGGAGGTCAAACAGGGTAATTAATAAGACACATAGAGATGTTGAGCTGCAGGAATATAGGAATGTATTGCTACAGGATACTACCCAATTTCAGATAAAAAGTCTTTAATCACATAGTTAAAACATCCATTAGCAATAAGAGTAGAGACATTAAAAATACATTATGATACTCAAATTATCATCATATCCTGAGCTCATCAACATTGAAAGGTTGAGACATTATATTCCTAACATTATCCCACTTGTCGAACACCTTACAAGAGCAAAGGGAGTATCAATATTATAATTTAATTGCTACTAGCCATGAGGCCCATAAACTCTAAACACCACCTAAACTTCTCTATGCTCATAGGCTTAGTTAAATAATTTGCAACATTCATCAAAGTCTCTACCTATCAACTTCGACCTACCATCCTCAACCATATCTCTAACAAAATGATACTATACATCAATGTGCTTGGTTTTGGCATGAAATGTCAGGTTCTTAGCAAGGAAGATCACACTTTGACTCTCACAATAAACTGTCACTATACCTTTCTTAATTTCAATATCTAAATGTAGTCTCTTAAGCCAAATGGCTTCTTTACAAGAATGAGTAGCTTCCATATACTCAACTTCAGTAGTGGACAAAGCAACCACAACCCATCGCTTACTCATCCAACTAATTGCTCTACCAAATAAAGTACACATAAGCATTGGTGGATCTTTTGCTATCAACATCACCTACCTAGTTTGAATCCACATTACCATGAATATCAAAGGAATTCCCATCTCCCACCATATTACCATGATAACACAAGGAATACTCTAAGGAACCCCACAAATATCTGAAGACTCTTTTAACTACATCCCAATTACTTCTACCATGATTAGACATATATCTGGAAAGAACTCCCACTGCTTGGGCAATGTCCGGTCTAGTGTAGGCCATAACATACATCAAACTTCCAACTACACTTTGGTAAGGCACTCTGATCATGTCTTCAATCTCCAATTGGGATGTTGGATAATCTGAAAGAGATAACTTCATTCTAACTATAAAAGGAACACTCAATGGTCTACAATCATGCATGTTAAACCTCTGTAAAACTGAATTAATATACTTACTTTGGTCAAGCCATAGCTTTCTATTCACTCTATCTCTTATAATTTCCATCCCAAGAATGTGTTTATTTGTGCCAAGATCTTTCATTTCAATTTTAGTTGCAAGCTGAGACTTCAGTTTTTAAATCATTCATTTCCCTTTACCAATAAATAACATGTCATCAATATATAATGCAATAAACAAGAAATCATCATCATTGGATTTATAATAAACATGGTGATTTGATTTAGAATGCTCAAATCCCAAACTCAACACATATGTATCAAATTTTTGGTACCACATCCTAAGACTTTGTTTGAGGCCATATAAATATTTCTTCAATTTACAAACAAAATTAATTATACCTTTCACCACGTATTGCTTTGGTTGTGTCATGCAAATATCCTCCTCCAAATCACCATGAAGGAAAGCCATTTTCACATCCATTTTCTCAACCTATAGATCATAAGCAACAACAATAGAACGAAAGAATCTAATGGATGTCATTTTTGCAAAAGGAGAAAATATCTCACCATAATTAACACCCTCAACTTGAGAGTAACCTTTTGCAACCAACCATGTTTTGTACTTCTCAATGCCTCCATCTAGACTTGTCTTCTTCTTAAAAACCCATTTTCAACCAAAAAAAAATCATCCTTTGAGTAATGGTACAAGATCCCATGCATCATTATTTTTTAAAAGCTTTCATTTCTTCATCCATAACAATCTTCAAGGATTTTGCATCATTCATACCTAATGCCTCTTCTACAAATCTATGTTGATCAATTTTAGTATTCAAAGAAAAAATACACCTTCAATCATTAGGTGAATACCTTTTAGGTGGTTGTTTATGCCTTGTAGACCTTTGAGCAAGTTAAGTTGGAGGTTCTTCCTTCTCTTCTATAGATTTAGAGCTAGATGAGCTCTCATCAAATTCTTGTCTATCTAGGGGCCTCGATTCAACTTTACCGAGTGTAGAATGAATTTGAATAATATATTCGTGCTTATTTTGTTATGTATGCAATGTAGCAAAAGAGTACTTAGTTTCTCTAAAAATAACACTTCTACTATATATTACCTTATGTGTTATAGGATCCCAAAGCTTGTATCCTTTCACACCATAGTTATATCCAATGAAGATATTGTTGTCACTTTGTGGCACCCCTCTTTTTCTTACATGGTTCATCAATAAAAACCAATTTGAGAGATCCTAAATGTTTAATCATGCTCAAGAAGTCCTCTGGTAGTTGGATTAACCTCTTGACAAGTTGCACTAAAAAACCTATTTTACAAAAATATTCAAAATATGGCTCTCTTTCATCTTCCTTTTCTTCTTCAGATCCTTTCAAGGTTTTGGGCCCTGAACGGACACTTGGACCAAGGTCTAAGTTCATCTTCGTTCCTCGATTCCCCCTTCTTCTTTTCCTCCTTTGATCCTTTTGGGATATTGATCCTCGAACAAAATTTTAGACTAAAGTCTAAGTCCATTCCTAATTCCTGATTTCTTCTTTCTCTTTGGATCCTTTCAAAACTTCAAGCCCTAATTGGACATTTGGACTATGGTCCAAATCCATTCTAATTCACAAATTCCTTCTCTCATCTTTCCTTTCTCTAATCTTGTCCTTTCAAAAATTTGGGTTTTGAACAAACTTTTGGATCAAGTCTAAAAGTTTGTTTCCTTCCCAAGTTCCCTCTTTCCCTTCTTTCTTCTTTACAATTCATGTTAGACTTTTGGGACCCGATTGGACTTTTTGACCTTTTGTCTAAAGGTTTGAATCCATTTCAGTTTCCTGAACCCAACCATTTTTTTCTTGTCCCATTGAACTTTCAAGACCCAATCAAGCATTTGCACCTTTGGTCTAAATGGCCATGTCCCTTTTTCATTCTCGACTTCCATCCCCATTTCTTCTTTGGTTCTTTTTGGACTTTTGGATCCTAGCCAAACTGTTAGACATTTTGTCAAAATATCCAAAGTCTTCTTTTTATTTTCAAGATTGACTTCTTCCTTCTTCAATATTTTAGACTCTTTTTGGAATTTTGGACTTTTTTCCAAATATCCAAGTTCATTTTCTTTTCTGAAGCCCAAATTCTTCCTTCTTCAAAACTTCATACTCTTTTTGAATTTTTTGACTTTTGGTCCAAAATTCCAAGTCTAATTTTTGTTCCTGCTCCTTGCATTTGATTGGTTTCCACTTTTGTGTAGACAATATTTTAGTGAAGAAAAATTCAGGCGTAGAATTGTGAAAAGGGTGACATCTTTCATCTCCTCATTATTTTTCATGTGCTCATGGGAGTGATATCACTAACAACAAAGTAAAGTTGTGAACGTGTGGAAAGGAGACACCTGACAACTTTTGGTTCATCCGTGAGATCACAAGCCTTTCAAAGAGGGCCCAATTTCTAAGCGTGGAAGCATGAAAGGTGACCACATGTCATGTTCTCATTATTTTTACGAGCCCACAAGCTCCTCATGATGGGTCCATTTTTAAGCCATAGAAGCATGAAAGGTCGACATGTGTCCTTTGATGATGTCATCCATATTTTCAACACCACTCTCCCTAGCGAGAACACTTGATGATGTGTAAATGTAATATGACTTGGTGTGCTCTGATTGGTCGAGACTTTTCAAAGGAATTCAAACTTGGTCAAGGCATTTGATCCATTGATTCTTGTCTCCTTTTGGTAGATCTACGACCCGAATTCAAACTAGGCAATAGCTAGGCAGTGCCATGTTTTTCGGGAAAGCTGACAGTAATGTTGCAGCAAAATTCTCAGCTACCAAATCAAATATGCAAGTCTATAGAATTATTTTTGATACAATCCTCCATGTTTTATTGATGGCACAAAGGATTCCCATGCTTGTGTGTTGTAGATACCACCTCTTCTTAAAGGCCATTCCTGGCTAGATTTTGTAGTGGATCTTTGGGGGGTTTTTGTTCGGTAGTTATAGATCCATCAATGAAGAAGCATGGCTTGTATGTCAAGATCATTTTAGTAGGCCTTTAGCTTGGAAATTAAGGAGTCAAACATATGTACCTGATTTGATTTGATTTTCTTTTGGTTACTAACCCTAGTTGAGTTAGGGTTTAGTGCTAGAACATCTGAGTTATGCTTAAACTATAAAGGAAAGCTTTATATTCATTATAAGGGTTCTTCCTTGAGCTTTTCCCAGATTTAATTTGGTAGACATTACAATTCTTGCATTCTACAACTGTAAAATTGACTTCTATGCCTCTATGTTAATAAAATTGACCATTTTACCTCTTCTTTCTTTGTATATGTTGTGTAAACCTTCATTGCATTCATGTATAAGTGTTATTTTATTACTTTCCACATATATATGCATATTTATTTAAGTTTTTATTATTATTATTATTATTGTCTCTTTCCTTTAAGCATTTGATTAAACCCTTAACCTTCATGTTACCTCTAGAATTTGATAGAATAGAGAATTGTGTAAATATTTTGGACACTTTCATTCATATATTGTGTTGTTGGAAGAAGGAAGAAACATATCTATCTTGGTGTATCACCTCCCCTTTCCCTTTTTATGCATTACTTCTCTCCCTTTTCCCTTATGAGTTGATTAGAGTAGGGTAGTGGTAGGATTTCATGTGTTGGGTCAGACCAACACATCTACACTTAGATTAGAAGAGGAATCCAACCTTCTCCAGAGACTTGACCTCATCTTGCAAGGTCCCACACCTTGAGGTCATTTTCATTGTGTCATTGGAATGTTGAGCCTATGTTCAGTAGGGTGCAATTTCATGTAACAATAGATACATTTCACAACCTTGTTCTCCAACTTTGTTCTCTTCTCCTTTGGCACATGTGCATACGCCTCACAACCAAAAACTCTACGATGTCTTAGTTAAGGCTTGTAACCTGACAATGCCTCTATAGGCATCTTATCAACAAGAGCTATGTAGGAGACCTACTAATCATGTAACAAGCAATGGCAACAACTTTAGCCTAAAACCTTTGTTCTAGACCAACACCACTCAACATACTCCTAGCCTTCTCCATCAATGTCCTATTCATTCCTTTTGCAACTCCATTATGTTGTGGAGAATACAAAGTTGTCTTTTGTCTCAAAATGCCACAATATTTACAAAATATATCAAAATTATTAGAGAAAAATTCATTTTTGTTATCAATCCTCAAACATTTTATTTTATTTCTAATTTACAACTTAATCATTGCTTTAAATTATTTAAATCGATTGAAAAATTCAAATTTACTCTTTATAAAATATGTGGATTTTCTAATCGAAGGAACATCTACATGACCAAACACATCGAAATGAATAAGATCTAATACACCATGAGATTTATGAGAACTTGAGTAAAACTGAAAAAACTGAAAGTGGTTTTATTTTTCATAAATTCAATGCTCACACAAATCAAAATCAAGATTATAATCAAACAACCCTTCAACAAGGTTTTTAGTTTTCTAGTCCTTAGACCCTTTTCTCCAACGTGACCATAATATAGTCTTCTTTGTAGGTAAATTTGATTCAAAAGAAAGAACACCCTTTGGTACCTAGAATCAATGATCATTCACAGAAGATGAAACCCTCACATCTTCCAACAAGGTAGCCAAGTCTTGCTTTTCACAAAAGTACTATTGCGCTTAACAGTGCACACATCAAGTTTATATAATGTGTCATATGTAACACCTCTACCAATCACCATAACAACTCTAGCCATCTTACATCCTGCATCAAAAAAGACTATCTCCACACCTACATCTATTAGTTTTCTCACAAATAACAAATTGCATGCTAATCTAGGGATATACAACACACTATTAATCCTTTTTATTCTACCATCAGGAAACCTAATTCTTAATTTACCACGACCAACAATATTTAAACAAGAATAATCACCCAAGTACACCTTACTTTCATCAAATTCTTCATATTAAAAAAACCAATCTCTATTAGAGGTCATATGAAAATATACACCCAAGTCAATTAACCATGTATCATTACCTATATGAGTGGCCAAAGTTACGATGAATGCATCACCATCTTCCTTCTTGGATTCATAATCATCATTTTCTATGAAATAGGATTAGATTGAGGTGATAAAGAAGAAGAAATTACCTTGTAAAAGTATGCACTCAATGACTAAAATATCCTCTATTATGAAGTAATTTCTATCTTGGTCGAGATTTTTTTTCTATTAAATTCATCAGAGATACGCCTCTAAAAAATGATTGGATTTTCTTAACTAAAGGCTACTAAAAT
Organism: Sequoia sempervirens; assembly: GCA_007258455.2. Lineage (NCBI taxonomy): Eukaryota > Viridiplantae > Streptophyta > Pinopsida > Cupressales > Cupressaceae > Sequoia > Sequoia sempervirens. The sequence continues at coordinate 13,904 of VDFB02322586.1, read as the reverse complement.
CCCACACTTCGGTACCTCTTTTAGTGGCCCCTAGATTTCTAACTCAAGTTTACTTGGAAAAATATATTACACCAACAAAAACACAATCACTTCCCCTATGCCAATTTATACGTGTTAATAGAAATATACTATTCAAATTCCACTAACTTATATATGAATTAAAATAAATACAATTCAACTAGCACTAATATATGTGTTTTAAATTATTTTAGATGCATTTATTAAAATTTATATATATTATTAATTTGTGAATAGGGCCCACCCTCATTGAATTAAAAAATATACAAAAAAGCTATATATGTCAAAATAAAGCTCTATATGATTCAATACAAACTAAGATAATTCAACCACAATCAACTTGCTAAAATTTAACCAAACAAACCCTACAAACCACCCTATCCAATGTCATGACCTACTCACTCATCTTGCCATGTGAATGAAATGTTGTTGAACATGAAATATTAATAGTGTTAGAGGGTTTTTTTTCTTTTTCTAAACTATCATTGACTCTTTAGAGCCAAGATCCATAGAGTCTTCAACATAAAAAATTGTAGCCTCCTTTGAGACCACTAAAGTGGAAAAGGCCACCTCTTTGAGTTTGAAAGAAGGAAGGGAATCCACACATGAAAGTGTGGAGAAAGTAGTTGCCATCACCTTTGAAATTGTAGAAACCTTAGTAATAGAAAAAAGAGATTTGGGAGTATTTCAAATTTGATCAAGAGTAATCACTTGGTGGCTTTGATTGACTCCAATCCATTGATGTCCTCTTTTTTGCTTTAAATATTTTTCCACAAAAGGAGTATTCAAATAGATCTCTTCCATGTGGCCAATAGAGAAACACAATCTACACCGATTGTGGATACCTTCACAGTCTAATTGTTGCTTCCCTACATGGTTACCCACCATAAACCAAATTTATTTAATAAATTCTCACATAGATCTAATTCCACAAGGGTTCAAGCATATATGGAATGAGAGTGTAACTCTAAGATATTTTGAAGCACAAGTGCATTACTAATCAAATTCTTAATGAAGGAAAGCCTAGCTTCACTCCAAAACTACAATGGAACATTAGGGAAACACACCTAGTTTGAGGCAATAGATATTTTTTAGGAAGGGGTTGAATTGCAACATGGCTAAGACCCCCCTGGAGGAACATACCCATTTCAACAGAGGAATCATATATTACAAGAAAAAATCCTTTTGTGCATGGGTAGATAAAAACTCCCTCTTTCATGATAGGCTTCTAGGTATCCATACACCACTTGTTAAAATTCACCAAGCTCCACTAAAAGTTATAAAATCTATAAATTAAGGTGAGATTCATGAGAGCTCATTCTATTTCCAAAATTTTCTCCCTAAATTCTACAATTAGAATTTATTAAAGGGTAGCTCCTTGACCTAAGAGATTGGGTTTAGATTGGTTGCATGAGACAAACTCAGTTGTAGTACTAGAACTAGAATGAAATTGTGACTAAGACAAAATAGTCATTCTTTCACTTTCTCATTGTTGCAAACAAGGAAGGAGTCTCTAAATTCATTTGTGTTGAAGTTAAACTCTTTCAAATGTCCTTATTGCTATAATCACCCTTTGAAAATGAAACCTTATTCTTAATGCTTGCAATCTTCCCATAAGATGTGTGTATAAAAATACTTGTATTAGAGGTTCAACATTGTGGATTTCATTCACTTGGCAAGAAGGATCCATTGCATGAATGCAACCATGGTTGGTTAAAGGCTATTCTTGCTCCAAAATTTGGTCAACTTGCTCATTGATGAAAGTGTATGATGAATCTGAAGCCTTAGAATTTGATGACAACATTTCTTCTAAACCTTGCAATCTAGTTAAATATATTATATTAAGGACTTGGAGATGGACCAATATTTGATCCAGGCTAAGTTAATTTAACATTAATAAGAATTATGAGATAAGAATATTTTTCAAATGATAGATGTTATAAAATTTTAGTCATAAAAAGAGATATACAAGAAGATGAAAAATACAAAATAGTGGATTACACTTTTGACTCTTCCCACTACTAACCAATACTTAAGATACTTATGTGCTAATCAATTTCCTTCTTTTATAATTATTACTGACATAAACAAATAAAAATATCATTAATATATTAACTAATCATAAAAAATTTATATTTTACAAGATATTTACACATTATATTATATTAAACTCACTTAGAGTGACTAACTCTTAATTCTCCTCCTATAATTCCATGAATGAAAGAACTAAAATATAAGGAAAAATATAACATATCATATTTTTAATAGATTAAAAAATTTACACAATGAGAGAAAGAGGCTATAAAAAATTAAAGAATTACAAGGTTTGAGAAGCACTAGAAAATTAGAGAATTGAAAGACTTGACAAGCATTTACAAAGACAACATAAATTAAAAGATATGCATCCAAAAGAATTTAATAAGAACAATTTATTGATAATGACTGAACAAACCATTTAACTTAAATTTTAGATTCATTTAAATTGTGTAATTAATAAATATTCCTCTTATAATTATTAATAATGTAATTATCATTGATATAATTATTCATTAATATTATATTTTTACGCATTTTTCAATCAATTATATGAATTCAAACACACCCATCGATAACAATTTGTTGACAACTGCGGCCAAACAGCAAAGCCCTTCAGCCCAAGTTTCAACTTCACTTGACTGCCCATCGCAATCCACGTCACGGAGACAACAATGGATTTGTTCTGTGTTATAAAAATGGTAAACAAAAAACTTAAATTCAGAAATATTCTTTCTTGTACCCCACGGAACAGAGTGAAAGATAATGGAATCCACTTAAATGGATATAGCCCACCAAAATACTTTTTTTATTTTTATTTTTTACCTTCATACATTCCCTTACACCACCGCTATTGCTGGTCCTGCCTGACATCATCATTGACATCAAAACCATGTCTTTTAATGCTCATTTGGGCTTACGAAACTCAAAAAATATCACTTGGGCAATGCTTTCCTCCATAGATTTGAGTTGGGCTAATCATAAGTTTTTAAATGTTATTAAGATCAGCGCATATGACTATCAGTCCAGTAGAGCAGGTATGAATGTTGTTTACAGTAGCAAACCGCCTTAGAAATATTGTTGTGGGTTATCATGAATTCATAGTTAGGATATGTTTTTATCATTGTGCATTGTAAAATCTTCAAGAACCATTATTTGGTAATCATTGAATAAATCCATAATTCTCAGTAGCAAGTAACCTTAAAAAACCTAAAAGAGAAATTATGTTTTGGGTTGCCTGATGGCTTCATCTATTACTTGTGTAGGACACATGTAATCATTTATACAGTGAAATTTTTCATTAGAGTCTTGGTATATCACGTCTGGGAGTCATAAAATGAATCTGTAGTCCTCAAAGCTTGTTGTGTTTGATCAAATTCCAAATCTCCAGAACCAATTTTGAGTATCATGGAAATCAATCGTGTGGTTTTGCAGGACATTTGCTAAGCCTTGGTAGCTTGTTTGCATTTTTGTAGGCAGAAGCTCAATTTGTTTGGTTCCTGTTGTTGAAGATCTCTGAGTTTTAGCATGCACTCTCTGTTAAATCCAGAAAATATAGAGGACATGTTGCTTGACTCCTGAATTGAATGCCGATTCGATCCAGCCTTCAATCACTTATACTTCAAGTGCAGTAACATGCTGCAGAATTCAAGCTCAATTTAGGACCAGCGTGTGTTCTTTTTTGTGATATAGTCGAATCTGCATCTGCAGGCCAATCATGGGTACTTCGAACACAGGCTTTCTGAATAATGAATTGTCTAAGAAGACTATTATTTTGGGTCTAAGATTGTGGGTTGTTATAGGGATTGGGGTAGGAGCATTCATAGTTCTGATACTATGTTGTCTGTCAATATGGTTAACTTCACGGAGGAAATCTAAGAGAATGCCAGAGAAGTATCCATCAAGGGCAATGATACCAAAGGTGTCAAAGGAAATCCAGGAGGTTAGGGTTGATACAATGCAGAGCAGTCATCATCATAATGGCACTACAAATGCAAATGACATGGAGAAAGCTATGGTAGTGCATATGGGGTATGGACAGCGTGCCAATCCTATTTATGACACTGAGAGAGTGAATAATACCAGGGCTGCTAATAGAAAGCATTCCACACTAGGGGATGAAATTGTGGGCAGGGCTCAACATCGCCACCATGCAAGGGCAGGTGCAGGTCCCGCCGAGGAAAGACATGAAATATGTGTTGAAGTGGGCAAAGATCACAGGATTATTAATCCCCCTGAGAAACCTTCGTCACATGGCAGCGGTGAAACTCGCTCCTCTGAAACATTATCCCCTGCTGTACCAGAAGTCTCTCATCTGGGTTGGGGTCATTGGTACACTCTCAGAGAACTTGAGATGGCAACCGATTGCTTGTCAGATGCCAATGTTATTGGGGAGGGTGGGTATGGGATTGTCTATCGTGGCGTGTTAGCAGATGATACATGTGTTGCGGTGAAGAACTTACTCAACAACAGGTAATTCCGAAGTATCTTTTATTTTTAACTATATCTAAATCCTTTGTCCCATTGTGATTTTGTTGTTTCAAATGTTCAGTCTTTTGTTTGTATAATGCTAATATTATCAACAAAAATTAGGCCGCATGATAACCCAGTATAGCTCACTAATGGATTTCTCCTAAAGTTGGTGTTCATGACAAGCTGAATTTGTGTTGGGTCAATTTATGCAAGGATAATCCTATCAACAGAAATAGGTAGTGTGCTAGCCTAGGATAGCTTCCAAAACTTGTTATTCATGACTAGCTAAATTCACCATGGGGCAACCTTGATTTTCAATACTTGACCAACACTGCCACATACTCCCTAATATTCAGTTCAATATGACCATATGGAACCAAACTGATGCACTGCCCATTGATGAAGGCAACTTTGAGAGCACAAGTGCAATTTCACTAGAGCCCTCAGAGTTACCTTTTGTTCGATGGCAAGGGCGTTGGATCCTTTATGCACAATTAATTTCAATGCAATGCTAAACTGTACATTTGGCAAATGTTTCAAACTGTGAATAATAATTGTATTCATCTCTGGGCCTGGATACCCAAACCCAAGTTCAGTTGAAAAAGTACAGATGGTATTCTGATAATGTTGTTGCATAGGGGTCAAGCTGAAAAGGAGTTTAGAGTTGAGGTTGAAGCAATTGGACGAGTCAGGCATAAAAATTTGGTGCGGCTGCTTGGTTACTGTGCAGAAGGAGCATACAGGTATGGTTCTGGTTCATCTTGATTTTGGCTTTGAAAAGAGAAGATGCCCACATTGATTAAGCTTCATCCAAACAAGGCTCGCTTCTGTCCTAGAGCTAGGAAAAAGATGCATATAATTTGGTTTCAGATAAGACAAAAGCGATTTTGGCTTTTGATGAGTAATAAGAAATTTAGTATAATGCTTGCTATTGCTAATTAAGAGATAATAGTCTTCTGTGAGATGTCAAAGTTAAGCTTATAACCTTTGAGGGTCACTTTCAGGATGCTTGTCTATGAGTTTGTAGACAATGGTAATTTAGAACAATGGCTTCATGGAGATGTTGGGCCATACAGTCCTCTGACATGGGATATCAGGATGAAGATCATTCTTGGAACAGCAAAAGGGTACTTAATCTTGGCAATAACTTTTATCCTCTCTGCATGGAAAATTGTTAGAAATGCATTCATGTTACTCTTTCTGTTGATAAGTTCAATACATTCCATCTTACATGGATTGCTAAATTTTAGGTTGGCGTATCTGCATGAAGGCCTAGAACCAAAGGTTGTTCATCGTGATGTTAAATCAAGTAACATACTCCTGGATAGGCAATGGAATTCCAAGGTGTCAGACTTTGGATTGGCTAAACTCTTGGGATCTGAGAGAAGTTATGTCACCACCCGAGTGATGGGAACTTTTGGGTTAGTTGTCTTTTTTCCATCAGCCTTCCTTTTATGCAAATTTATAATCTTCTGTTATTTAGTGAGCAAACAAATTTTATTGCTGTTAAATTCTACGTGCTTATGTTTCTTGCAGATATGTAGCGCCTGAGTATGCCAGCACTGGTATGCTTAATGAGAGGAGTGATGTTTACAGTTTTGGAGTACTTATCATGGAGATAATTACTGGCAGAAATCCAGTTGATTATGGCAGACCTCCAGATGAGGTCAGTACGAAGCTTTTTGCTTTGTTGTCCATTGAAATTAGTGAAAAAATCTGAATCTTACTTCATTTATTGGAAAATTCTCAGGTCAATTTGGTGGACTGGTTGAAGACTATGGTGGGAAACCGACGGTCTGATGAAGTAATAGATCCAAAAATTGAAGTAAAGCCATCATCACGGGCTTTAAAACGAGGCTTGTTGGTTGCTCTTCGTTGTGTGGATCCAGATTCTCAAAAGAGACCAAAGATGGGTCATGTGATACACATGCTTGAAGCAGATGAATACCCTTTTCGCGATGTAAGTTTGTCTTTGTCTTAGAGCTGATGTGGAAGAAATGCATGTAGGTTTTTTGAAAAACCTGTGGTTTTTTATTTAGAAAGCTCTTGGATTCTGGCACAGGATCGTCGAGTGGGACGAGAGGCTGCTCGAGTTCGCCGTGAGGATATGCAACAAGACAGAAATCTGAAGCCAGGTGACAAGCACATTATGGAGATGGATGACAACAGTGATCAGGAAACAGGCACAAGTAGCAATGCTGATCATAGAACAAGGTGGAGGAGATATGAAGGATAGAGAAAGAAGAAACTCAGTGCTAACAGTGCACACTAGGAGGTGCATTTTTGCAGAGCATTTTTTTGCAAGGCAAGTTAGGGGGTATACAAATATTATGAAAAAGAAGAGAATTTGCCAACAGCACATTTCTGGCGTAGTCGATAAAAAAGTAGAACCTCAGTCTTGAGATTATTTGCATTTTTAGCTCTTTTATGTTTATTTATTATGCACACATAGGAGTGTGCCACTGATAATGGAAAGAGCCATTTAGTTTGTATTTGTATTTTCTTTTGTTAATTTCTTGTTTACAAGAGAGCTTGTAAAATAAGACGGCCGATGTATTTATTTAAAGGCTCAGAGGTGAAATATAGCTTTTGTTACTGGCGGGATTTTTAAATCCTTACTATTTCTCATCGTTAGGCAACTGACTCGCCTTGATTCCAGGTTCTGTTCAATCTGCCTTGAACTTTTCTCTTTGTATGCTACTTTTGTATATGTGTAATTTTAGAAATTGTCAGAAAATATTTTATCGAAGAGGCACTCAACCAAGTTCCCAGTAGATTTAAATTGTGCAGGAGATGTCATACTGCCTGGGACATAATTCAATGCAACAGGCTACAGCTACCTGAATTCTAAAATTTCTTCGACTGCCATCTCCAGTATCTGTATTTTGAACCTATAAGAAATAACAGAGTTCGTGGGCTAAATTCCATTTGCATTGATGTTGAAACTTGAAATGGTCCTGTTGTACTTTGCCCACATATGAGAAATACAACTATAGTTTATTTTGGCAACTGGTATTTGAAATAAATCTGATCTGATTTTGCAAGTGGATTGTGCATTTAGTTGAATTCAATCTCTTCTAGATATTACAAATATGGAATTACTGATTGTTATCTACCATTGGGGGTTCATACTGTCAGCTCACTCATGATATAAAAGTCAATGGAACCAGTTTCAGAAGCAATGATATACCGACTAACGTTTTTCAAGCAAAAGCCTCATGCATGGAGCAATTTTACAAGAGGCTGTTGTTTCCCTGTAAAAAATGCAAAATCTTTTGTGATTGATATCATTAATTTTCCATTAAGTTTCTATACTGAAGTTATAGGTCACAATTTTATGAGGATGTCCATGCAAAAATTTGTAGGCATACAAATGAGTCAATCATTTTACATGACAATTGAAACTGAACCATTGAAACCAACTGTGAATTTATTTTTTCAATCATCTTGTTCTTTTATAAAGTAAAATGGCAACTTGTTTAGTTGGAGGCTTGATTCCAGGTTTAAAACTTTAATGAAATGTTAAAACTGGATTTTCTGAAACATGTTGAATATGAAAAGTGCAAGGGATCTTTTTTAATGCATTCGCTCAAGCAAAGTTTGACATTTGATTTTCACATGATTGTTGACATTTAAATAAACATATGGGATAATATTCCAAATCAAATCATGTTTTTAAACAGAGTGATACTAGAAGTGTTTCCACATGGTGATCTGACAGACTAACAGTTGCATCAAACTTCTTTATACAGATTGCACAAATTATGGTTTAATCCTATAAGGTTACTCTATGTTGAGAACTATAATATTTGGCTCAAATTATTGCCCCTTTTGTGCTCTGTCTTCCGTGGGACCGATACAACTAGAGGCAGCTGGATTGGAGATTAAAAAAGGTGATCTTTCAGAGACTGCCCAGTATTTGCCTAAATTTGTCTCCTACGGGTTATTAAAATTAGCAATTACAATTTGTTAATAGTGGATATTAATCTGTTTTTGAAGAGCAGATGGGTTGTGCTACATATTTTACTTTTAGAGAGTTTAATCAGCTGAGTGCTACTGGCTTTAAGAAATTTAACTTGGAGAGTTTCACGGGGAAGTACTTTTGACCATCTTTTTCGAAGGGCCCTGTGTTTTGTATTCAGTATATCTTTCGGTATTTGATAAGACGGGTGAAAAGTTTTTGACAGTGGTCTGTTGGAATGTGGCCCAGCATTTCAGGCAATCTCATGACAGTCACTAATCCATGTCATGGGCAGGCTGATGAAAAGTAGTATTTAATAAAATGAAAAAAATGATTGTAGAAAGTCTGGGTTGTTAAGAATAATCTGCCACGGTGACTTCAACTGAATAGATCTGCCAAGCCTTATGGCCCAGCAGGAGCACAAAGCCTGCAAGCTCAATGGCCCAGCCAGGATTTGAACCTTGATTGCATCATTAATAACCATTGCACCATACTCTACATATATATAATGTTAAAGGAAAAACACATGTTTTAACAAGGAACATAATTAAATATTTAGTTCATCGTACTTCCCCAGATTACATGAAAACTCCTTTTTCTGGTTTAAGTTCTAGTACGTGTATGCCATGTATTGTTGTTCTAGGTTTTCTAACAATAGAATTGTGTACTCTCCTGCCTCGCTCAAAATGGTTTACAGTGCTCGAGTATGTAGTGAAACTGGATGACAAGGATGGCTATGTATATATTCATTCTAAGCGTTACATGCGTGGTTTTAACTGTTATCAATGGTTATTATGTGATTTAGTCTTTTCCAACTTAGATATAGGATTTATCCCAATAGATTTCATTCGACTTGCCATGCACATCTGATTAGCAAGAGCAAATTTGATACCTAATTAACCTCCATAATTGAAAATATGTTAATTGCATAATTTTTCCTTTAGATTAATCCCCACATGTCACTTTTCAGAAATTTGAGAGCATTGCTTTCCCCACAAAACCAGCGATAGTACCAAAAGATAAGAAAATGATAAAAACAAATGTCAGATTAAAGACATGAAATTTCCACAGTCCAAGAGAATTAGTTGGAATGTTTTTGGTAAAAACTTATGTAGAGTTTTTTGTATCAACATTTCGTATAGAGTTTTTTAAATCGATATTTTATATCAGACTTTATGATCCATCATCAAGATGTCATTTGAAAAACAAGAAACAATTAATGAATTTGAATCTAAAATCAATAGTTAAATTCACATATTGCCAGACTATCTAATTCTTATGAGCTTATCAAAACCGTGTTTATTGTCTGTGTATGAAATCTCTCCCCATTTCTGGATGGCCATTGAACCAGCTAAATATTGACCGATGAGACTTGCACCTCGCAATGTCTCACCAGGTCTGTGGACATAATTTGTATACTTGTTTTATCTCCTGCCAATCCATAGAACTAGCGCCCTGCATTGAACTTAGCCATAAAAGAATGCAAATGAAATATCTATTCATTTAATAGGCGTAATCTTTCCTAGTGATATTGGGGACAACAGCATCGCTTGGATCTCTTGAATTTAAATCAGGGTCACTTCTGTCTCCAAAAAGCGGTCTCCTCATGGATTATTCACTCACATGAATAACAGACAAGCTAGAGAGTGGCACTGACACTGCTGAAAGTAGAATCAGAAACTCACATAGATAATCACATACTAGAAAGTGGCTCTGACACTGCTGAGGGAAGTACTAAAGAAATGACGATGCCAACAGATCAATACAAGGTCTTGTCCCTCAAAATACTACTTCCACATTGGTTGGACCAGAACCAACCGTACTTCTTGGCACGATCTTGCAGACTGCCACCCATATGCTTGAAGTTAGAAAGTGTGCATGATTCAACGCCCACTATGATTTCAAAGATTTAAATTTTGTAATCCTGCCTACCAAACAAAATATCCACACTAACCCAAATACGGTATTTATTTCTTCCTGTCAAACATGACCTATAATCAAGAAGCCCACCATCATCAATGATTTGTTGGCAGCCCAACTGGCATACTGACAGCTCGACAAATTTTATGTCAAAGTTCACTACATTACTGTTGTCTTTTCAGTCATTGGGCACGCGTGCCCATCTGATTTTTTTCGCATCTGAGAAATAGATTAACGTGTTTTATCGTCTACCATTTCCTTGCATTGAAAGACTTTGTATCCTGCAGTAAATGGCATTAATATAATAGTGGTGCTAGAGAGAATGTAGAGTACATGGGGGAAACCAGGTACAATCTGGCTATAACTTGAAGGTTTAAAGGTATTGGGTTTACCAGCATTTTTCATCCAATTCACGGCATTCAAACCCCACATTTAAAACAATGTAAAGAAATAGGCGGTTTATGTACCTGGGTGGGCTTAAACAGAGTTGAGTGAGTACTTTGGTAGATCACAATTACAATCTGACTATAACTTGAAGGTTTAAAGGTATTGGATTTACCAGCATTTTTTATCCAATTCACGGCATTCAAACCCCACATTTAAAACGATGTAAAGAAATAGGCGGTTTATGTACCTGGGTGGGCTTAAATAGAGTTGAGTGAGTACTTTGGTAGAGCACAATTAATAGCCATTTTCTAACGTATGAGATTAAATATGTACAATATGGTTAACTTTTTGAAGGTTTAAGGGTATTTGGTTTACCAACATTTTTTATCCAATTCACAGCATTCAAATCTCACATTTAAAACGATGTAAAGAAATAGGCCATTTATGTACTTGGGTGGGCTTAAATAGGGTTGAGTGAGTACTTTTGTAGAACATAATTTGTAGTCATTTTCTAACATATGAGATTATATATGTACAATTTGGCTAACTTTTTAACAGTTTACAGGTATTTGGTTTACCAACATTCAAACCCCACATTTAAAACGATGTAAAGAAATAAGCGTTCTATGTACTTGGGTGAGTTTAAATAGGGTTGAGTGAGTACTTTGGTAGAACACAATTAGTAGCCATTTTCTGACATATGAAATTAAATATTACAAAGTTGTAATGGTAAAAATTGCATGCACATGCCTTAGCCCTCTCATCCAATAATAGACTTAGAATTGTTATAATTTTCAATGACTTTATTTATTTTAGATTAGATTTGTAGGTGCAAAATTTTAAATTTCAAAATCAACTTTAAATGAAATTTTGGTCACTCCCTCTTATTAATTGCTATGAGATATATTAGAAAATATTTGTGTTGATGTGAGTGATATATTATAGTATTTAAAGTGTTATGTGTCTAGGAATGTAAAGCTATAAGAATGTCGACATGTGGCACGCATCGCTTAATTTAGTTATATTAAGTCATGTAGACAACTTGTGTAATTAATTACATTAGGTGTTGAGTATGTCTTCAATAGAATTATGGTATTCCTTAATTATATTATTAGAAGAAGGTTTATGTAATGGGTGAATATTATTGTAAGGATGTGTGTTGAGTATGATATTGTATTGTGGATATCATATTGCTAATGATGACCTACTTATCACCTAATATCATTAATTACACACTATCATATTCAATACACATCCTTATAATGATATTCACCTCCTATATATAAACCTCCTAATAATATAATAAAGGGGTATCATAATTCTATAATTTATTACACAAGTTGTTAACATGACTTAAGATAACTAACTTAAACGATGTGTGCCACATGTTAGCATCTCTATCCACATAAATACCTTATAATATCATATCCTTAGGCACATAACAAAGACATCATCGTTCATTTAGAAACTAATAAGGATATTTTGAAAAAGTATTATTAGAAAGCATTCATTATATATTCGTAACAACATTATCAAAATATGCATAAACATACGTCATCTTAAGCATCTCTACATGCTTGCATATTATCTTCAATTATTATTTCAAAGTTATTATTGAATGTGTTCAAAGTTATTATTGAATGTGTCCTCTTTGGATTGACTTGCAGGAGCATTACCCTCATTCAAAAATTTCTCAAATAATGTTTGTGAACACCACTTTTCTAGATTAGAATACAAACATAGAATGCAATCAACTCATTTTTGCAAGTGTAAGTTCAAGTTTATGCTTTAGTTCAATTCTACAAGCACACATCTAAATCAAAACAATACAACTAATTTAACCTTATAATCTCAATACAATAAAAATAATTAATTCTTAATATAAATCTAACCAAACATTATATTTCTATTATTAAATTTTATTATTAGTTATATATTTATTATTCCAATTCCAACATTTATTCATCTTTAAAATAGTACAATGTCACACTCAAGATATATAAATAGATAAATATAATAATAATACTAGTACTTATAATATTTAAAAGTGTAAGTAATGGGTATGTTACATAAATGAATAGGAAACATCTATTGAACATTTTGAATGCAAATTTTATCATATTTTAAATATTATAAGTACTAGTATTATTATTATATTTATCTATTTATATATCTTGAGTGTGACATTGTACTATTTTAAAGATGAATCAATCTTATTAATTGAATTACAATTGAAATATAATATAGTAATAATATAATTTTTTAGTCCACATGGGTAGCAGAGTTGGCTCCCTATTGGTCTCAACTATGCTCCCGAGTTTAAGAGGTGGGACTTCTTGCGGGCGGGGGATCTCACCCGCAGGGGACTAGTCTCGCCTTTGCTCACCCCAGATACTCAAGATACGAACTGTTGGGCCGTTGGGCTGGATTGTGGGGACACCCTATTGTATAAAAAAAAAATATAAATTTTTGATTTAAATTATATATCTTTTTCATAGATGTTTTGGATTGGATCACACTCCATGATCTATAAAATATAACATAATTTTTGTGGACACACCTATAAAATAATTATACACATACAAAACTAGCCCATGTAAGATCTTTAGTGCTTGGATGGACTGCCTAGAATCCCTATTGCCATGAGGTAGAGCACGGTAGAGGGGGACGCTTGCACCTCTTCCTCATATGAAAGTTGTGGGGTGGTTCTGCCAACAAATTAGTATCCATGTGAAGAGAAAGAGACATGCAGCTAAGAATATATAAGAAAATAGATAAGATACCCATGAACAACTACTCTGGAGGTTGCAACAACGCTACATCATATGACCTCTAGTCTCTGTAGATGAAATAAAAAATCTGCTGGCCATTGTTTTCTTAGCATCTGTGCTTGTAATTTTGTATATATTTGTCTGCAATCTGCTTTTTGCTGAGTTGTTATATAAAAGAATAATAGGTGGAAAGGTCTTATGATTCAGATGATATCTTTACCATCCTGACGATGTCTTTATGAGCACTGAGGAATAGGAGTTAAAAGCTGAACATCTTTAACATTTGAGTTTCCAATGGCGGTTTCTGCCAGCTTACAAGTTTAGCGGGATGACTTTCCATT
>VDFB02322585.1:0-35545 GCA_007258455.2 Sequoia sempervirens | reverse complement strand
GCTAATTTAGTTTATTAAATATGCCATGTTTGGTACATTGTAATTAATATTATTATTTTTTATATTGTTGCTTTATTAATATTATTTTATATAATTTTCTTGTGAACAATATTTTTGTTATTACGATATTTACAATTAATAAGATTAATTGTTCTATTATGATAATTCTGTAATTATAATATTATCTTGATAATTATAATTATAATAAAATCGTTAATATATATATACATATACATACACGTATACATGTTGTGACCTTTTCATGCATCACCCCATTCAAAATGGGGACCCCCTAATTTTTGCTCCATTCCTGTCTTTTGGCTTTGGTTTTCCTGCTGTCTCTCTCGATTCTGTCTGTCTTTCTGGGGTGTGCTCGTCTTTGGGCTAGAGTTGAAATTTTGGCCAAGTTTGTAGAATTAGGGTTTGCACTTTTCATGTCAATTTGAGGTCAATTTGAGTTGGTTAATTGCATTCTGACTACTGCATCATGATTAGAACACTTCAAGTTGCTTGCCTGCAAATTTTGAGCTTAATCTGACAACTTGCTATTTTTAGTAGTGGATCTAGGCTTCAGAGGCTATTTTTAGGGTTTGCATGTAGGATTTCTCAATGCATGTCTGGATATTCTTTATGGGTTTTTCGAAACTTTCGCGATGATATAACATGTAAACTGAGATGTTGACTTTCAACAATTCAAGATTCAGAGGCTATTTTTAGGGTTTGCATGCAGGATTTCTCAGTGCATGTTTGGATATTCTTTATGGGCTTTTCGAGAGCTATGCGATGATGTAACATGATAGACAAGATGATCACTTTTCAGGAACTTACTATGTTTAGCCAATGCCCACATGCAGTCTAGTTTACTAGGTTTTTTGAGATCTCCTGGGCAATGTGACATGCAAACTCATCCGACAGCTGACTGGTCACTTTTTCAGACACTTACTATTTTTAGTAGGATCACTCCAGCAGCGATCCAGTACTCCAGTATTACGAACAAAATGACATGTAACATAAATGGGGTCAAACAGAGGTCATTTGAGCCACATGCAAGTTAGATTAGGGTTTCTAGCTTCGAGACTCAAAATGAGGGGTAAAACGCCAAAATCTCCAAAAATTGAAGTATCCCATTGCAATTAGCATCTCTCAAGGAATCCATTGGTAAAGTTTGAAGAGAATTTGAGAACTTACTATTTATAGTAAGTCATTTCTGAAACAGGGCTATAAATAGCAAGTTAGCACAAGGCACCAGTGTGAATAGGTTAGTTAACCCACGAGGACCCCATGGAGCAAATTTCATGTCAAACAGAGTTGTAGAAGTTCTAAAATCAAGTAGTTACTATAAATAGCAAGTCACCTCTGGAAATAGGCTATAAATAGTAGGTCGGCACAAATGATAGGTGTGAACATGACAATTACATCCTGGGGGTTAGGGTTAGCCAAAATCAGGGCTTCAAAATGCTGAAAATCCATGGAGATCATAAGAGCACTAGAACTTACTAAAAATAGTAAGCAAGGCAAGCAAGGTGTGAACGCCTGAAGAAACTTCTAAGTTTGAAACTGGCAGGAGAGAAGCTCAAATGCACCCAGATTGAGGAATGATGATGAAAAACTTTTTAAGTGTTTGGAAATTCCTGAGCACACCTCCAAATGCGCCCATGTTGAGGAGAGGGTGGAGAAAATTTGTCCAAGGCATAAAAAAATTCCTCCACCCCTAGAATACGCCCAAGTTGAGAGGCTGGTATGAAAATTCTCCAAGGAAATTGAAATTTCTTGACCACACCTCAAATGTGCCCTTCAAATGGATATGGCTGGAAAAAATTCTAAGTCTGAGGAAAGTCCTCCACCCTCCAGATACGCCCAAGGTAGCAATGAAGGAGAGATGAAATTTTTTGTAAGTTATGAACTGGCAGTACCCCTCTTGAAATGCGTCTAAGTCATGAGGGTGGTTTGGAATTTCGTCCAAGTGTTGGAAACTGGAGGCTTGACCTCTTGAATGCACCCTTGGCAAGGAAGTAGTTGGAAAATTTCTAAGTGATAGAAACTGGAAGGAGGCCCCCTTGAATGCGCCCAACCTGTGGAGTTGAGTTGAAAATTTTCTAAGGCATGTAAATTGGAAGCTTGACCTCTAGAATGCACCCAACTTGTGAAGAGGGGTGAAAAACTTTTTAAGTGTTGAAAAATGGAAGTTGACCCCTTCATATGAGCCCAACTTGCATGATAGCATGAAGGTTATTTTTTTTCATGTGTTGGGAAATGAAAGTACAACCTCCTAAAGGCGCCCTAGTGGAGAGTTGGATTTAGAAATTTGGCTAAGTCATTTAAAATGAAAGCTCAAGGGTGGAGTTGCGCCTAGGATAGGAGAGGGTGATTTGGAAAATTTCTAAGGCATGTAAATTGGAAGCACATGGCCTCAAATGTGCCCAAGGAAAACAAAGATGAGTTGAAAATATTCTAAGGCAAGCAAATTGGAAGGAGGATACCCCACATGTGCCCAAGTTAGATACATGAAGGAAAATGTTCCTAAGGCATTAGAAATGGAATGACAAGGGCTCAAATAGACGAGTGAAGAAAGAGGAGGTTAAGCGTCTAAAGGATGGAAAAATGAAGAGGGCCTAGTCAAATCTGGCCCGCAGAAGAGGAGAGAGTTGGGATAGAGGCAGCCACTCTAAGTGTTGCAAAATGATAGTAGCGCCTAAAGTGCTCACAGGAGATAAGGGCGCTGAGGAATTTTTTAAGGGATGGAGAAAAGAAGTGAAACAAAAGAGGTCTAAAAGCATAAGATGGGGTGGCATGAAATATTCTAAAATGAGAACATATGGGGAACCCTGCCCCAAGTAAGCCTAGTACATGAAGGGGAAGATCTCATGGTGAAAAATTTGCCTAAGGCAAAGAAAAATGAAAGTAGATTCCTATGAATGCGCCCAAGGGAGGAATACATAAGGAATTTCTAAGGCATTGAAGACATGAAATGAGAATACACCCCTCTGCATGCGCCCTCAAAGATGAAGTGAAACCTAAGAAAAGATGGACAAGATAGGTGAATGGAATTGCTTAGGCAAGAGGATGAAAACATCAAGATGAAATGCGCCCTAGCACACAAATGTTGAATGTGCCCATGGTTAGGAAGTTATGAAGAAAGCAAAGTTTGCTAGAAAAAAAATGGTCCAAAGATCAACCAAACCCTAGAAATCAAGGCATGGAAATCAAGTAAGTGAAGAGATTTTATATAATAAGGTGTTTTGATGCTCTTCTTTATGTTTTGCAGGATGAACTCCGGGACCAAGGAGTGGTGATTTGAGGTGATGGAACGGATACTCCAAGACAACAAGTTACATGTTTGAAGCGCCTCAATGATGTCTTATTTGCGCCCAAGCCATGAAGGGAGATGTTGGAAGAAATGGCTAAGTGTTGGAATTTCTCCTCGAGGTCTCGTATGCACCCAACTTAGAGAGGTCAGTGGCAATGGGTGATTCCAAGACAATGATCAGAGTAGAGAAAAGGATGAAGGCCAAGGCATTAAGGATCACCCTCAAGCTCTAAAACGCCCTCAAGACTAAGAATGAACAAAAGGCTTCAATGTTAAAGTATGACAACGGGATTGATTGAAGAACAGAGTAGAGGAACTCTTCCTGGGTGTGAAGTCTTTCTCCAGTAGTGACCCAACAAGATGTTCTCTAGCATACTCCGCATAACCGAAGGTGCAGTAACAAGGAGGAAGATCATCATCAAACAGTTGAATGTACCTGCCATGTTAGTCCAGGAAGTTGAAGCTGTGCTGACCAAATTCATTGACTTTGCAGCTAGGGAGAGAGAGAATGGAAAAGCCCTTCTGGATGAGGATCTTCTAGAAGATGATGGTGGGCATTAATTGCCCCATGATGCTTTAGCCGTGAGTGGGAATCTTTTGGTTCATTTATTACCCCACTCCTCTTTATGGTAGTTTCTAGGGTTAGGGCTAAGGTAGCATAATCTAGGCCATCCATTTGATTGTAATCTGAGCCGTCCATTGGACTTGGCCAGCTATAAAAGGGGCATCCCCCCTCATTTGTACCTCATTAGGAGATTAGAGCATAGAGAGACAACTTAGAGTTAGCATAGTTTCATAGCATAGATTGATAGGTTGAAGAAGGAAAGTTTTTCCATTGAAAGCTTTGTAAGAAATTGTTGTGAACACTCTCGTAATAAAAAGAGTATTCATTGATGATGATCTCGTCTTTTGTTGTGAGCAGCTAGCAAGGTTTCTTCGTCCTTCAGATTCAAATAGGATCTTAAAGTAGGATAAATTTCATTTCATGCAAGTAGCTAGTAATTGTGGAATGCATTGTTTGATTCAGGCAAGCTTCGTCTAATCCATACCACTAGTGACCTACTGACGGTGGGTTTGCCTTGCGTGGTCAACTGGAACCATTCGAGCCTAACTTCAATTACGATTCACATGTTGTCATGCATCGTTGTGATGGTGTCTTTATGTTGAGTTGTGTTAATGTTATATCAAATTTCCCTAAGATCTCAGACTTAAAAAAACTAAGGATGAACAAAATTATGAACAAGACTTGAAGACAAATTTAAATTCTGAGATAACAGAGAAGACGAATGCAGAATATTAATA
This sequence comes from Sequoia sempervirens, assembly GCA_007258455.2. NCBI lineage: Eukaryota > Viridiplantae > Streptophyta > Pinopsida > Cupressales > Cupressaceae > Sequoia > Sequoia sempervirens. The sequence continues at coordinate 30,936 of VDFB02322585.1, read as the reverse complement.
AATTTCGATATCTGCAAAGGAGAACGGACCTCACATAAGTAAGAGGGAGACACTCCTCAGATGAGACACGTCTCATGAGAGGACGTGTCTCCACAAAGTGGAGATACGTCCACTCATGGGACGTGTCCCTTCAAGCGCGGGGCTCCCTTAACTAATGTTAACCAAAAACGTAACATACATTCACTTAGATGAAATGCGTAATCATCTAAACTTAGTTCCGTTTAATATTTGCAAGAAGATCGATCAAATTTATCAGATCTGAAACTGGCTTATTTGATATTAATAGATATTGAGAACAGCAGGATCGAATACAAATATCTGATCGTAGCTATCTTCAATCAACAAGGAGTTGTAGTTGAATACGCACCGTTACTCCCGCAGAAGATTGCGACCCGTGAACATGCAGGCGAGGCAAAGCGAAGTTTGGTTGAAGTTTGCTGAAGCCGATCACCATGTCCCAAACTTAGAGTAGATTATAGCATCTCTTATCCCTGCACCCATTTAAATTCAGCAGTTTTTTGGTTAGTATAGGAAATTCATACCTTATCGCCAAATCTTTCGAACCGCGTGAAAATCCCCTTTTCCTTTAATTTGCTGTTTGCTGTTTGCTGCTAAACAATTGCATAAGTCCCCTCATGATACCAACAAATCACAACGAACCAACTAAGATTATCCATTGCATAGTAGGAACCTTGGAGTAGAACACATGATCTCTCTCGCAATCTTAGCATGTGGAATACTTTGATCAAGAGAGAATAGGGTAGCCGTTGGGACACTTTATTCTGCTGTTTGGTGTAGGTCACAAAACACCCATCAACAATACGTATATGTATACATATACATATATACTTTGTTATTTATTTATTTGTATTTATGTTTTAATATGTATTTGTATTTCAATGCTTAGTAATTATATAAAATAATATATATTAATGTATTAATATATATATATATACATATACATACATATATATGTATATGTATGTATATATATATACACACACACACATATATATATACACTACACACACACACACACATATATATATATGTATATATATGTATATGTATTAATATGTTGTATATGTTAATATTATATAAAATAATATTAATATTAATATATATATATATATATATATTGATACACAAGTTTTAGATTTATATTAATTATAAAAATTTACAGTATGCGTATGGCAGTAAGACTTCACCTTCCATCACCAACCAAAGCCGGACCATAAAATGACGAGGAGACCAATGCATCTAGGGCATCTTGTACAAACCAAACATACAAACCAAGAAATAGCCGTAGAGGGGTGGCCCCAACCACGGTGTCAAACCCAAAATTCATAAAACCGAGTGGCCATAAAATGGGCCAAAATCAGCCATTGGCAAAGATTATGCCTAAGTGCGAGGGAAGTAAACCCTACAACCAACCAGCACCAGCACCTATGTAAACAACAAAGTTATCATAAGGTGTTGCCTTGGCAAAGGCTAAAAATCCTTTACACCCAACACCACCCGGTGCCAGTAGACCAGCGAACTTTTTCGGATACTTAATGCATCCACCTGCCACCGATTACGTGCTTGACCAATGCGGGCTGCTCAAGTCGAGGAAGGAAGGATCTGACTTCCATAGCGTCGAGTTCTAAAACTTTTCTAGGTTGCATGGTCTGAAATTTACTTCACTCGGCCCGATTGAGAGCCCAACATGTCATCCCACTCCTGCCGGATCCTCCGCAGAAACATCTTCACCATCAACAATTTAGCCTCGTGCTTAGCCGCCCCATTGTCGGGAGGGCCAGGGAGAACCAGAAAGAGATATGGAGTTATATATTACGGCATTTATTGGCCAAATGACCAGCCCCTAGAATCATTTTTGTCGCCACCAAAACCAAGGAATCCCCATTCAAGGTAATTCGCTTCAAATGTTGGTCCTTAATTTCTCTGAAGGAGGCTTGTCTGGCCGATGACTGCAGGGAGATAGGGGTATTTGTGCCAAATTTCGCCACCCTTGCAACACAAACCTCAATGACAATCTGAGAACACTTCGCCATTGTCCCCTCCACTCAACCCACAGACGGAAGTCAAGACAAAAGCCACCATAAACCAGCTGAAGCTCAACAAAGAAATGTGAAAAGAACCTGATTTGGGCCGTCTTAAACAATTATGCCAACTTAATGTCAAGTACTTGGCAGCCACCACCCTCGCTAATGAATGCCTTCCATACGTGCCAAGGCAAATCTGTATGGAGAGGCCTCCGGGCTATAATGACTTAGGCTGCCTCAAGAACGGGAGGGGCACCAAGAATAATAAATTTCGGAGTTGATGCCACGTGATCTCCTGCTAGCACGACCCCCTCCACCGTCCCCCTGTGTCCTCCACCATCACCACTATGGCACCCATCAGACCCACCTATCATGCCATAGAGGAGGGGAGGGAGGAGGAGCCTACCCAACCACCCACATATATATATTAATAATATTAATATATATATATATATATATTAATAATATTAATATATATATATATATATATATTTTGATACACAAGTTTTAGATTTATATTAATCATAAAAATTTACAACTGTTTGCATAGCAGGTAAGACTTCCACCCTTCCATCACCAACCAAAAAAACCAGACCATAAAAAGCCTTTGTAAACCAGAGACCCAACCATCTAGGGCATACTGCCCAACCACCAAACGAAACATACAAAAAACCCAAAAATAACCATGAGGAATTGGCCCCAACCACGAACTGTCAAAACCCAAGCATTCATAAAACATCGAAATGGCCATAAATAGGCCAAGCATCAACCAGCCCAGCAAAAAGATACGCCTAAACACCCAGGAAGCTAAACCCTACAACCAACCAACACCAACACCCTGTAAACAACAAAGATTATCACATAAAATTATTTGCCTTGGCAAAGGCTTCAAAATCCTTTACCCACCCAACACCACCAGCTGCCAATAGACGAAAGAACTTTTTCAGATACTTAATTGCCACCGCTGCCACCATTCTGTGCTTGACCAATGCCGGGCTGCTCAAGTTGAGAAGGAAAGGATATAGCTTCACGGTCTCGTCCGAAGTTCTAAAACTTTCTAGGTTGCACGGTCTCGAAATTCCTCTACCCTCAGCAATGAAGCCCAACACGTCATCCACTCCTACCAGATCCTCACGGAACATCTTCACCATCAACAATTTAGCCTCGGCCTTGGCCACCACATTGTCTAGGAGAGAGCCCAAGAACCGAGAAGAGATATGGAGATTATCTCTTCTGTATTCCTTATTGGCCAAATGACCAGCCCCTAGAATCATTTTTGTCGCCACCAAAACCAAGGAATCCCCATTCAAGGTAATTCGCTTCAAATGTTGGTCCTTAATTTCTCTGAAGGAGGCTTGTCTGGCCGATGACTGCAGGGAGATAGGGGTATTTGCGCCAAATTTCGCCACCCTTGCAACACAGACCTCAATGACAATCTGAGAACACTTCGCCATTGTCCCCTCCACTCAACCCACAGACGGAAGTCAAGACAAAAGCCACCATAAACCAGCTGAAGCTCAACAAAGAAATGTGAAAAGAACCTGATTTGGGCCGTCTTAAACAATTATGCCAACTTAATGTCAAGTACTTGGCAGCCACCACCCTCGCTAATGAATGCCTTCCATACGTGCCAAGGCAAATCTGTATGGAGAGGCCTCCGGGCTATAATGACTTAGGCTGCCTCAAGAACGGGAGGGGCACCAAGAATAATAAATTTCGGAGTTGATGCCACGTGATCTCCTGCTAGCACGACCCCCTCCACCGTCCCCCTGTGTCCTCCACCATCACCACTATGGCACCCATCAGACCCACCTATCATGCCATAGAGGAGGGGAGGGAGGAGGAGCCTACCCAACCACCCACATATATATATTAATAATATTAATATATATATATATATATATTAATAATATTAATATATATATATATATATATTATTTTATATTAATATTAATATATTAATATATATATTATATAGCCCGTTAAGGGGCTTGGTTGGGTTAATTTGACTCAATCGTCTTTAGAGGTGGATAAATGGGGGAAACCATAGGAAGGTTGGTGGAAGGTAAACTTTGATGGAGCGTCAAAAGGAAACCCGGGTCAATTAGGGGCTAGTAGTATTGTTCGTGATTGGAATGGGAATGTGCTGGCCATAGGAGCAATGAGATTGAAGGAAACAACAATGTAGCGGAAGCAGCAATAGCCTTAATGGCAATTAAGATAGCTAGAAAGGTAGGGGTAATAAGGATTCATTTGGAGGGTGATTCCTTGATAATATTTGAAGCAATTATAAAAGGAGGAATTGATGCTTGGCATTTGCAGGGAGTGATTAGGAAAAACATTGAAGAATTAGCCCCTTTTGAGGACTTTAAGGTTAGTCATATTAGGAGAACTGGGAATGTGGAAGTAGATACCCTCTCAAAATGGGCTCTATCTTTTGCAGAGGTGGATGATTTTAGATTCGAAGACTTTAGAGGCAGTATTTTGGAGGAATTTTGTCCGATGAATTTAATGCAAGAAGGAATGAACATTTAGCAAGTAAGGTTGGCGTGGAAATTCTCGAAGGATGTGAAGCATTGATGAAGGTTGTTTTGCTGGCACTGTATGTACGTTCGACATTAATGGTGATAGCTGGTAAAATGAGGTGTATTAAAGATACACATCTCGTCGCCTTCGATGCTTCTTGGCGTGCGGTTGTAAGGAATGTAGCCGGTTAGAGGTGTGAGGTAGGTTGAAAGATAGCGAACCAGAGGAGAAATGGAGGCTAGTTTCACTTTGAAATCGAGGAGGAAATTGGACCCTTTTGTGGCAAAGCGTTTGTGAAGACGTTGAGAGGTTTATTTCTCTTCAAGGATGTGTAGGTGGTGCGAGTTGTGCAAATTATTTTGGGCAATGGCTTTGAAGATCTGAAGCACAAATATAGAACTAATATGGATATTTAGTCGTTGACCATGGCTTGGGGACTAGACTTAGGAGAGTCGATGGATGTAGTGAGGAAAGTAATGAAAACATTGGTTCATAAAGATTTTTAAGGGGATATGGAAAGCATCCTAGAGCGGGCTATACCAAGAGTGGGTTTTGTTAAGGATGAAGGTATGGAAGGTGGGGGCTCAGAGCTCGCAAATTTAAACCATCTTTTTATCAGGTGGCTAGGACACACCAAGGCCCTGTGGCGAGAAGGAGTGGAACGCGGGTGGAAAGCACTTAAAACCTGTGTCAAATTAATGAAGATCGAGAAGGTCATAGAGAATCTCAAAGAAGTCATCAGAGCAGAGATGCGAGAAAAGAAGGGTCGGCGTTCAAGAAAGAAGCTGAAGTCAATAATGGAAATGGTTTCTTTGGAGTTAGGCAATTCATCAAAGGCTTTTGAGTAACACAAGCTTCAATTACTGTACTTACTTTAGCTTGTGATTTTGTTTTTTGGGGTTAAGCCTTGATTTGTATTGAAAATGTAAATAGTTTGGGGCACGGGTAAAGGTTGGTAGGGTAGTTATCAAGCAAATATGATAGGGGTTTTTTTGCTACTTTGCAAACTGTGCTGGTTTATCAGCCTTTTTTGGTAGTTGTTGAATGTTGTTAAATCTGTAATTTCTGTAACTTTTGCTTTATCTTTAATAAAATAAACTATTATCACCAATAAAAATAAAATAAAATATTATATATATATATATATATATATATATATATATATTAATATATATTAATATTTTGTTATATATGTATTAATATTAATATAAAATAATATATATATATTAATATTTTGTTATTATGATATTTACAATTAATAGGATTAATTGTTTTATTATGATAATTGTGTAATTATAATATTATCTTGATAATTATAATTATAATAAAATCGTTAATATACATACATACTTTGTTATTTATTTATTTATTTGTATTTATGTTTTAATATGTATTTGTATTTCAATGCTTAGTTATTTTAGTGTTCTATTTTGGAGATATGACAATTTATTAACTTTGGCTATAATCCTATTCTAAGATCGCTATATTTCATTGATTATAATTAGCCATACCTAATTAATTAAGGGGTGGCTACCGGTGGTTGAGATGGTGGTTAAATCACCTTGGATGCCTTATATGTACCTCTATTGCATGTTGATTTTATTACAAGAGTGAGATTTTGCTGCTGTTTTAATGATTATTTCTGTTCAATGGCTCTTACACTAGATAACCATCAGTATATATATCTGAAAGCAATAATCTGGTGTGTATGTTATGCCATTTCCTCTTCACACCTAGACAAACTCACCAAGATAAAGTATTTTGCATTATGCAAAATCAACCTTTAGATTATACACCATGCATAACAAGGTGTTCATTGTTTTAAGGCCCATCCAATCTTTGTTTTAGGTTACTCCCTTCTGGTTTAGGGAATTCCGGAGCATAAATTTCAGAAACTTGGTCCTGCATGGCTGTATTGACATTATTTGACGGTTTGAATGAGGGAAAACATTTTCTAGAAAGAGGCCTATAGTGTGAAGGGCTCTGTTCATCACCATGGATCGAGGCTTTAATAGAGCTTTTTGCTTGGAAAACACAACATTTGTTTCTTGATTGTTGGCATTTGATAAAATAACTTCAACTAGTCCTCTATTTATTCTCTCAGTAGTTAGAAATTGTTCGGTAGCTTTAGTTCTACCTTGCAGGCCAAGATAGTTCACAGATTCCTGCTATTTCCTTTTTGTTGTTGAATTTAATTAACCATTTATGCTAAGGAAGATGTTAAGGCCAAGTTATTCATGCCAAGAGGTATAAAGGGGTTGAAGGAAGCAATCTTGAAGTCAGAAGAAGAGAATAAAAGATTGAAGATCAGCATTCTGTCTAGCATACTTGTGGCAGATTAAAGTATCGGTTTTCTCTGGTGATGCAACACTAGATGGTTTGTAGCCTTCATAATCAATTAATTCCTCTTCTAAAAGAAGGTCCTAGTTTAAGAGCATCACCAGGAATGTCAACCATTCATGGTGGAGGGGAAGGGATGCAGAAATTAAAATTAAATAATAATCAATAGTAGCAAGATTTGATTTTTTTTTTTATGACTTGACATCATAAAAATAAAGTAATAATGTTTTATTGGGGTGGAAAGAAGTGTTATGTAATGTATGAAAGACTACTTTTAGTGTTGGATATTAGAGTTAAGTCTGTCAAGTGGTTATCCAACTGAAATTTTGTGTGTTTGTGCCAAGTATTCATTGAAGGATCTCTTGTATTCTTCTTGATTTCTTATTGGTGTTAACGAGAATAATGCCATGATTGATTCCTATGGTTCATGAGTTGTTTCAATCTATTTCTATTGATATTTCTTTAGGGGTTCTACCATGTGAATATAGATGGTTTATATTGTGCATAGTGAGTTTCTCTATTGCTAAATTGTTGTCACATTTGCTATACTGCTCAAAGTGCTTAATCCTTCTTGCATTTTTATGTGCATGTGTAGATTCTTAATATGCATTTATAATAATACTTGAAATGCAGATAGTATGTCTTACACTTGCTTATCTTTGTTTTTCTTTGGCTATTTTAGGATTTGAGATCATCTCTAGAAGAGAAAGAGAGTAAAAGTTGTGGACTAGCACAAGAGGCAAGAGATGCACAACTTAAATGTGAAGAGCTCAAAATGTGAGTTGTGATTGTTTTTAATTGGATGACGTTATTTTAAATGCATTTGATGAAAGGATTTTAATCTCTTTGTTGATTTGTAAACTCTCAAATTTTAGTTGAATTAACAAATCCAAATTTATTTTTTATTGTTCTATTTGATATAACAAATGACACTATTAAAGATGGATCAATGCTTTTGACAAGCAGAAAAATAATATGTTGTAAATGAAAGAACTGAACACAAACACTAAACAATTTACCTTGGGAAACCCCTGGAGGAGAAAAACAGGTTGGTAGCAGCAATTGCTTGTCTACCTTTATGATAATTAATTGAAAGAATAAGTACAGATAGTGGATACAATGCAGGTTGTTCCTTATTTACTCTGTCAATCCTCTATAAACTCTGAAAGTTGAGCTCTTCTGTTCTTGATCAATAAAATCTTTCTAAATCTTGTGCTATCTTTGCTCATGTTATTCTCATTCACTAGCTTAAAGTTTAAACCTTAATTTTTGTAAGTTTTCTAATTACAGGAACACAAGTAAGTGGGAGTGACAAGGTGTTGATTGTTAGACATGTTGATGAATTGTATGATAAATGTTGATTATTCCTTCAGTATTGCAAGAAAATTCTGTACCGATCCCCCAAATCAAAGCACGATAGTAGGTAGGTAGGAAAATAAACAAATATGAAAATAAAAATGTCTCTTTCAAGAAGCCTGCAGACTATAACTTAATAATTTGGTATAGATTGTTGGAGAGGATTAGAAAGAAAGAAAGAAATTATATCAATGTCCACAGGAGGACTAAAATAGGTCAATAGAACTTGGAAACACAACTAGAGACAATAGCAAGAGGGAACTAGAAAGTGGATAAAACCAAATAGAATAGTTTGGATATATGCTCTAGATGATAAAACACAAGACTTGCTGATTCAACATATAATTGTAAAAGAGTGGCAGATACTACACATATATAAACTCTACAGCTTCACAGTGGCCCTGTGAATCCAATGGAATTTTCTGAAGGAAGGTTAGATGAAGCTCAACTTAGATGCTAAAACAAAGAACGATCAAAAGGAAAATGTGATTGGAGTAATAATCAAAACTTAAGAAGGTGCTCTTGTCATGGCTTTCTGTTAATCCACAGGAGATTGTGCTACTGCTAACAACATAGTGAAACTACAAGCATAAAATAAGGAATAATAGCTGGAAATGAAAACATGGAAATAGAAGGTGAATCTCAGCTTGTCTTAAAGAAAATTTAGAACCCCAAAGATGGTTAGCTTAAACTTAAACAGGCAATGGATTCCGTTCTAATTAAAATCATTGAAATGTTAAATAGTCTTCAAGGAATAACAATCAAATAAAATCCCAGAAATGGCAACAAATTTGAAAATGCTCCAGAAAGTAAAGCAGTTTTTAATAAAAAATCGTATAGTTGCAAATATATAAACAGGTACAATAACTTCCTCATGGAATTATAGCAGCATCCAATTAGAATGAAAACAATGCTAAAAATTCAACAAATACAATAGCAATTCTAACGTTTAGACAAAGGAAGGATAGTAAATAAAATAAAAGAAAAAACTATTATAGAAAATGGCAACACAAAATATTGAAATAGTGGTGCCAAAACATATACCATTGATATACAGCTCACATGTTCAGCTAACATACTAAGAAATCCAAATATTGTGTTACAAAAAGGTTGAAACTTGTGATTAAATGCCGAATAAGGCGATTTTCTCTTATTTTCCATGACACCAATCACAGTCAGATTGAACAAGTTTAAAGTGACTCAAGAAAGACAAAATCATGATTAACTCAGCAGACATTGCCAACTTACTAATCAAGGTCACATAAAAATATAGAGAAGCATTGCGGCACATATGATAACACCAAAAATAAGGTGAAGGAAATTAAATATATATATAGAAGAGCACACGCTTATACTGAGAGGTGTGGGTGAATTAGTATAAGACTATCCTTTCAATTTTTCACATTAACAACCACAATCACTTTAAACACACAATATAAATAAGTCGTAAAAACACAAGATTTATGTGGAAACACTTATCGGAGAAAACCACAACAAAATATTGCTTTATATAAAAGATCTCTTACAAATATTGTAGGCACCAACCTACATGGAGACACCAACATCCAACACTTGAGCACCGACTCGATATGAGACTCCAATCTCCTTTAATAAGAGGCACCAAGCTCTCTAATATGGGGCACCAACCTCTTGATAGATGAAATATTTGTTCTCCTTGATGATTCTCCTTAAAACATCGGCTATAGAATGATCTTCAATTTATTCTCTCTTCACGAATTTGCTGGTGTATATATGATTTATCCACTTATTCTGCACACACTCTTCTTCTCCAACTTCACAACCTCTATTTATTTTTTCAGATTTTCTCCAAGGGAGGCAACTATCAATGGACGCATTTATTCCCAAAGAGGCAGCCATTCATTTATTTTTACCCTTTTCTATTAAAATATTAAATGTAATATTAATGGTCATCTTTTGTTTTTATTAGCTTTAGTTAGTCTTTAGTTAACTTAGTCGGTTTTTAGTACTTTTGTTTGCTTTAGTTCGTTTAGCATCTTTCAGTTTTTTAGCTTTAGTTTTCTTTATTTAACAATTGCTTTGTTTTAGAAACATCGTCTTGTAATTTTCTATGTAAGGAGCTTTTGTCTCCTCTTGTAAACAGACAATCATGAATATCATTAATTATTTCATGGTATCAGAGCTTAGGCTTGACCTGAGACATTTTATTTTTAGCCGATATTTTTTTAAATCAAATAAATTAAAATAAAATAAAATTTGTGAAGTCGATTTTTTGAAAATCGAGGATTTTTTGAAGCAAAATTGTTGATATTTTGAAGCAGTTTTTCGAGGGTTTCCTGAAGGAGAAATTGCGGGTGTATTGCAGTAGTTTTTTTGTTTTTCTGGGCGAGGTTTTTTTGGAGGTTTTTTGGATGAAAATCGCATCTTCAAAATCGTGGATTTCTTTGTTTTTGGGCGTCTTTTCCTCATGTTTTCTTCTGAGATCGTGCATTTCTATAACAGCCCAACCCGTACGTAAAATAAAAATTTCATAATTTACATCCTACAAGTAAGTAAATGTGTTAACATGACATTGCAATAAAATTTCTCCTTTTCTTTATTGATAATACATGAACAATTTGTCATATCAATTTACAATAAAGATTCCATTTTAATATAATAACTTCACAAGTACATGAAACAAGAATTTATATCTTAACTAACATAGCTCCAATGAGCTTTAGAACAAATAGTAGTAAGAAGGTCTAGGAGATCGTCCTTTCAAATCTTGGTACATTGGCTGCTTGCTGTGGAGGAGAAAAATCACTCGGGCACTTTTCCGCCAACCACAGACTTATAATGCGGTCCCCCCCATGCACCTATCCTTTGATAGATGGCCCTCCCTTCGAAGAAGAGATTGGTAGGGTATCCTTTAACGATTACCAACTGAGCATAGTGCTATTTCCTACACAATTAGAACCTTGCTAGTTCACAATCTTGAACTAGTATAAGGATCACAATGAACTGACAGTGTAGTCTCAACTAACTCACATCTAAGTGGAAGCTGTACATTTCACTACTTTGGCCAGAATATTCTCATTTAGTACTTCAAATGAAGATCATCTATCATAAACACTACTCAGGGCCGATTTGGCTTAAGGCTATCTTACACTATGCATAGGTTTAGTCCTTCATTGGATTATCTATTTGTCATATCCCCAAGATGAAACCTAAAATTTTTTCACATTGACATGAATATATTATAAAGTTATTTTAATTTATGCATCACATAACATTAAAAGAAAAACATTTATATATGTAAAATAAAATAATAATATTTTGATAGCTTTAAATCGCAAACTTCCACATAAGAGTATATTATAAGTAATGTAAATTTAATACTAATATATTAAAAAGAAATTAAGGAAAGAGAACAAAAACATGAAGGGATTAAAATGCAATTTTCCCGCATTAAAATTAACATTGAAGCAACGCATTGTTTACAAGGGTCGTCTCCTTGTGGCAAACAACATACCTGTCGAAGGGCATCAACAGGTATAAGTTTTGACCGATGGAGAGTGGAGACGGGCATTAGAAAGGAGAAGAGCAGAAAGCATCAGGAAAAAAGGCGGCCATTGAACATAACAGGTGAGTAATCTCACTTAGCTTTCATGCGTGATTTCTTACCTTAGATATTTACACATTGTAGAAATTATGGGTGATTTTGTTAAAGCATTTTATGATTTCGTTTTGAGTTAAGACACCTAGAATACATTCGCCATTGTGAATATCATATTTGAGACTAACTTGGATTCTTAGAACCATCCCTGCACATGAATAGGGGTCTGGTTGTAGGCGGACTGAGGTCTGGGGTATACCCAGAAAGTACGGGTCTCTGCCCTCTTAAGGGGAATGCCATAATACATTGAACTATAATTATTTGGCTGTAGAAACCCTAGTTTCCCCCTATTCTCCGATCTGACTGTTCTTGTTTGACTTTCTGAAGGATTTTTGGTTTTTACTTGTTTTTGACGTTTTTGCATGTAATAAATGAACAGTACGGCTTTTGTAGAAATTAATATTAAATTCAATAAAATTGCTAGATCATCAATATGTATAGGAAATACAATGTAGAGTGAAGGCGTCTCCTTTATTATTCAAATGACCTCAATACAATAATGATCTGCTAGCATGCAACAAGAGAAAGAGTGATTTTTATATGTAAAAACCTGGTTATAACAGCTTGCTGGTAATCTGATTGAGAAGGTACGGCTGATGCAAAACAATGCTCCCTCCTCTCTGCAACAGTCTCGAGTGTCTCCCAGCATCCAAGCGCCCACACAGGTGAAGACTAGCAACCAGAGTGCTAGGCGTTTTCTTCAAGGAAATAACACGCCTTAAATGAAAGTACGGTCCAGGTACAGTGTGGTACGGCCTGCTGCTGCACTAAATAAAGTTTAATGATAAAAGCATGATGATCTCTACAGGCTGCATGAAGATTAGCCATCGTGGATGTATCTCGACCTCGTAGAGAGCTGCTGAAGGCTTCATCCAAGATGGATAGATGCGATATGCAGTCTGACCCTCTGACAATCAACAATAAATAACATGCAGCCGCTTTCTCGGATCAATAAGGATATGCGCTATGAGCAGGAAGTGTTTTAGTGATTGATTATCTTTGAAGCTCACATAAAAACAGCCAATCTCGATGTTTATCAAGCGTGATGTACTCTGTAATTCCTCTGTGAAGAAATTTCTCAGTGACAATAAATCGAGATGTTATTTCACATCCTGGCTGCCGATGGAGATAGCTCTGGATTCTCAGAGCCAATTTGAACTCAAACCCTAAGGCTTCCGTTCTCTGACGAAGTCTTGATCAAATTCTGATTCTCAAATGTCATAATGGCTCAGAAACCAAGGCAAATCCTCTTTATTGCACAAAAGTGCGATTTCCTTAATAATAGGGATTTAATAAAATATTTAACTTTTAATCTTTCACTTTCTCCATAGTCTCAGCTAAATATTTTATAATAATTTTAATTTGCCAAATGGCCCCTTCCCTGATGTTGGGCGCACCCCTCAAGGCAATCACTTAAGTTATAATTTTAAATTATAACTTTATATTATAAACCATTAAATAATTAATATTTAATCAATACAATTAAATATTAATATTTTCCTCGTTACTCATCTGATTACCGATCAAGTCGATCTTCAGCCAGACTCACAGAGTGATTCGGATGCCGTAGAAATATCTGCTAAAATAGCGATGGTCCCTGATACACGCGAGGCACTAAAATAGCAATTAAAGGATCTCTGAATGAGCCCAGGCAGAAGCCAATTATGATCCAAAGCTGCCAATCGTGAGCCAATGAAGCGACCCTCTAACCACTTTCTACATTGACCCTATGAGGGTCTCATGATAGATGATCCACGATCCTTGATGCTCAATAAAATGGGGACATGACATTGGCTAAAACACTGTTAGAAGTCTATGACTATAGGCTGTGACTCTGTATAATGTGAAACTGAAGATGCGTACAAATATCTGGAAATTACTTAGACTTCGAATTTCATTCTGATTTCTGTGTATCATGGACAGATCACAATTTTTCCAATATGAATATAATTGTTATTACAATCTGTTATTGTTTCATTTATGTGCAGTAGGAACATAGTTGTAGAGATTGAATATGACTCAAACTCTGAGTAGTTCTTGGTATACTTTCATTTCAAGGTTTCTGTAATAAAAAAAAGGAATATTATTTTTCTCAAGATAAGCAAATTGGATACATATTAATGCTTGCAAATAAATTGCCTGTTCTGAGCATGTTATCCTATCAAGAGAGATGAATCATGCCCTAAGTAGATTGCCTAAAAACCCTATCCCCAGCCCCTTAGGCCCAGTCAAGGGATTGGGCCCTTTAGTCCCTTAGGCCCTTGATTCGGGATTGGGTTGTGAGGTTGGGGGTCTCACCTAGGCTACAGCTCCTTAGGCCTTGGAATAGGGATTGGGAATTTAGGAGGTGATAGGCCTTAGGCTACTTAGGTGTGTCATGGTTTCTTTCCCCTGATATGATGCATGACTCCCTTACTGTATTCTTACTTCCTGCAGAATGTGTATATCTGTTGTTTGGAAATTAGGCATTAAAGCTAACTCTTGAATATGTGAATTTGTAAACATCTCGAGTTGCAGGTTTATTCTAAAATTGCAAGCACTGCACAATCTTTGGAGTGGAATAGGATTCTTAAAGCCTTACTTTTCAGCTTCCCCAGCCCTGACAGGTAAGGATCTTTACAGTGGTATCATAGCACCTTTCCTGCCATCCCGTGGGAAACTATGAAAACCTACCATAGGAGAGGCTCTAGGAACAACCTTGAAAGGAATGGCGGTGGGGATGACTTTATGGGTAACCCCCTAAGGGATGAGCTTAGAATTTTTATTGAAAATAATGAAAAGAAAACCCAAGCCCTATTGGAGCAAAATGAAAAAAACAACCAAGCCTTGCTTCAAGCCCTACAAAATTTGAGTAGCTGTAATAATAAAGAAACAAACTCTAACCATTCTGAAAACAATCTGTTCAATCCTTCTCGGGACTTGAGCTCTAGACCCACCCGACCTCCTTTCTTGCAAAATGAAGGTGATCATAGCCTTAAACCCCCCGTTGAGGATGCAGACGAGACAGTGGAAGCCTACTATAGATTAGAACCTAAAAGAAGGGAACTAGTATCTTTTAAAGACTATTGTAAGGCCAAACAAAGAAATATTCCAAAAAGGGTGGAGAGGAACCCAGTTGATAATCTCAAGAATAGAGTAAGCAAATTAACTCTTCCCAACTTTAATGGTGAAGATAAGTCCACTGCCCAATCATGGGTTAAAAAATTAGATACTTATCTATCTGTTGTACCCCAAAATTAAAATTTTTGTTACACTTAGACATTTTGAAGAGATGAGTAAAAGTCTTGTTAAAACAGTTAAAAAAGGTCAAAATTTGGGTGTACACGTCTTGCATGAGGAGTTACAACGCAAAATTGTCAAAATCTGACGATCGACAAAACCCAGATCTTAGTTTTTCATCCCTAAATTTTAGGAAAACTGCTATTTTTAGAAAATTAATAAAATTAGTAACTTTTCTGGGTTTTTTTGGGTTTCTTTGGAAACGGATACTGGCAAAACTTTCTAAAAATAGAAGGTTGGTCCGACAGGGTCCAAACTGATTTTGATTGGCTCAAATTACGCCCATATCTGACTGGTGCAGTCAGATCTCATAAAGATCAGTTTTGCCCTAGTGGGTCTATTCTGCTTTTTCAGAAGCATATCTGGAACTCCGAGGTTATCAATGGAGGTCATTCGACTGCCAGGCGTCAAAGCCAACACTCGGGCATTCAACAAAAGGTGGATTCATGAAGCTGTAACGAAAAATGGAGAGTCAAAGTGAAAATGGTGAAAATTTTCTAACATTGATGACTGTGGGTGCCATTGGTGAGTTTGGGCGCCCATCTTTTTAGGGCATCAGATGACAAAATTAGGGTTTGTGTCTCCAGTCAAAGTTGCTCAATTCTCTGCTAGCTCCGCATCAAATTCAACGGTGTAATCAGGCGATCCAGTCATCCAGAATTCGAAGCTGAACAAGGAGATTCCAAACTGATGTCAGAATGAGAATTTGAAAAAGATCAAAAATTGACTAAGTGTTGAGATTTTGGGCGCCCTTGGTCAAGAAGGGCGCCCAGCTTTTTGAAGGGCCTAATTCAGCCGTTAGGGTTCAAGAATATGCTTGATCTTTTCAGTGTCCTGCCAGCTTTGCGATGCCTGTCTTTGTCAGCACGTTTGACTGTTCAATATCCAGCAAATTCAGTTCAAAGACGAAGGTACAGAATGAAGATTCAAACTCGAAGTTGAAAAAACAGATAAAATGGCCAAGTCTGGTGAGTTTGGGCACCCCAGGTGAAGAAGGGCGCCCAAGTTTTGAAGGTATCTAACAGAGGAATTTGTAGACGTCTATCTAATGTGGTCTCTTCACGATTGATCTAGCTTTTCGACGAGATACTCCGCACGTCAATCAAAGGTCGCAGTTGCCGGATACAAAGCGCCGAATGGAGGGTCCGACAAGAGCTGAATTTCAAATTTTAGAAGCAAACAGGAAAAAAAAAAAAAAATCTAACTCTGGTGAAAGTGGGCGCCCCCAGTCGAGAAGGGCGCCCAAACTTTTAAGTGTCCAAAATTCACTTTTTAGCAAAATTCATCCCAGAAGACCCCTCCTAACTCTTCGTCAGCTTTGCGATGAGCATAATAGGCAGTCAATCCGACTTTCGGAGCTCCAAATTCAACGAGATCATCCGTAAAAGAGGAATTAATGAAGAAATTTAAGATCAGAAAAATGGCTAACATTGTGAAAGTTCAGAGCCCCTAGAAGGAAAAGGCTCCCATGAATTCGAAGGTCGAGATCAAGTTTTTAGCCAGAGACTCCTCCAGAACATCCTTCTCAGAATCGGTCTGGCTCTGCCATGAATCCTTCAGCTCGCCTATCGGATCAATCTGCAAACGGGAAATCGAAGGTGAAGGTGGAGGTCAAAATGAAGAAAAGTTGAAAATATAAAAAAATTGACTAACACTGCTTAAGGTGGGCGCCCCTGTTGAAGAAAGGCGCCCAACTTCTCATGCCTTAGAAATTTTTTCAAGATTTTCAAGAAGTTTCAAATTGCAAGTGAAGAAGGATAGAGTCCAAATACATTGAACTGAGGATTTAGGGTTGTTGAAATAAACACAAAAGAAAGCAAAGCAAAAACAAAACCCTAGGTCTATTTAACATCATTCTTTCATGAAATTTTCATTATTTTTGCAGGTGGCAGTCAAAGGAGAAAGTTGGAGCAGCAAGTTTAAAGAAATTTTTCAAGATTCAAGAACATAGCTTGCTGGTTTTTCATCAAAATTTTCAGACTAGCAACTTAAACCCTTGCTTTTTCAAGCTTTTTATTCCAGAAGATCAAATTTTTCAAAGAAAAGGCCAAGGTTTTCAGTTTTCAATCATCTGGGTCTTTTCACTTCAATCTTCTGAAGGAAATTTTCAAGAACTTCATCAAGTTGCAGCAGCTGCTTTTATTTTGCATGTCAGTGAAATCCTCAGTGTTTTCAGTTTTCAACCATCTGGGTCCTCTCAAATCAGTCTTCTGAAGAAAATTTCAAAACCTAGGGTTGGCTGCTTTTTCGATCAGTCATCAGGATTTTGCAAATCTAATCAACTGTGAACAAAACCCATATGCTAGTTTTTTTTGGGAAAAATTGAAGAAATTAGGATTTGCTGCTTTTTTAGGCAAAAGTCAAAATTTTCAAAAACAGATGATTTGGGTTGTCTTGCAACGAATCTTTGAGCAAAACCCATATCTCAGAAAAATTTCCAAAAAATTTCGTCCGTTGGAGCAAGAAAATCAGCGTTCTAAAAATAGAAATTGTTTAGAACTTGTCAGCACCTAGGCGAGTTTACAGTTGTTCTTCAAGTTTTCCAAAATAGAGTACACTCCCGATGTTTTCAAGACTAAATCAGCTCTTTATCATGACTACATCAAAACAGCTGAGACAAACTTGCATCATGTTAAGCCGGTGTTCGATCTACATGCTTTGGAGAACGCAGGCAACACTTCAGTAAGGAACCTGGGACATTCTGGACTCCTCGTAGCAGCGTCAATTCCTATATCAGTTTAGAGTCTTGAGTTCATAATCGCTTGCATTAAGCATTACAACCCGGCTACTAGGAAGATCCAGTTAGCAGATGGCAGATTGATTTGTAGTCTAAAGCCTGATATGTCGAGAAGTGTTTTTCCATTCCCCCATGGCCTTAAAGAGTTACTATCTCAAAGGGTGAATGTGAAAGGATATGGGACATGTTTCGGTGATATCAGCAAAGTTCGAGAAAGCGGCCAATGAGGTCGAAGATTTCCTGAGATCTCTTGCAGATGCTGAAGATGTCCTAGAAAAGCGGTGCTTTGCTGTTGATGGCATAGATGCACCAAATTGGGACACAATCTCTAACTTCCTAGCGGATGTGGTTGAGCTTTAAAGTAGCTTTCTTCAAGAAGCTTTCTTTCTATTCTTGGAATAAATCTTATCCATTCTTTGAGGATAGAAAGAGGATAAATGTAATAGTTGGCGTTTCCCGCTTTTTATGCTTTCTTAGGGTTTTAGATGTTATCTTCTTTCTAGATTTAGTTATAAAGCTTGCTTGTTGAGCAAGCCCTAGATTGTGAAAGCAAGGAGGTTTTAGGGTTCCCTACTCCTTTGCTTGTCTATAAATAAGAGCCTTTGCTCATTAGTTTTTCTTAACCGTGCTAGTGAGAACAAAACGCTGAGCTTATTGTGCCTTCTATTTGTTACTCAAGTATTGTTCAATTGTGTTGTGATAGCAAATTGTTGAGCCTCTTTAGCCAACAAGGAGTTAGTGTGATTGCTGTTCTCTATTGTGTAAGAGCAAGATTGCAAGCCTCTTTAGCTGCAATTTCTTGTTCTAGGCATGTTAGAAGTGAGCTTTGTTCCAGAGATTTGAGTAATAAAATCATGAGCCTCTTTTGCCTTGATCCAAAATCTCAGATTTTCGTTATCTATGTTCTACTTTTATGATCTTTGATTTCAACTTACAGTGAAGTGTGTAGGTGTTTGTTGAGAGAGAGATTATTGAAGTATTTTTGTTAGAAAATCTACCTTGTTAATTTCTAGTTTCTCTTGCTCTGCTATTACTTGAGAAGCCAGAAACGTCTTTAGTTTAAGTTAGTCGTAGTTGAAGTCTTAGAACAGAAAATCCCAGCTGCGGCGTTTGTGTTTAATAAACCTTGTGCTCTAAGCTGATCAAAAAGATAGGCAACTTAGTTTAGTTTACTTTCTTTCAAACACCATCAGTAGGAGGGAGCTTCCCCTCCTAATTTGAAGAGCAGTTTATCTGTGCATAGTTGTCCATTTCAAATATGCATTCCAGAGGTGCAAATTTAAACGCCAACACTATCCCTTAGCCCGATGACAGAATCAAATGCAATCAAAATTTCCGTGTTACACCTAACCGGAATGGCCCATGATTGGTGGCACCATGGTCTCATAACCCAAGGACATCAGCAAGTCAAGACCTACAATGATTTTACTCAAAGGCTTATAAAAAGATTTGATCAAAAGCACTCAGAATGGTATTTTTGGGAACTCACTCAACTAAGATAACAAAGTACTATAGAAAACTATGCCAATGAGTTCCAAAAACTAGCAGTCATGATTCCCGAGATCTCCTAGGAAAGACTCACATATTTGTTCATTGAGGGACTAAAAGGATCGGTTAGGAGCATGGTGAGTGGTCAGGAAATGGTAAGGTCAGATGTGAGGGCAAGGCCCACCAACTCGAAGTATACTCGAATGATGAGTATCCCTACAAGAAGGCTAGAACTGAAGAAAGGAGTCAAGCAATGTTAGCCACTATTTCCCAAGCCTCTAAACATAGCTCATTCCACATCAAAAGTGCAATCTTGGGACAAAGAGTTATCACCCTAATTGATAGTGGGGCTTCGCATAACTTCATTGACCAAAGAATAGTGAACCAAAGGAAGTTAAGTACCCAGAGATTTGAAGGTTTTGAGGCAGCAACAACTACGGGTGCTAGGGTGCAATGCAATACATTAGTTCCCCAATTGAATGTTTACCTTGTAGACCACCTCATCATAGAAGACTTCTTTGTAGTTCACCTAGATGCTGATATTATTTTAGGAACCCCATGGATTTACTGCTTAGGATGTTTTATGTTTGACCTTCCAAATCAAACCATCCGTTTCAAGCACCAAGGGAAGGAAGTTACTCTAAAAGGGTTACCAGATGGATCCCCAAAGGTGGTCTCTTGTAAAAGGATGGAGAGGATTTTCAGGTGAGGGCAAGGAGAATGGGCTGCCCAATGTATGATACTCAATAGGAACAACACACAAGGGAAAGCCATCTGCATTGAAAGCCAACCTATTCTCCAAAATTATGGAAAAGTGTTCGAAGAAATTCCACTTGGGTTACCACCAAAAAGAGGTTTTGAACACACTATTGAATTAGAAGAGGGGGCCAAACCAGTCATAACCACCCCTTATCGTCACCCCCATAAGTACAAAGAAGAAATTGAGAAAACCATTAAGGAACTACTGGACATGGGACACATTCAACCAAGCTCTAGTCCATTTGCATCCTTTGTGGTCCTCGTTAAGAAGAAAGATGGTACTTTCAGAATGTGCATAGATTATCTTGCTCTAAACAAAAAAACCATCAAAAACCGTTATCCCATTCCCCGAATTGATGAACTTATTGATGAACTCCACGGGGCAAGATACTTTTCCAAAATTGATCTTCGATCAGGTTATCTTCAAATAAGAATGAGGAAAGAAGATGTGCCAAAAACAGCCTTCCGGTGTGACTACGGGCATTTTGAGTTCCTAGTCATGCCCTTTGGACTTACAAATGCCCTAACCACCTTCCAGTCATGTATGAACCACATTTTCCGCAGACAACTCAGAAGGTTCCTCCTTATTTTCTTCGATGACATTCTTATATACAGTAAAATGTGGGAAGAACACCTTCAACACATTGAGGAGACCCTCAAAATCTTGGAGCAAGAATCTCTATATGCCAAAGCATCAAAATGTGAATTTGGCTTGGAGGAGATATTGTACTTAGGACATAAAATCAATGCCGAAGGGGTGAGTGTGGATGAAGAGAAAATTGTTGCCATCAAGGATTGGCCCAAGCCCAAAACTTTCACTCAATTAAGAGGGTTTGTGGGATTATGTAGTTATTACAGGCGTTTTGTAAAAGGTTTCTCCAAAATTGCAGCGCCCCTCACAGACCTAACCAAAAAGGGTGCTTTCTCATGAAATGAGTTAGCCCAACAAGCCTTTGAGAAACTGAAAGAAGTTATGAGCTCTTGCCCCGTCTTGGCCATCCCCGATTTTACTTTACCTTTCAAACTCCAATGTGATGCATCAGGTGAAGGGATTGGTGCAGTCCTAATGCAAAATAAGCACCCTATAGCTTTTGAAAGCCGCAAGCTGACTCAAGTGGAAAGACTCTATCCCATTTATGATAAAGAAATGTTAGCTATAATGCATGCCTTGGCCAAATTCTGCCAATACTTTGTTTGCACAAAATTCCATGTAAAAACCGACCATAATAGCTTGAGATATTTCATGCAGCAAAAGGATCTAAATGATCGTCAACAAAAATGGGTTAGCCATAAACAAGCCTATGATTTTGATATCGAATATGTAAAAGGGGCCAACAATGTAGTAGCGGATGCCTTATCAAGACAACCACACCTGAAGACTATATCCAGTGTAGTAGCAGATTGGAAGTATGACATCATTTCAGAATATGCCAAGGACCCCCAAGCCAATGAAATCTTGGAGGGAAATTTTCTCAATGAAGAATACAAGGTAGTTGAGGAAATCATCACTTACAAAGGCAGAATCTATTTAGTGCCCAACTCCAAGGTTAAAGAGAAGATACTTAAAGAATATCATGATAACCCACTAGTAGGTCACCAAGGATACTATAAGACATATAAGCAAGTGAGAGAGAAGTATTCATGGAAAGGACTCAAGAAGGATGTGCGGAATTATGTGCAAGAATGTATGATGTGCCAGAGGAACAAGACAGAGCAAAGCCACCTGGCGGGACTTTTGCAACCTTTACCCATTCCCAATTAGAAGTGGGAAAGCATCTAACACACATAACCAGCACATAATCAACTTGGTTAGCATTAGCTCCAAATAGAAAACTGAACTTGAAATGAACTCACACCAAGAATGCACACTCAACCCCAATGAGGGATAGGTGTTGTCATATGGCGGAGGAGCTAAATGAAAATGCTTGAAAGAAAACTACTCAACGTCAAGAATGTGCACTCAAGATCCCACTGAGGGCGAGGTGCTAACATATGACAGAGTGTTGAATTGAAACTAGAAACTGATAGGCGGATAACTAGCCATGAAAAAGCATTTCCACACTACCACCAAACAGTGGGGGGAAAGATTACAATTAAAACAATTCATCCGCTGCGGCGGGCATCCACAGAACTGTGGGGATTCTCCACTATGAAAGTGGGTAAAAGAGTAATACAAATCCAATTATCCACACTGGCGGTAAACCATCCAGGGGTACTAATGTGAAATTAAAGAAAGAATTGCAGCAATAAAGGACTGGAACAGTACTACTGTTTACAGTCTTACAATATGGAAAAAGAGCTGCAAATTATATGAAAATTACAATAGATTCAATGTACCATGATACTGGATGATTCCATGTTAGACATCAACAATAAATGATGAAGAAAGGACTGAAGATTCAAACTTAAACAAGTCTGATGTAAAATAACAATTCTGGAAATTTTGATCAGCATTTGTGAAATTCAAAGAAATATTCACAACTCACTCAAAATACCTCTATTTTGTGTGAAACGAAAACCAATGAGCTGCTGGAAGATAGGCGCCCAACATTAGATGAAGAAACAGCAACAAAAACTCATAATTTAATTCTTACATGAATCCCAATGCAGCAAGAATGGTACGGCCTTCATGAGGGGCGATTTTGACAAGTAAAAATCAACAACTCAAAATTAAAATCTGAAACTCTCCAAAGATGGTCGCCTTGGGTGTAGGAATGGATTGGAAAAGTACCCACAAGCAAATTAAATTCACACAAAAAGCTGTATGCAAAACCACTTTCAGCTGTGACTGCATCAACAACTTCAAAACTGGAAATATACGGCCACAAAAACTTCAACCTGCTGAGCCCACCCAAGGTTGGGGTCTCGATGAGAAGCAATGAAAACCAACTAGGGCGTTGTATTTCAAACACGAATTGATTGAAACTAGAGGTAGGCATCCTCGGCGAAAACTGTTGTTTCTATTTTTGATGCGATAACATTAGTATCAATTCATGGATGATCAACCTTCAAACAAAGAGCAATATATGTTTCTTTGTTGGCAAATGAAGCAACAAGAACTCTTCAGGGACTCCGCTAAAGTTGAATCACTTCAACTTCCAAAAAGGACTACCAATCTTTTCCCTTTACTTTTGGAAACAATAAAAACATCATTCAACTCCCTTTAGGCATCCATTTCATATTGTTAAACAATAGTGCTACTAAATAATTAAATGCTCACTTGACCCCTTTATGTCCCCTTCTTTAAAACAACTTGAAGTCATCAAGCCTAGGTGTGGGGTACAACTTCAAGACATGAAAATTGACTAAGTCTGAAACTCAGTCCAAGGAGAAAACCAAACCCAAAGCCAAACTAAGACTGATGGATAACAAGATGACTTGAGTTGAACTGCTGATGATGCCACTGCCAAAATTAGACTTACTAAAAATAGCCACCGCCAAAAATAGTAAGTTTACCTCAAAACCAATAGAAAGCATAACTGAGCTGGAAGCAAGACTTAATGAAAGCTGACAACCTAATCCATCGCTAAAATTAGTATTTACTAAAAAATAGTAAATACCTAGAAATGCCACAAACCTCCAAGCAAGGAAACCCTAATTTCACTTTTGATCAACCCAATAATGATTCCTGGAATAGCTTACTGCAAATAAAGAAGAGCTGTGAGGCCAAAATGGGGATACATTTAAGATTGCAACCTTTACCCATTCCCAATCAGAAGTGGGAAAGCATCTCAATGGACTTTATTACAGGGTTGCCCAGAACTCAAGGAAAAGACTATTTATATGTGGTGGTCGATAGATTCACCAAATATGCTCACTTCTTTGCCATATCAGTAGATTCTACGGTACCCCAAGTAGCCGATCTATTTTTTAAAGAGATATTTAAGATCCATGGCCTTCCAAGAAACATCGTTAGTGATCGGGATAGTCGGTTTATGAGCAAATTTTGGCAAGAACTCTTTCGATTATCAGGGACTACTCTCACTCCAAGCACAAGTTATCACTCCCAGACGGATGGTCAGATCGAGATCGTCCATAAATGGATTGAAGGCTATTTAAGAAATTATGTCACGGGACAGCAAAGGGCATGGATCAAATGGCTACACCTAGGAGAATATTGTTACAACACAACGCATCACATGTCCATCCGAATGAGCCCCTTCAAAGCATTGTATGGATATGAGCCCACTGTTTTTGGAAGTTTGATTACTCAAGAAAGTCAAGTGCCCCGAGCTAGGGACTTTGTGTAGGAAAGCATGGACATTTTGAACACCTTGAAGAACAATCTACACCAAGCCCAAAACCAGCAAAAGCTATATGCAAATAGACATCGCATTGAAAGAACCTTTGAAGTCGGAGATTTGGTCTTCCTAAGATTGCAACCTTACAAACAATCTTCCATCAAGTCCAACGGAGCAGAAAAACTAAGGCCTCGGTTTTATGGACCAACATTCTAATCTAGTAGAAATGTATCAGCATAACAAGTAATTCTTTTCCTAGGAGTCTCACAAGCTTAACTGAGTTAATCTAATAACTTAAGCTGTGGATTATTACTTGATTCAATGCTTTCATTTCCGTCCTAGTACTTAGTAACTACTTAAAAACGTATTCTCCTTATATGGAGATCATACAAGTAATGCATTCCACACAAATATGCAACCTTTAATCTTTATCCATTTTACTTACTAAGTACAAATAGGTAAGCAATTCATAAGTAACTCATTCTTTCTTTCACACAAAAATACAACTATGATTGTCTCTCAACCTATGCACAATAGTAAACACAAAGATTCCGTTTTAATTAAATATTCAAGAATTGAATAGATAGTAGAAGAATATCCCATTCCTATTTTCAAAGCTTTCCTTCAAAGAAGATGTCTTAGCACTTTTGGAAGATTGGCAATTCCTGCTCTAGTTGCAGACTTCCCTTCTTAGATATACTCTCAAATGCCTCTTCTCACTTAGAATATAAACACTCAAAAATTGATAATCTCAACTTTCAGAATTAATGATTGCTCTCAGTAATTAGAAATGCTCACAACAATATGGTTGCTCTCAAGAAATATGGATACTCTCAGGAAATATGAATTAACACAAAAAATATGAAAGAACTCTTAGGAAATATGAAAACTCTTAAAAATCAGAAACAATTTCGAAATCCAAGAAGCAGTAGTGAAGAATGGCTAGGGTGGCTTTATATAGAGTCCCCTGCACAACAAATTCCTCTTCTCTAGGCATGTAAATTGCCAAGATTGATGTTTGAATAATTCCATTGTGAAATGTGGCGAATTTCTGAGGTGAATCAACCTCCTTTGACAACAAACAATGAATAATTCAAACTTGCATATGGTGTAAATTCATGAGTCAACTCCTCCAGGCGTGTCTCTGATTTAGTGCAATTTACAACAATCTTGTTTATCTTGTTTAATGATTCAACTTTGAAGAATAGGTCAAGGTTTCTTGTTTGCCATTGTGCCAAAATTCGTGGCACAGAAGACACATGTCAGCCTGCGTTTTTATCCATGGAGAGTTCAGAAAATGGCGTGCGCTTCAGTCCCGTGCGCAACATTCTTTCTTAGTACAACTTTCACATTTTATTTCCTTCTAATGTTTCAATATAGTTTTCAATGAAATATTTCCCCTTTCAAAGTTTGGCGTGATTTATCTCATAAGTTTGACTTAAATAAAGTGATTGATATTTCCTCATTTGATTTAATTCAATTCCCATAGTTAAAATTTCGATATCTCATGAATTGATTTATTCATTGACTTTAATAGTTTGAAAATAAAGTCTTCTTTTAACTATGAGATATATCGATTCCTTATTTATTTCAAATTAATTAATATATATATATATATATATATATATATATATATATATTTATATATATATAATGTAATTTAATTTGATTTTCCACAATGAGATTTAAAATATTAGGGAATTAGTCAATTTCCAAAGTGGGGATCAATTTAGAAAATAAATTGATTTTCTCAAATTGAGAATTTACATAAAATATGATTCCATTATTTATTTTATTATATAAATATTATTATAATCTTAAATATATTTAAACATATATATATATATATTTAAATACCCAAGTATATAATATATATATATATATATATATATTAATATAACTATAATAATATTATATATAATCTTTAATATATATATATATATATATATTGTGAGCTAGTCAGCATATACCCGATATATAAATCTATATACATATATATGTAAAGCCATTAGACAATATATAATATTATTAATATCCACATTTATAGGTTGTGTGCATATATTCATGTATATATCAGTGTATACCTCTATGTACACGTATATGTAAGTATACCACATTGATGCATCCGTATGAGCACATCCATCTGCCAACATACGCTTGTACCAATGTGTATATATGCATGAATACGCGTATATACAATATACATGCATATATGTTCACTTCTGTTTCACATACAACCATTTACGTTACCATCATAATGATCATAATATCACAAACAGATACATAGATAAACATCACTTATACATGCATACAAAAGTAGACAAAACTCCTAATGCCAACATACAAGCCTACGGTTGACTTACCTATAACTTCAAATAAACTGATTGAGCTTACTCAGTCTAAGGGATGTGCGTGTATGCTCAAATGGTTCACATTACTGCTTACCTGACTAGGCTCCTCTCCCAAGTGATATTTCTATTAGAATAATATCTTTCTATTTATGTTGTAATGGTCATCTAATCATTGCTTTTTCTAACTTAATGATTGTTTCTTTTAGAACATCGTCTCTTGTAATCTATATAAGGAACTCTTGTTCCTCTTGATTAATATACAACAACATCGATTTTGTAACATGGTATCAGAGCCATAAGAGAAAATAATAATTTTAATTCATAAAAATCGTTTATAGATTTTTCCGTTTTTGAATTAAAAATTTCTCTAGTATTCTTTGGAATTTTTTTTTTGAAGGCTATTAGGGATTTTCTTTTTGAAATTCGTGGCTCTTAATGTGTTTTTGGGCATTGCAAATCGTGGAAGATTTTGGGTATCTTTTTTGTTCGTGTGTTTTTGGTGCTCAATGCCTGCCCGGCTTTGGCGCTCAACCGCTCAGCCCAAAACCTTGCTTCTTGGGCATCCAATCACCAAAGCCTATGCCTCATTTCTTGAAAGCCACAACGTAAGAAATCGCTAAGCCGCGATCTCTTGTCCCTCGCGGACCTTCATGATTGTTTACTTTTGGCCGCGTTTCTTTCAGTTCGTGTCGGCGCTTAGCTCTGCCCTTGCCCTCTACGATGTCTTTGTAAGCTCGTGCGACCTTGTTTGTTTATTCACGCCATTGGCCCTTTCATTTGCACATCGCATTTTTCTTTTCTTGTTCGTGATTTGAAGGGTCTTCATGCTCACATGCTTTTCCTTGACGGGATTTCTGGAGATGCTCAACCAGTTTTTCTTCATTTCTGTCCGCGTTTCTGAGTTCAAGCAGTGACGAGATTTCATGGTTTTTTCCATGTTTTGGTTTCTGTGTGCTGCTTGGCTAGGACCTGTGACTCTGTGATTTGCATTCTGACAGGATTTCTGCATTTTTTCTGGTGCATCCTTGGCAGCCTAGGGTTTTTGCGTTTTCGGCTAGGGTTTTGACCCTCTAGTTCATGTCCAATTTTTTTTTCGATTATAGATTCCTTGTGGGTTTTCCAAGATCTCAATTGGGTTGCCTTCAAATTTTTTTGGGTGCATCGTTTTTCGTGCCTTGGTTTTTGTGCAAATTTCTTCTGTTCTTTGGCGGCTAGGGTTCCACACCCTCTGTTCTTTCCAGCCGACAATCGATGTTCTGGGGTTTTAAATTTTTTTTGTCCCGTAAAAGCAAAAAAATCTGTCTTCTGGGTTTCGGGAGGGTTTATAATTTTGTCCTAAAAAATTAAGAGGTTTTCTCTTGTATATCCTTGTCAGGGTTTCTATCATCTTCGAGGGGCTTTTATTTTTATCGCTTTTTCTGAAAAACGATGATTTGTAATCTTAGTTTGGCTGCATTTTCCCTTAAAAATCGTGGGTTTGCGGTAGTTAGTTTTTGTCGGCACCGGGCTTAACATCTCATGCATATCCGCTTCTGCGCTTTGTTCTAGGGCGCCATGCTCATCCTGGTAAGATTGAGGGTTTGTCATTTTTCCCTCAAAATCGTAGCACTGCTCTCTGTGATGTCTCCTCGGGTTGGCTGTGAGGGACAGCTTCTCCAACTTCAAAGTTGACTCCAAGCAGGTTGTTATTCCCGTAAGTTCCCCAAGTAGCTTCTGTGGGAGGGTTGGTGGCGCACTCCATCTCAAGTGGCAGAGTCAGTGGCAGGCTCTTGTCTTTTGTTGCAACAATGTTCTGAGAAGAAGGGGGTACCCTTCTCTGTTCTCTCTGGGTAGTTAGAATGATGACCATTAAGGGAGGGTATTAGAATAATATCTTTCTATTTATGTTGTAATGGTCATCTCGTCATTGCTTTTTCTAATTTAACGATTGTTTCTTTTAGAAACATCGTCTCTTGTAATCTATATAAGGAACTCTTGTTCCTCTTGGTTAATATACAACAACATCGATTCTATAACAATTTCTCCTCCGCCCGGAGGAATGGTCCTCATACCTGTATACAATGACATGACAACGGGAGTCATATGTTACAACAAAGCAATATACATGAAACATCTCAAAAGTGAAATCAATAACTTTCCATTCTCCTTTATGTAGTATTTCACCAAGAATAACATCAAATCAAACAATATTCATATTAAAAACAAGGTACAAGCATCATTAATTCACCTCCAGAATTCACATTTCATTCACATTTACTTTATCTAGTAATGGTAAATAGTAACGTCACAATTTGGGATGTAACAATTTCTTCTTGTTTCCTACACGCAACTTTGCACTTTGCGTTTTTCTGAGCGCATTTCTTCATTTTGCGCGTCATGGCTATTCCCTTCATGGGTTTTCTAAATAAAAAATCATGGGATCTTCTTTTGGTGCGCGACCTACGTTTGTGGCACGGGTCTTCTAAATTTTTTGAGCTATGCATTCCGACGCGGGTCTCTTGGTGTTTTTCCTGAGGGCGGGATTTTCAGTTTTCCTGGTCTTATCGAAAATTGCGACCTCTCTTTATTTCGCGATCCTATGCTAGGGTTTTGTGGCTCTTGGTAGTTTTTTGATTAGTTTGTGAACGGGTTTGTGTTTTTGGACGATTTTGATCGTGATTTCATGGAAGCTTGAAAAAAATAATTTTGAGGTAGTTTTTGACAATTTTTCTGGGAAAAATAAAAAATTTTGCAAAAAGTTCTTGAAATTTTTTCTTAAATTTTTCGAGTGTTTTTGAAAAATTTCTATAAAAATTTTGTTGTCTTTCAAAAGTTTTTTGGAGGATATTTTTCTAAAATATCTTATTTTTAAGAGTTTTCGAATGTTTTTTTTGAAAAATCTTACATTTTTGAGCCTCTTTATTAGAGGATTTTTTGAAAAATCGTGTGTTGTGCTAGCTGATTGTCCAGTGTTTTGCCAATTGATGATAGTGTTACCTCATTTTTTGTGCTTTGGAAAATGGGAGGGATGGCGTCTTTGTCCAATATTATGTTCAAAAGTATGTTGAGGTTCAACGGAAAGAATTACAACACGTGAAAGTAGATCTTTGAGTACTGGTGTCTGGATCCGCTTGTTCTAGGCACAAAAACTCGTCCAACTACTACTGGGAAGAATTAGGACAAGTATGATGGAGGTAATAGGGAGGCAATTATGCTTCTTAAATTATTTGTTGCCGATGAGATGTTACCAGAAATACCATTTGGTAAATTTGTTGTGGAGATCTGGAAGCATTTGAAAGATCTTCACAAGACCTTAGACAAGGGAAGGGCTTTCTTTTTTAAGAATATGGTTTTCTCTATTATGATGGATGACCAAGTGTCTTTGCAGGAACACTTGACGAAAATTAAAAATATTTGCAATCAATTGGAAGCCATTGGTCGTAAGATGGAAGAGGAGGATATGGTGGTGATCAGTTTGAAGTGTTTGCCACGTTCCTACGAGCACTTCATCGAAATGCAACATTATATCCACCAATGTTGACTTGAAGTTTGATAAGTTGTGCAACAAGCTTTTGTAGCAAGACAGGTCGAGGAAGCAGTTTGGGAGCAGTAGTGAGTCTCCTAGTGTTGAAGCATTTCGAGCCAAGGACGTTGGCAAAGGCAAGTGCACTCAGTAGAAAGGACGGGGTGATTTGGAGGGCTCCAAGAAGTCTATTACTTGCCATTATTGTGGGAAGATAGGTCATATATAGAGGTACTGCAAAAAGCGGTTGGCTGATGAGAAGTCCAATCAAGAAGCGTCTTAGCAAAGTGCTCACGTGGTGGGGCATACTGACAAGGAGTCTGCATACTATGCATTTTGATGACCACCATACCATCTGAATATGGGTAGACTTAATTTTTGTTTGTACGATGACCATTAAGGGAGGGTATTAAAATATTAAATGTAATATTAATGGTCATCTTTTGCTTTTATTAGCTTTAGTTAACTTAGTCGGTTTTTAGTAACTTTTGTTTGCTTTAGTTCATTTTAGCATCTTTCAGTTTTTTAGCTTTAGTTTTCTTTAGTTAACAATTGTTTCATTTTAGAAACATCACCTTGTAATTTTTTATATAAGGATCTTTCATCTCCTCTTGTAAACACACAATCATGAATATCATTAATCATTTCAGTTTCTTTGTACCTTTTCACCACAAA